>CM060698.1:106339665-106887781 GCA_030686995.1 Artemisia argyi | reverse complement strand
GGCCACTAGCTTAATACAGTTCTCATGCTTTGATGCTTGGATTGTATCTATACTCTCTTGAAATGGTTTTTTCTTTGTGCATCCTTTTAACAGATTTCGGTTCAACATCATATAGAATAGCTGGTGGAACAAAGAAGTCAAAGAAAAGAAAATTTACTGTTGGCATCTATAGATCTCTTAACGAGATTCTGAATTGTGAAAATAAAGAGTTTGACATGAAGAAGCTTATTTAGCTATGTGTTTTGTCTTAGCACAAATTGAGCATTTGACAGATGTACTGTCTCATGGATATGATTAAACCTCAACGAGATTCTAACTACAGTGAAGAGAAAATTGGGACACCAGGTATGGTAGTTCCCGCATCGACAATGAACACATTGCCAGTGATGTACTTGGACGAGTCATGAATCAGATATCTTGCCAATTTCGTCAAGGCTGGATCAACCGTGCCATATGTACCTAAAGGAACGGTTCTTTGAGCCACTTTGGTGAGCCACTTTTTTTGCAGTAATCCTTCTGTTATCTCAGACTTAAAAATCCCAGGGCAGATCGTATTCACCCTGATATTGTGTGTACCCATTTCCATAGCCATTACCTGCTTAGATATATCAGAGCCGACAAATAGATACGAACATAAACTCTTATATATATGGAATCTTAATGTCTAATTAGAGTTAGTTACCTTAGTCAATGTGACAACGCCTACCTTTGAAGAGGAGTAAGCAGCACCTCCAGGCCATTCTTGACGATCGAGACCAGATATAGATGAGATATTGATGATTGATCCTCCTTGATTCACATCACACATACGTATAGAAACAAACTTTGACACCAACCATGTCCCGGTCAAGTTTGTTCTCACAGTACTATTCCATTCTTCTTCAGACAAATCCAATGAACTCAGCACATTACCTGAAAACACGCGCACCTCTCCTTTTCAAAACGTACCAATTTGGTGACATTTACACTACCAAACATATGAAAGAATAGTTTTGGGCAATTTATATTGATCAAAATCTAAAGTCCCAAAAAACTTATATGTACTCTTTCATCGTCACAAACACATTTTCGTGCAGACAATGCGAAAGTTTGCAGATATTGAAATATTCACGAATGTGAACATAAGCATACCTAAATATCATCATAACCAAATGTACCTGATCTATAGAATAACTGTCCCCATAACTATCTTTAACTTAAAAAGATCAGAGATGAAATTCCGAATGTCCTTGACGTCATAAAAAAGATCAACATTATTGTAATTGTCATGATATAATGTCCTGTTTAAAGGGGATAACCTACCCTCTTAAGGCCCCAGCCCCCCACCACACTGGTCAGAGGACCATCATGAGAACTGAGAAGGTAAATCACCTAAACTTAAAGCAAAGGAAAAAATGCCTGACTTAACCTGAGACCTCACCTCAATCACTCCAACCCTTAATTCATGACACTATATCACATAAAACTTAATAGTTTCACATATAATCCACCCCTAATCCATTACGCTATCTAGATGCATCAGTAAAAAAACAAAGTGTCACTCCCTAGGGGACCGCAACAATGAATATTGAGGCATTAACTCAATTTATAAGAAACTGAACTAATGGAATGCTAACTACAAGAAAAAGAGACTTAATCTTAGACATAAATCTTAACAGTTACACTTATCAGTACAATATCTAAAACTTTACCTCTAACACCCGCGTTATTGATTAAACAATCAATACGTCCAAAAGCATCCCACGCTCTTTTCACTGATCCCTCAATAACAGGACCATCAGCAGAAACATCAAGCTTCACTGCCACAGCTTGAACCTCGTTATTCGACGTTCGATCCTGTCCATTGATCTCATCACATAGAGACCTGAGCCTGTCAACCCGGCGTGCGGCTGCTATGATTTTGCAGCCAGCTTTAGCCAGGTCGATACAGAAGTCTCGTCCGATACCGGACGAGGCTCCTGTGACCATGACAACCTTGCCACTAAGGTCATGCCATGGTTCTGGTATGGCAGATACTGTTTGATCAGCCATGGGTAATTTGTGGTCAAACCCAACAAAGGTTGATAGTAGTTACTGTTAGAATTAGGGCATCCATAATGGAGTCTAATTATACGGGCAATAGAAAATTGAGTCAGCATTCAATGCATTATCATCATTCATACATGAATCAGCACTTCTCTATATTAAATTGTTATTTTATTGTTTTTGGCAACCACTTGTCTGTGAAGACATATAATAACCATTCATGCATCTTGAAGTTTATGGAGTTGTATATGGTTCAATGCAATGTGGGTATTTTATAATAAAAGTAAGATGATGATGTGTAATTGATGTAGCACTCTATTAAATCCATAAAGATATAATGGGATGAAGATATGCTCTTACAAGGGCAATATTCTTAAGTCAACTTTGCGTGCACACCACCGACTTATTTTTCTTTCTAAAAGGACTCATTATTATTTAGTACTACCATATTTAGGGTGTGTTTGGTTTATAACGAGTGGGTAAACCCGCGCATTGCTGCGGGAATGCCGTGTACATAAAGTAAATTTCCAAATTTCTCAAGTGCAACCGGCGTGAACACCTTCCAGACTGTCGAGAATCATATTAAATCCCTAAGCTAGAGAAGAATTTTTATGTATGTTTTTTGGTATTGCATCTAAGTACAAATTGCTAAATGTATACTTTGATTACAGCCGACAGTCTAATATCACAATCACATATTTATATCATCAATTAACTTTTTGGGTAATTATGGTAAACATCTACGCTAATTGAATCACGAAACTTATATCTAAATATTTAGTCAGATAGAGTCTGATTCAATATGATCAACCGCAACAATCCACGTAAATTTATTACAAAACCTGATGAAAATACAAATAAGTGCGTACCTATTTCAATTACATGTCACCACAACTAACAACAAAGATAAACCAATACTCTTCCAAAAAGAAAGCAAAAATTTTATCTTTTTGGATATAGATGTAACTCTATCCCTTTGTGTCCATAGTTCAGCAAATACAAAAAAGAAAGTATAAAATAATGCACTATTTCTGTAAGTTGTCTTCTAAGGCCTAATTGTAAGATTATATTGAGGATCATCTAAATGTCGCACTCGTCATATAGATTCATGACATAAATAACAAACAACCAAAACCATGCTCGCATACACTTCAATCTACATATCTTTGTACAGATTCACAATAGTTCAACAAATATTAAAAGGAGTAAACTGAAATTTACCTTTGGTTCACATAGAGCAAACAAATTTTCTTCAATCTACGAATTATAAAACTGGAACAATAGAAGTATTCTATGAAAATAATCCAAGATTACCTGAGGCTGCATTCACGTATATGTTATCATCTCGACATTTGTTTATGATGGAAGGGATGTTAATTCATCATCATTTGTTCCAACCACCATTCACACTGGTAAATCAGACTAAATATGGAATTCAGCACTCAATTTTGGTTCAATTGGGCAAAGTTTGGCACAGTCAAAATGGGCCGGCTTCTTGAACTACATTCTGGATGTGCTTCCTGTTACCAATACACATAAAAGTTGCAATCATTTCAACACTAAGTTGTTCGAAACATGTTACTAAGGGTTGTTTGTACAGCTGTCATTTGTTGTCCTAAACATATTATTAAGGGTTGTTTGGATAGCTTATTTTTTGCAACCCTTTCTGTGCCTTGACATGTTATTAAGTGCTACTTGGATATCGTATTTTCAGCAGCCCTTTCGGTTAGCGTATGTCAGCCGTCATTTGGCATCCTAAACATCTTATTAAGGGCTGTTTGGGTAGCTTATTTACAACAACCATTTTAGTGGCTTGATATTTATGTCAATAGGCGTGCATAAAAAGTCTGTCAAAACCAACAAATTATTCCGCGTAATCTCACGAGGCGTAATCTGATCAACCATCCACTCTCCCCACCACTTTCACTCAACAAATTATTCCGCGTAATCTCACGAGGCGATTCATCCTCGCCACGTGTCAATCCTAATATCCTCACCACCATTATTATCTATCAATTCAAACTAACCTAACTAACAAACATATCTAAAACCCTAATTTTGAAACCCTAAGTAAAAGGAATCGATTGATGAGATGTGAAATGAGATCTGATGAAATGATCTTACTGATGAGCTGACGTGGCAGTTGTGATGAAGAACTTCTCCGATGTGTGATTGATTATTGCGTCTCCTCCTGATTATTGTGTCACATCTTTGTTTTACACTCTTTATATATGATTTGTATGATGATGAGTATATTTGAATTTTACTTGGTTTTTTTTTTTTTTTTCTTTTTTTCTTTTAATCGATTACTGTTTGGGTTATAAGTTGTAGGTTCGAACATATTAATAGGGAGGTGTGCACCAAATATTTTTGCCATACACCATCAAATCTTCCCTTGACTTACTTAACTCCATATTTTTCTCAAGCCATTAATTAATAGGGGTGATTTGTGCACCAATACTTTTTCTCCATACACCACCAAATCTTTTGTAAAGACTATTATACCCTTAACCTATTTAGTTTTATTATTCTTTTACCAAATCATGATCAAAATAAAATATTAACCCTACACCATCATTGCCATCATTGTTCCACCTAGTTTATAAAACACTCTCAGAACCTATATCTATATGATCATGATTCGTGATCCATTGAATTTACCATAACCTGTGCACGACGTAACACCTATTCAATTGCTGCAAATTAACATTGTTTGAGTCTCATAAAAACTAACATAAAAAACCCACAAAATTATTGATAACAAAACCTCTGCTACTACGCATTCAACCAAAATCAACCATCAATTGATTGTGATGAAAAAAATTAGAAAAATTGTTTTCACCAAATCCTAGTCACAAAGCAATGAAAAACACCCCTAAACTAATGTTTGCTTGTTTTTAGCAGCCACAAAGCAGTGACAAAAATTTCCCATTGAATAAGAATTATGCAATTTGGGAGTTCAAGAAATAAACGAAGTAAAAAGAGTGAAAAAAGAAGATTAAAAATAGGATTCATTTGGGGCGAATAGGTATTAGGTAGATGCATTAACGTCATCACATGATTGTAGATATAAATTATCAGGCGCAACTTTAGCTATCGAGATAGTGTTGATAGTAATGGAATGATAATAATACATATTAAAACCTGCAGAAGAAGATATGACAAACTAAGGATTTAATTTGATTGAAACATATAAAATTTATAGAAATATTTGATTACTTGTGATAGCGTTGTATTGTAGAAAGGGGTTTTGATAATATCTGAGTTATAAGGATAGTGGTTTGTTGAGTTTAAGCGTCAATTTCAATAAATCACACATATTAAGTACATAACAAAATACATTTAATTTATATCCAACATGAAAATCAAGTTATATATTTTATTTTTAAAGACTTATATACTTAAACGAATTCACGTGTTGACCTGTTTAATACTTGTTCAATCCAAACACGACTCGTTTATTAAACGGGTTAGACAGATTGACATGTTTTTGACCCAAACCTATTTAATTTCGTGTCGTTTATCGTGTCGTGTTGTGTCAAAAATTGACACCCCTAACGTGTACCAAGAAGAAGGTGGGGGAAAATATCTTAGATAGTATAATTGGTATTAGGATTTAGGAATAGTAATTGGTATTAGGATTTGGAAATGGTTTGAAAGATTTGACAAACATGTTATTATATGTAAACACATTTAATTTATATTAGATTAAAAATATCATGTAAATAAATTTAAAAAAAAAAATAAAAAATAAATAGTACACATATACAAATTAGGTAAAGTCTTTACTATTTGAAAAGATTCACATGAAGCTGTGTATGCAAATAAGGGCCCGTTTGGTTGAGAGATGTGAGATTCGGATTTGGGTATAGGAGATGATTAATAATGTTCGGTAGATAAAGTAATACTTTAAAACCTGCAGGGCCCACTACTTTTTTGTTCCACTCAAGTATGGTGGGTTTATGTAAAATCCATAGGACACATTGCATCTCTCTCACAACACTTTCTTTTTTTAGTTAAAATATTATATTTAAATACAATTTAATTACTATATTAATTAAAATATATTTTCTCTCTCTTAATATTCATTCCTCACAAATCCAAATCCAAATCCAAATTCAAATCCAAATCCAAATCCCAATCCCAATCCGAATCCGAATCCAAACCTATTTATAAACCAAACAGCCCCTAAGAATTGCATTTCATTTCCCACATTTTAGTAATGACAGTCTTTCAAACTTGTTTTTTTAGGCATATGTTTAGAAGCATTTAAAGCATGTGGTAAGGTAACCACAAGTTAAATCTTAACGCACTGCCACGTTAGTGCCACATCAGCTTTTCCCTTTTAACCTTAACTCTTGACTTTTCACCCCGGCAACATAACTCACCTATAACTCACCTTAACTCACCTCCGCCCCAAATATTTTCAATTTCAACCCCAATTTTTAGCAAACACTTCATCTATTTAAAACATAACATTAATTAAAACACAACATTACATTACATTACGAAATTAAAAAAAATAATAATAATAATAATAATAATAATAATAATAACGATACTAAAAAAATACGAAATCAATAAAACACTACATCACATAATTATTCATAATCGACGCGGAGGCAACCCAAGTTTCATGGCGATTCGATCCTTTTCCGCATTAACGAATGCCACCCAATGTGGATCTTTGCCGGTGGTGTCGAGCATCAAAAATTCTAGCTCTTTCATCCTTTGTTGTGCGGCTTGATTTTCGGTTGTCGCCTGATACGCCCTACTCGCATCTTCATGTTTCGACCTTAACTCTTCGCGCAACATCTCCGCAAAAGCTAACGAAGAAATGGACCCACCGGTGCTAGCCGTGGCTCAGGTGCTTGTCGTGGCCTCTGATTTTTGTTTCTTGGAAGCCCTTTTTTTGCCAATGGGTCGTGGTTCTTCGTCATGACCAAACAAAGACTCGTTTGTTTAGCTTGGGACGTCGCCGGTTAAATCAACCGCTTCCGGCGCGTCCCATTTTCGATGTTTGCGCAACACCGTCCAAGCGTCTTCATTGGCGAACAACGGATTTTCTTGACGATAGAGTTGGTGAGCACGTGTTAGGACATCCATTTCACTTTCCCCACTCTTTATCTCGCGTTGCGCCTTTTTGTAAAAAGCGTTGAATTTAGTACAATCACGGTTCAACGTTTTCCACTTAGATTGTAGCATATCTTTGTTGCGGTCTTTTGGACTTAATCTATTGAACTCGGCTCTTA
Organism: Artemisia argyi; assembly: GCA_030686995.1. NCBI lineage: Eukaryota > Viridiplantae > Streptophyta > Magnoliopsida > Asterales > Asteraceae > Artemisia > Artemisia argyi. The sequence continues at coordinate 106,880,504 of CM060698.1, read as the reverse complement.
TACGTTGCCATAATGTATCTTTGGTTTGTGAAATCCCCAACCTCGAATCCTCAGAACACGCAACCCAACACTTGGCAAGCAATTTTTCCTCACTTGGCGTCCAACATTCCACCTTCGATTTTCCAGCATCCTCGTCTTCAACGGGTTCTTTGGATTTTTTTGCCTTACGTTTTCCACGACTTTTTGGTTTTTGAGGAGAGGTCGGTGTTTCCGGAACTTCATATGTTTCCGTTTGGGAATGTTGTGAGTTTTGGGAGAATTGAAGATTTTGGAAATTGTAATTTAAGTCGCTTTGTTGACTTTCGGTCCAATATTGGGAATCTTGTGGGTTACCCCACATCGGTGGTGCCGAACCCTCGTTTGGATTTGAAGAAGAACCCGCGTATGGGTGATTCCACCCACTACCGAGAAAATTCGTAAACGAGTTGTTGTTGCCACCCGACTTTTTTTTTTTTTTTTTTTTTTGCTAATAGAAGAGTATTGTAGATGAAAATAGTTGTGAAAGTGTGAAAAAATATTGTGGGGGTGAAGGGGTATTTATAGTTGTAATAAAATGGGTTTGATTTTTCTTTTTTTTTAACACTTATAATCATTACAAACGGTCATATACTATAGGGGTGGAAATGAAAGTTTTTTTTTTTTTTAAAAAAAACAACTAGCCGTTGGAGTTCTTAACGCACGTTAAGTGCTTGCCCGAGCGAGTTAACGCAGCATTTGACTTTGAGGGCCGGTAAGGTAACGCACCACGTTAAGGTGGTGCGTTAAGAGTTAACGCAGGTGGCTGCGTTACCTTACCACATGGTCTTAAGGTTTTGAATATTCTTTTTGAAAATTGTAATTTTATAAGTTCAAGAAGAATATTCAGAGCATTACGAGTTTAAAAAAAAATTATTCGCGACATTAAATGCTTATAAATATGTGCCTAAGAATACAAGTTAGAAAAACCCTTTACTTATGAGAAATGATTTGCGCGCTTAACTTTTTTACTGAGACACTCCGACTTGTGCATTAAATAATTATATTGTTTATGGTGTATATTGAAATGTGTAAATCAAAATCTCATGTGTGCAAATCATCATCCTTTACTAATAATACCACCCAAGTATAATTAGAATATTTAAAAGAGAAAAAAAATTACCAAAAGAGTTAATTTTGATTTTTGGCCAAAGTTATTAAGAAAAGGTAAAAATAAGTTTTTCAAAAGATCAAAATCTTCACGCAGTTGATTGTTCTACTTTATAATATCGACAAGTGTCCTCAAAATGACATGCTCGAATGAAATTGCGCAACCCGACTTGAGAACTTTACTTTCTTTCCTCATTTACAAAATAAATTTTGTGTCTTATAAAAACTCTCTTTTTCTACTCAATTCATCTTCAAAACAAGCAACTGTTTTCCAAATTCATACTATCATCCACAAAAGGTGTAGATTGACGGAAACACCCTAACTTTGTATGTCTTTTAGCACCAGCCATTATCCATCAGCATTACACCATCGCCACATCACAATTAATGAGGTTTATATTTCACTTAAAGAAAGTTTATACATTTCACTTAATCTTTTAAAAACTCTTAAAACAGTAAAGTCGATTTACCATATAAACTTTCCCTTAATCTTGAGAAATAGTGAAATTACAAATATGTCATTAGCTATTGAATGATAAGCAATCATTTTCTTATACGCAGTGTGCCTACTTTTAATTTACTTTTCAATCATCTTAATTTGATTACATGGTGTATTTAGCTTAATCTAGAGGTATTTAAGCGATTTGCAAATTACATGTGTATAAACAAAAAATAAAAAATAAAAACTTTGGTCCAAAAACCAAAATTATCCAACCATCACCTAAATAATTTTTTTGATAGATTGTATGAGAATAACCGTCAGTGAAAAAGAGAAAATAAGAACAACATTGAAATGTGTCCGACCGTCACTCTCGAACGCAAATAAGAATCGAACATTATATGTTGTCTTTTCTACGGTATCAAATATATTATCGTACGTGACAACCATGTACCATATGACATGGAATGAGAACATGTGAACCGCAAGTTAAAAAGAAACTTGCACCAAAAGAAAATTATGTAAAAAAAACTATATCTCGTTGCTGCTAATTTGCGAGGTACCATGCTACTTTATCACATATAAGAGTGTATGTTAAGAAGAGGTGATCGAGTATATAGCTATGAAAAATAAGATAAATGAAACAAAACTTGTGTTATATGTTAGAAGAGTTCAAACTGGACTAGGTGGGTAACCAGGAAAATAGTCGGAAACGGCCACGGGTATACCTCAATCAGACCACGTACATTTGAGTAAAGACTCGCCCTTCCCGATCCTGAGTATCTTGAATAGGGAAATCTTCATCCTTTTACCCATTTATTTTACTAGCTTATTATTTTACCTTTTTTTCATTAAAAGTTGTATTAGTTCCATGCTGTTACTTCAACAAGAAATGATAATATAGTCTTTCTTCATGGATGCACGAGGCAATTATTTAACCTGATCTTAACATCAGCGATGTTATTCGACATTCTACAATTTTTCATAACTGACCAAAGCATAATTGTAATAGATTAAAACACAACGTGATTCAACATTATGTACGTTTTAGTATACATTCACTTTGAACAACCAGGCAGCTTATACTTTAGCATTTAATGCTTAATTTGAAACACATAATCAACCAACAAACAAAACAATAATCAAGATAGACATAATGCATCCAAACCTGAAACGATATTCTTACTTACCAAAGAACATACTGCACAACCCATCCTACAGGATTAATCTAAACCTCAATTTGAATCCCATAATATCATGACAAAATACTATACATACCACTAAAAACATAATCCCTGGCACATTCAGCTATCAAAAAAATCAGTGACAAAGCTTGCGTGCTTTTCTACCTTTCATCTAAAATGCCTAGTAACTGTCGGAAATATCTACATCACAAAAAAACCACAGCATTAGATCAAGATTAAAAATTAAAGAACTATGCATGATACGGTCATGTAAAAGTAGTAAGTTATTGGAAATACATCTTTAAAAACATTTTACATAATTTGTTTTGTTGTGGCATTATGATGGTAGGTAGAATTTACGAGTTGTGAAATATGAACAATTGTTAAGAATCATAGTAACATCTGTAAGCCCGTCAGAATTGTGCAAAATAAGGTACTACCATAATGCTACATCACAGTTCCTGTAACCACGATACAGCTTTATGATGGTACGTATAACAACATACCTATAGACGATTCTGTTACATGGGTTCCTCCACTCCATAAAGTTGTCGATTCTGAAAGTAAAAAAGAACAAAAAATCAGATCCTGAGTAACTGGTTGAGAAAAGGAATCATCAATGTTGAATGCACCATTTGTAAACAATAAAAATATTAAAATATGTGGAGATCCTAAGTAACTAGATGAGAAATAAGCGTCAAATGTTGAATGCACAACTTGTAGTACTTTTGCCAGTTAGTGAACAACATAAATCCTACAATACATATACATATTTAACAAGCTGAGAGTGTTAAAAAAAGGATGTAAACAAGATAAAAACCGGATCATAGAGCACTTTTTGATTGCGCCAGAAATCCAAAGGGGGCAAGAGCACTCTACCTGCATAAAAATAAAGGCACATAGTAAGGTGGATTTATTAGCAAAACGTTTATTTCAGACAAAATCTGATGTCCTAAGCATCCAAGTACTTATAATAGGCCATTGTAGACTAGCTCTTACCCGATCTAGATTTTTTTCCACTGAAAGACTCGGGGGACAAGATGGTTGGACTTCTATATGTATCCTTGGAGCCCTATAATAATACATAATCACACTTAGCATTACCATAGGCATACAAAACATTATCATACAGTAAAAAACACTTTCATATTTAATTACAAAGTTGCACTTATAGTGATATACTTGAAGCTATGCCTGGAATATCAAATTCACCTTTTGCAATAAAAAGAATATAACTAACATTGTTGACTTCACAGATATAACAATGTGCTTATAAAATTAAGCCAAAAACAGAATGAACTTTCGATATATGCCAAAGATCAGAACTTCCAGAGCTAGCTCAGGAGCCAGGATTCAGGAATAATCATCACAACTGGGAAGAAATTGTTCTTTTCAGTGTCTCAACACAGATTTGATTTTAAATTCTCATACTTGTATTTTAACATAACAGATTATGACATCAATAAGACCAGTTACATAATCTTGAAGCATATACATCTGATTAATCTTCACAGTTGCATAATACGTAGTCCGAAAAAGTTTTTTAACAGCATATAATATGTTGTATGACACTTTTTCAGTGAATGTACTTTTGAGATAGTTATAGCTGATTTAGGCAGCAGGTAATATGTGTAGAGAAGAGAAAAAAACAGATCTATGGATAAAAGAAATTACAAGCATGGTACCATCCAACTGAATTGTTGATAGATGTTGCATCTAAAAAGATAAATATACCTTTTTGGCCTTTGGGGTAGTTTTAGGCGATTTAGGACTAATTGCTATAGGTCGCCTTTCAGCTGAGTTTCCAGATTTCATATTTCTTTTAGACTTGCTCCGAGTTAACCCTTCTTCTTGAGAGTCAATTTCGTGTCTTGCTGCTGTAGGAGTGTTATGGGTATCTTCTCTGCATGAATTGCCAAACATATCTTTGTTGTTTTTCTTCTTATTTAGGCCAATTTTCATGTTTGTTCTTGAAAGAATTGTGTTTTCGTTGGGATCCGTTACACTAGAAGCAAAGTTAAATTTCTCAGTGGAGGCATTTACCGAGCATCCAACACCCACACTACTACCACTCAATGGATCTGAACACTTAGCGTTAGAATGGTTTGCCTTTATATCACTTTTTTTTGTGCCAACCTGTGATTCACAGCGTACATCACGAACCTCATTAATTCCCTGATTTGAAATGTCAACTTCAAAAGTTAGTTTTTTTCTCGTAACCTTAACATCTGGGTCATTCTGTTTTCTTTTTCTTAATTTAATTCTGTTTTCTTCATTTGACCCTTTTTCGCATACAGCAGAAAGATTTGAAGAAATGTTATTCACATTCTGCTCATCTTGATTACCCACTGAAGTTGACAAAGTTTCACCGCTTTCGCCCATCACCCTTACATTGACAGTCTTTTTATTGAACAATGCATTCCTTTTACCCTGTAAAATGTCAGAACCTCCTATGTTATCGAGATCAATTAGAGTTACTTTGCCCGTCTTTGACATAGATCTAGTCATCCGCCTGCTAGAAGAAACAGCAGAACACTTGGATATTGTAGATGAAACCGTAACATTTCTTGCAACATTATGCTTCATACCATGATGAACCATGCTCGAGGGACCCATCCTCAAACTTGAACCATCCACAAATTCTGACCTCCCGGGAGATTTTTCGAATAAAACTTCATGTCCAGATTCAATTACATGTTCCTGTTAAAAAACCATAATGAGTGGGCTTTGAAAGAAAAAACAAGATTCAGGGAACTTTTTGGTCAGTTGACTCTTCCTACAACTTTTACGAGATCAAAACTTTCGAAATTAACTAAGTGATAGAAAGTTATCAGATTCCAAGCTTCAAAAATAAATCAGCCATATTTTTTCCGATTAGCAATCCTTTCAAGATAAGAATGCGTATCGTATAAAACTGAAAGGATGTCAAGCTAATTCATTTAGCCAAGCACAGCAAATAATTGAGGTGAATTGAAATTTTGGTTGACTTTCAGTTTGGCTTATTATCGTAACTAGCATCACTTTAAGGCATGCCGGTTATAATCTATCACGTGTGTTTTTTAATGTCAAACTCTACACGCAACTATAAGAAAAGAAAGATTCGATGCAAGTCAGATAACCTAAGACCACATATGAAATCGTTTTGGGTTTTGAATCTAAGAAACTGCAATGAAGGTATAGAATTGAGAATGAAAACATAAAAGAGATGCATATCAAGGGAAACATACGTGTGGAATATTATTTGAGGATGCATTATGGACACTACTAGTTTTATTGCTCAAACCGGTGTCTTCAGGCTCTCGAATACCCATATCCACAGTGCAGCTATCAAAATCCTGAGGATTACCATTTAAGTTATCAAGATTATCATGTCCTTCAAAGGAGTCATTCCCGTCTTCATATGCTGAAGATATTCAACACATAAAGAAAAAGTGAGAAAAACATATTCCAGAATTAACGAGTTTTATGTTTTTGTACAGGAATAAACATTTTGTTAACTAATTATTCAATAAGTAACTACTTTTTCAGTGAATGGCTACTTACTATAGAAGTCTAAAACTAGTAATTACCTTGTGAGGCGCCCATGTCAGCAGATTCTTCTTTGGGGAAGCTTGTAGCAAAATTTTCCCAATAAATGGGAAACCCGAAAAGAAAATGTTTAAACACCTATAAGCATAAAAAATATATATATAAATATATCATATTACATGAAATATTAGCATTAAAGTAGCAAAAAGTTCCTAGTCGACTTCACTAGAAATATCAAATATAATATTATTACTGAACCTAGATTTACTTATTAATGGCACATTCATAAACTTCGTACGCCAAATAAAATAGTGAAAAGTAAATGTGATAGTTAAGATTCTTCTGAATACCTCCGCGGAGAAACCATTTTCAAGTGTTCGTTCTTTGTTGATAAAGCCTTGCAAAATAACACATACACCATCAACTGTCTCTAACTCAACTTTGCCATTCACCTTAAGGATCGGCGCAGTAGAGAAGCACCGCTCAGCCCAGTTACTATAATTTTATCAACAATTATATTAATGCATAAACGACATGTCAATTTGACAAGTACAGAAACAAGACATGCATAGAAAACTGACCATAAGAAAAACAGACAACTAAGAGGTTAGCTTGTTCAAAATTAGAAAGCCTATAAGCTCAATTTTGATGGCTTATGAGCTAAATTATGGGCTTGAACAAGCCATAAGTTAACTATTTAAAAGCTCATAAGCGATAAGGATTTGAGCTTACTGGGTTTTCCAAATTTGAATGATCTAGCAAGCCCATTAAATATGTTTTTATTTTTATTTTTCGAAAGGCCATCAAATGAGGTAATCCAAACACCCCTTAAAAACATGAAAAACTGGGTTCAAAGTTCAAACCATATCCTCCAAAGTTCATATCATAGAGGAAACTTAACGGGATGGCAGGCTATAAGATTATGAGTAGTAACATTTGTGCTAAGTTTTGGAGACTGATTGTCGCCTCATGGTCGAGCATAATAAAAATTGTAAACCTAATTCTACAGCCTAAATCGTAATCTTAGATTTTTCATGTTTTAATCATTGAATTTCTTTTGTACATTAGACTCGTATCATGATGGTTTTGGTATCCTCTGGATCATCAAAAACCTGCATATACAGCTTTTTAATCTAAAGTTCAGCATTATATACAAAACTAACATTCTAATTCATAAATCTAAGGGCTATGCCATAAACTAGCCATGCAATTTCATCATCCTAAGTAGATACCTAAACTCAAGAAAATATCAATATACTCTAAGTACTTTTAAACTTCATCCTGATTATCATACTTATGTTGACGCTTCAAGGGATATTTTGGTAATTTTTGGATTACCACAACTCCACAAGACAAAACCTTAAAATGTAATGGTTTTTTTTTAGAACGGCAACTAACTATCTCACAATATACACAACACTGACTATCTCAAAAATCCTATGCAGGACTTGAACCCACAACCATTTGCTTGAGCTTCTCACACAACAAGGGGTGCCATTGGGACACAAGCCCTTTGGTCCTTAAAACGTAAGGTATATTGGTATGTTCCTGTGTTGAGGTACCTACTAGGAAAATTGATGTTATTACATGCTCACTAGATATACATTTGGGGGTGGCAGGAACGGGTGGATAACGGTCATGGGGATACCTACATTAGGGCATGTACATCTTAGTCAAAGGCTCGTCCTGCCCACCTAACCTAAACAAGGAAAACCTCATCCGTTTCACCCACTTCATTTTATCGCCTAAAACCCTAAATTTAACAAACCAAACCAAACCAAACACAAAACCATCTTTTAACGACCCCACAAGTTATGGTCTAGGGGACAAACTTTCATAATTTTTAGAAACTACACTACAAATCGGTTCGTTAGGGGGGACACTCCGCCTTTGCCCGCAAGTCAACATAAGTATGCTATCAAGACAAAATTGTAAATTACTTAGTAGGGCGTAATTGATAAAACTACACGCTCACTAGGTACACGTTTACAGTCACGGGGATACCTGAGTTTGGCCGCATACATCTAAGTCATACTCACCCTATTTACCCGTTTGACTTAATCGCGTAAACCCAAACTTAAACACCTTACATACATTAAAATAAAATCTCATAAAGAAAAGATACATACTTTTGGGAGGAAACAATGCCAGCAACACCTAAGGTTTTTTGGGTGACGTCATCTGGTTTGGGTTTAGTAAGCCACCAATCTCGCAAAGTGACCTGTTTGTTTTTCATGTAATCAGTAAATAAATAATTCTATTACTGTAGCTTAAAAAAAAAAAAAAACACTTACTGTTCTTTGGAAGTGAGAAGTAGAAGAAGTAGTATCGTTAGAGGAGGCCATTGGAGTGTTGTTGGAGACAAAGAGGTTTTTGAGAAATTGCCAAAGTTTCATTCGATTTTGAAACCCTTGGGCGGGCAGGTCATTGATGTTTTTTAGTCGGAGTGTTTTTGTCTTGTCTTGTTTGACTGTTGAAGAGGGGGTAATATTGTGGTGGTCAAAGTAAAGTTATGAGTTTGTAAGCCCTCTTTTTCTAATGGGTAAAAGCCCAAGCTACATTCTCTTTTGGGTGTCTTATGGGAAATTGGAGTTGGACCGGAGTTTATCGCTGAGCTAAGAAGCATTGGAAAAATGAGCTTTTTAAAAAAATAGCAAAGTTCATCGCTCTTTTGATAAACGAACACTAAAAATCAAAAAGATTATTGCTCACCGCTCATCACTCCAAAAAGCTCTGCACCAAACATAGCCTATACATGGAGATAAAGCTTATTAATGTAAAATCAAATAAAAGTACCTTAAATCAAATTCAGATATATGTATAGTTGTTGCTTGATAATTTATTATATTTTGAAGGATATTTAACTAATTTAACTAACTATAAGCTCTTATAAGCCGGTTTTAATTAGCACGAGCTTATAGAGACTTATGGATTATAAAAGCTTTTATAAGCTTGTGTGACAAACAAAGCTTATTTTAGTAGCTGAAACCTAAATAAGCCTCGTCCCAAATACAACCTTAAGTTTTGTCCATGGCCAGTTTGCTTAGATCAGTTTTTATTGGATTTTTGATCCGTGTAACAACTTGTGAGAAACATGTAGAGCCATGTGACCTAAGACTTTGGATCAAATGAGAAGAAATTTTAAAATAAGAATGATGAGAAATAACTATAACCACACGTTAGAGATGCATCGACTTGAATTAGATGCATCTCTAATCTTTTAGATGCACACTAATATATTTTTTAGCTAAAAATTAGATGCATATACATATATTAGATGCATTTTTGCAAGTTAGGCAAATCTTATGTATTTTTCGTCCTCTGCATGTCAAATTTCTTGCAAGTACTACTTTGCATCGTTTTAATTTCAAAATCACTTTCGAAACTAATTAGGATGCATCTAAATGAATAGAGATGTGTCTAATTCAAGTCGACGCATCTCAAATATGTAGTTATAATTATTTTTCATCCTTCTCATTATAAGTTTTCTTCTCACTAGATCCCTACCCTGTGACCTAATAGAAAACTATAACACCGCTATATTTTGATAGAAAATGATAGTTTCTTTCTTCTATTTAATCTTTGGATAACTTTACAAAGATGTGGAATGTGTATATGCGGTGGATTGATATTTTTAAGCCAATCTTATTGTCTTCGTATGTTCCTCACATCTCAATCATTTTCAAATGTCAGATTAGTTCATTTAGGTGTTGTTTGTTTGGGGGAAAAATTTTTAATAATGTATTATACTTACCACAAATATTACTTCGACGTAGCGTACAAAAAAAATCTTTATTACTCCCTTATACCCTAAATTTTTGTCTTATGTTATGTAACCATTACCCTTACAACCAGTATTCGTCCTAGTCAGCCGGTACCAGCCACGTTTTTTTTTTTTTTTTTTTTTTTTTTTTTTTTTTTTTTTTTTTTATTGTAACTCATTTATATTAATAAAAAGAAATTGAACCACATGGGTAATTTTCATCTCATCTTCTTGTTTCCATCCATATGTATGAACCCTAAACCTAATTTTTCACAAAATTCAAATTGACACACAACATTACAATTGAATCTCATATAAATCGCTATCTAATTATAATGGCATCTTCCAGTTCATCAGCTTGTTATTTTCAAAGGAGATATAGCAAAGAAGAGATAGCCCGTATGACACATTGTATTTGTAAGTTTCCAATCTACGAGCAAGTTTCATGGACTCCTGAAAATCCAGGTCGTAGATTCAAAGCTTGTCCCGTTCGTGTAAGTTTCACTGTTTTAATCATAACCATAAATTTTTGATGTTAATTGATAATGACATTATGTTTTACAATTTGGATAGAATAAAGATAAGAAATGTGAGGTGTATGGGTTTCTTGATGATGAGTTACCATCACAATACTACAAAGACCTTATCTACAAGTTGTATAAGGACAACGAAATATTGGAGTGCAACCTTCACAGCGTTACTCACCAAGATGATGCTCAAAAGGTGACATCAACCATGGCTGTTGCTGAACCATCCCTTGATTTCATTTGCAAGGAATTGAATGAGTTGAAGGTCAAGGGAAAAGTCTATGAGATGTTTTTGGTTTGTTCTACCTGTTTCATCATTGTGCTAATGTTGTTGATTGCATTGTCCATTAGAAAGTAGTGGTCCTAGTATTCTATTAAGCATTTGTTCTTTTGAAGTTGGCATTTAGTTTATGTTATGTTATGTTATTTATGTTGTCTCCCAAAAACACTAATGGTACTTCCTATGTAATGGTGAACTTATTGGTTCTACTTCTTCAATGTTTTGTTCAAATTTTGTGTTAACATTGCAGCATACATAATAACAACTGAAAAGAACAAATTTTGTGTTAACATTGCAATGTTTTGCTATATTTTTGTGGTAACATTGCAGCTTACAAAATAATAAGTCAAAACAAAATATACCAACTCAGTGGAATGACATTAACAAAATGTGTTCTTTCATAACATATAGTTTGTGCATAAGCACACTACACTGTTAAAACCATAACACATTGATCCTAATGATCCTACATAGCCCTCAAGTATACAAAATAGGGCTGAGTAGTGGCATGAAATGCAGCACTACAATTCCATATTTTACAAATCTTCATAGTGGCAAGAATTGCTGCACTATGTTAGTTTTTTACCCTAACCAAGTATGCCCTTGCATGAAAAAAAATACGGCTTAATAATTACACATACATATCATAATACTAAGATTGTTTCTGCACATACAACAGTTAACAAAACTATGTGCACTAATACTTGACATATCTAGTCAAGAAGGATTTCATTGCCAATACTGGAACCTGGTCCAGTAACTGGTGCAGACAACCTCTTGTGCAGAATTCTTTGACTTGGCATTCTTGGTGGTAGCATTTGAGTTGCAGCTCTTTGTCTTGGTTGTTGCACAGGTTGTGCTTCAGCTGATCTTGTCTCTCTTGTTAACATTTGTGGCACATGTCTGCTTCCTCCCACAAATGATGTTGCTCTTCCACCCCTGTTTGATGGTGTCCCCCTACCACCTCTGAAAGTTGTACCTCTGCCACCCCTTACTGTCCTTGTTTCAAAAATATCAGTGTCACTTGTCTTCTTAGATCTTGTCACAGCATTGCTTCTAGTAACATACACATACACATTCATGTGTAACTTAATAACTATTATTAAAGGAAATGAACAACAAGTATACAAAACTATGTTACAAAACATTTACCTGCTATGTATTCATCATTTGATGCTGTATTATTCCTGCCCGACATAGAAGAATTGAAATTTTGTTGATCCTCAATACTATCTGAACAACCAGAATCCATTGCCAACCAAGTTCCCATCCTCCCTAGCCTCTCTGCTGGAATTAGTCTACCCTTTTTAGTCTTACCACCTCTCATCTTCAAATGGCCACCCCTCTTATTCACCATCTTTGGAAGGTAAAATGGTCTACCATCACTAAACCTTCCTCTCATATTAGTTGCACCCATTTCATACTCATTAATCTCTGTATGAACAAACCTAGGAATATCATGATCATCAACTAACTCCGGCTGAATATTTTGTTTCTTTCTGGGCCTACCGGGTTTTCCTTTTTCTTTAGGGGTTGGAGTCATTGTTTCCTTTGTACATCCCTTTTCTATTGTGTCCAGCTTCACCACAATTATGACACGTCATAACCACTCCTGCCCCTACTTATCTTAGTACTAGACTTGGGTTCATGGCTTGCCCTCACCCTCTTTCTCTTAGGCCTTCCGGGCATTGACTTTGGAATTGGACCTAAAACCCTAGAATAGTTACTAACATCTGGCCAAAACTCAATACCGTCAACTGGTTGTAGGTATTGACTATACGCTAACTTATACCTGTCCTTCCTAAAACAGTCATGAACATACTCCTCTACCATCTTATTCAATTTGAATATACAAGCTATTGCATGGCAACAAGGCAAACCTGAAATCTGCGACATTCGACACGAGCATTTCTTGTTTGGTTCATCTACCTTGAATGCGTGAGACCCCTTCCTAACTTCAAATTGGTTACCACCACATGAAACTACATGCCAAAACCTGTGAATACAAATCTACTTAAAACAGAGTGTACGTATTGACTACATAAATATTTTTTTGTAATAATAGAAAACAAAATTACCTTTGTTGATCTTTAGTATGCTCCAAAACCTTCTGAATGTTTGGGCAAATGTCACCGGTCCACTTTTCCATCAACATCCTCATTGTGTGCACCCTCTCCATAACTAGTACTCTCATTGACTCTAACATTCTAATAATTGGTTTATGCCTAATACTAACTAAAACCGCATTAAAACATTCACTAAAGCCATTCTCTATAGCTTCACAGCATACACCATCTTTGAAAAAGGCTCTAGACCAAGAGTTAGGATTTTTTTTAACCAAATATTCATGTGCTTTTGGATTAGTTTTTTTATCTTTTCCATAACTTTGGTATGTTGTGGTGGATATGATGCTTTTGATGCTCCCTAGAATAGCAGTCTGAATTCCTCACCACAAAAACTACGAACACAAGTGTGGGTATCCCTGAGAGAAATAACCTGAAATGTAGCTTCTCCTTTTAGCATTTTCCCGTAACATCTCCAAGAGTATTCTGAGTTGCCAGCATTCTTTGATGGATACTTTTTATGGTAAGTCTGTTTCCCTTTGCTTGGATCCCTAAGCGTCTCTTTCCGTTGACGACATTTAGCAATAACCTTGCTTTTTTCAGTCCTCTCGAACCACAATGAAAACCCATTGGCAACCGCATAAAAGGTAAGGCATTCTCTGAAACTCTCAGCATTAACATACTTTTGCCCAAGCTGTGAAGTGAAAGAAAAAAATTGACAACATTTACAAATCATTATACACGACGAATATTGATAGAACGTAATACAACAGTTAGCAATAGGGGAAAGTAGTAGTATTACCATTGGTTTCTTTAGTCGCCAATGTGTGTCGTCATCATAAATAGGGTAGTTTTCACCCTTTTTGGATTTCTGAACAACGGATAAGGGGTCAGTTATCCCAAATCCATTACCTCTGATGTGCTTCAACAAACCTTCCATGAATCGTTCATGCTGCCTAACCAATGGTCCTAAACCATTAGGCCCTGGTCCATCAACAACTTCCGGTTCCTCAGTGTCATAATCCTCAGTTTGTTCTTCAGGCTGGTGCTCATCAGATGTTGTGTGTTTATTCTCTATTATCCGCTTTCTCAATTGGATTACCTCATCTTCACCGTCACTAAGATACTCATACGACTTTTCTGTTTCACAATCAGAATCATAAGACTCATAAGCAGATGAGTCATGATCAATGTTCTCATTGTTTTCTTCTGCTTCAGAGTCAGAATCAGATGATAATTGAGGATTAGTGTTCTCTCTTATCGTTATACCGGTAACCCTAGAACATTGGTAAAATTTTTGGCTGTTAGCTTGTTTTTCCCTTTCATAACCGACTTTCCTTTCTCAAGTTTCTTCTGTCTAGCTAGCCCCACAACATCTATATTAGCATCTTGTTGACCATCAACATCCATATCATCTACATTTTCAACCACATTGTCTGTAACCTCATCAACAACATCATTCACTACAGCGTCGGCAACAACCTCATTATGGTCAACCTCATTCACTGCAACCCATCAACTACCTCATTCGCTACAACCTCATCAACTACCTCATTGTCCATAGCCCTAACATCTAGTACCTCATCATCCGATATCTTATCAGGTTGTTTATTGTACTCCTTATACACCTCATCTTCACTTAGGGGTGGGTAATCATATGCCAAGTCATCCTGATAATTCCATACTCTTGTGAATGTAACTTTACCCTCAAAACCTTTCCTAAGTGGCCTATCTTTAAGTGGAGGTGACCTTAAATAGGGAGAGTGTGCTTCTTCATCAGCCCAAGCAAGCAACTCCTCATAAGACATACTACCAACACCCTTTTTCATCTTTTCATGTTTTTTCCTTTTTGATGTTACCTCAGAGTCTGAACTATCTAAACAAAGGTTGTGGTGGTAGTATGGTGCTAGGTTTTGGGGTGCATGAGCAACATACAAATTTACGGTCTTATGCTGCTCGGCTAGATCATACAACGCATGAACATCTGAATCCCTTTCATTTATTTTTAACCCTCCACTATCAATGTCTAACTCAGGAATGCACATAAACAAACCCCATATATTTTGCTTAACCTTAGCAACCAAAATATCTAATAGTGGGCTAAACATAATTCTATCAGTTGTTGCGGCCTCCATTAGAATCTCTCTACCATAATCATACCTTAATGGGTCAAACATGAAGACACCATTGTAGTGTATTTTGAAGACCACATCAAGTGGTACCTCCATCAAACCTGTAAGAATCAAAATAATTTAATCCAAACCCTAATTTACGAAACCCTAAAAAACACATTTATATTCGTAATAATTTAATACAATTGAGTAAAATTAACAATAAATTATTGCAGGAATATACCTTTTTACTTGCCAAATAAAGGAAAGCGACAATCAATTTGTATTATTTAAAGGGAACACGAATTAGGGTTTGGATACCACTTTGGGGATCTTGAAAGTGATGTGTGAATGGTTAAGTATGTGAAGCAGCGTTTATGTAGATCTGGACCACAAGATATACATAAACAAGTACAAAATGTAGGGTGGAAAGTGATGCGTATGGTGGATTGTGGATGGATTGATGCAAGCGTGTGTTTGTTATTCCACCGTGGCATGATACTTTTTACAACAAAACCAGATATACCGGGTACCGGTTGTTGGGGTCATGGGTTACATAACATAAGACAAACATTTTGAGTATAAGGGAGTATTAAAGAAATTTTTTTGTACGCTACGTCGAAGTAATATATGTGGCAAGTATAATACATTATTAAAAAAAATTCCCTTTGTTTGGCGGGTTTTAATACAACAAGATTGGTTTAGTGATAAAGTTACTTGTTGTTTGAAGGGTATGGTTTTGAAAATGTCAACTAAATCAGTTGTTACAATTGTTAGCCACATAAGTAGGATTTAAAATCTTTTGTCATGGGCCAACAAAGTTTTCTATTTCTTTACCCAATTTTCTCTTTCTATAACTTAATTTATCCATTAAATTAAGGTTGTGTTTGTTTTTCTAGTAAGATCACTTAATACCTCGATCTTGAATCGTTAAGAGCTTCTAATAATTAAAGGCGTTTGTTTTTCTTCTCTTGTTGAAAGGTGTTAAGAAATTTAAACATCTTGTTCAACAAAACATGAAAAAGGATCTTGTTTTCCTCTTAATGATATGCGATCTAATTTTTGTATTATAATCATGCAAATGTCTTAAGAAAAAAATGATTCAAATTCAGACTATTCCGCCGCAGATTCAGATTCAGATGTGCGAATCATATTCAAACTCAGAGTTTCTTAATAAACAAATGGCACCTAATATTTCCAGACATAGTTCAACAAAAACAATTTATATAAAAATATCTTTTTAATATTAATATCTTTATACATATTTCTTTATGTTTTCTATCAAAGCAAATACAAATCCGAATCCAACCTTACCTATGTAGGATCGTAAGTTTATGTTGATTATGTGATTCGGGAGGTCGGGGATGGTGGAAGAAACCACCTTCCATGGTTAGAGAGAGAGTAGAGAAAGAAAGGTAAACTTGTATGTGTTTTATTGAAAGAGAAAATGTAAATGACACAAATGCAAGCAACACCTCCTAGTGAAGTCTAGGAGGGTATAAATAGGTCACCAAACACATGACTTTACATAAATAACGGTTTCAGTCCATGTGTTTGTGCCTTACAAGATAACTAGTGTAATCCCGTACATGTCGTTCCATTTACGTGTTAGGATTAAAAACTTTGATCCTAACAATCTTCCCCCAATGGGGCGACATAAGGGATTACTTACAACATTTCCTACAAGTACAAATACAAATAAAGAAAGGTCTTCATCGGCTCTTCAAGTGCTGAGGATGACTACAGTTGACGCTCTTTGTCTTCATTTTGTACCTCGGCTTGAGAACTTTATCATTACTTGTAGGCAAATGATGTAATATGCATGAAATTGATTAACTTCCCCCCAATTCATGCTGCATGTCTTTAGCGGCTTCTTCGTACACTTCTTTTTGGCGAAGTTTCTGAATCAGCTTCCCCCCAAACTGACAACCGTCTTCAGCAGATTCGAAACTTTGATGTAGTCAACATGTCTTCTAACTTTTGAAGTTTTGAGTACGCAGCGGAATTTGTAGATGACATCATAAACCACACCAAGCAAATCTGACAAGTCACTTAATCACAGTTATGCTCAACGCGGAAGCTCCGTTCGGGGGTAACATGCAAGAAATCAGCAAGATCTTCTCACTTAAGTAGGCTACTTCACACTTCACAACCCGCGAGAGTTGAAATGATTACATCAAAATCACAAAATTGAACCACTGATCATCTCTGCGGACGTCTCTCCGGTAGTAATAAAATTGTAAGCTCGATCACGTGAGTCTATTATGCGTCCCTGATGTGCACATTTCTTCCCCCTAATTGCAGAACCTCGTGGAAAATGAGTGTTTTCGCAAAGACGTCAAGAAAAGTCAAAGAAGCAAAACAACACCCATTCTCTCTTCCCCCACGATGTCTTCGCGGAATCGGAAGCATACACACTATGTTTACGATGGAAACAGAGGCAGCGTAACCCCATATGTCTAACTAATCAATTATGTGTGAAGTATCATAAATAGCCTGTGAGAATCAACTGCTGCTGATAAACATCTCTACTCTTTTATACTCCTCTCAACTAACTCATTACCGACCTCATTATCATTCTGACGGCTTTTTGTAGTGACTACTGATGGAGAAACCCAATATTATGAACTTGAGACTGAAGTAAAATAACCCAAACTTGTGAGTTAAACTTGCACTAATGTATGACTAAGAGCGGCGTAGAGAGTTCGTCCACCATCGAATCCCTAAGTACTCTATACTCTACCACCATCAAGTATAAGATGTACCTCACCTCTTGAGTATCCACAACTTTGTGTGACACTGAGCACTACAACGTAACTCCTTAAAGTGGTAGTTATACACTGTGAGCACAACAACTTAACTTCTTATATCAGGTATAACTAGACAACCCAAGTCTTTGTCATTCGTACGAATAAAAGCTCGAACAAGGATCTCGAAGAATCATGCATCCAACCAACCCCGATATCTTCAAGATACTAAGTACACGCACCCGTGATATTCCACTTCAACCTCAAATAAATAATAAAGAATTAACGCCGTAGTCACATCTTGCGGTTCAATACCCAAATCTAGCCTCTTTTTTTTTTTTTTTTTTTTTTACAGTTTAATGAGAACTTTGATAATGGTTTCCCGTTCTTGTCAGAAATCGTCATCCCCGTGAAAATTTGTAATACCAAAAATACCACTCATTTTAACCAAATATTATATCAAAATTAACTCAATGTATTAAAAATACATTTGATTAATCACATTTTAGCTCATGTTATTTGATATAATCATTTTGGATCACAAGACATTTATCCCAGTCCATTGATTTAGTGCAAACAACCATTAATCACAAAATAAAATTACTAGTAAGGATACTAGTAACCTTTTGACACACTGTTTTGTTCACATTTGGTGAGTGCAAAATTTTGATCTGTCCCGGCATGAATTGCAAACTATTATCAGCCCTAGTCCACGTAGCAACCAAACCACACAAGCCAAAAAAATTTCGTGTACTAGCCCAACCTCAGTTATTAACTTTTGAGGCCCAATCCAAATCCATACATACCCTAAAATACGGTTAATAAAATACTCTTGCCCTAAGTCAAGTGTCATTATCTAACCCTAATCACAACACCATCAAAATATCCGCCCCCTCATCCTAGTTACCATTTATCTCAATCAGAAAAAACGCACTCAAGTAACTCATCTATCAATCACTCTATCTCAACTCAGATTCATCATCAATCATAACAAGTCACACAACAACTCGAACACCACAAACCTAATCCCACAGCCGACATGGAAACTAATCAATATCATCAATCCGAATCATCAAGCCCTTTTGAAGACGTTCACATGATAAGCTTCAAGATCCTTGAGGAGTTCAGGTAGGTATGACTGATGATTGCTTTACGTTCTTGCACATAACCGAACAAAGAGGAAGGATGAACCAGCCTTGGTTTTGTTCTCTCCTCAAGGTAGTCGGATATCAAATTGAAGGTTTCCTTCATAAAATAGATCGATGATGGTTTATTGTTCACTTCACGATAATCTTTACAGATTACAAACGAGGAAGGAGCAAAACTGAGATCTTTTTGATTTATTACTGTTAAGTCCGAGTCTATATAATTGATTGTGAGTGTTTGAGGAGTGATTAGAGGGTTGTGTCTTAGGTGTAGGATTTAATGTTGGATTTTTTTTTATTGTATATGGATTTGGTTGAAGCTGTGGTTGTGTCTCGATCTATTCTTCTTCTTATAGTATTTGTAGACGATTTAGACCAATGAAGATTTAACAATCTGAGGTCAAACCAGTGAGCCCTTGGTATTTACTTTGTGGTCAAAGTCTGACTTCATCTTCATTTTTCATTTACGAAAACATTTGCTTATCGAGAATACTTATCGAGAACATGATTTTCGAGAACGTGTTTTTCGAGAACGTGATTATTGAGAATTGGATTATCGAGAACCTGAGTTATCAAGAATGTGATTTCGATAATTAGGGTTTCACATTTTCAAAAAGAGTATATTCTCGAAAACAAGTACATATCGAGAACTTCTTATACAAGAAATTCTGATTTTATCCGGAGATTATTCCGACCAGCCTTTTTGCAGATTCCGATGACCATAAGTTTTTCACGGGATGGTACAAATTCATTAAAAGGTAGATACATTAAATTGTTAATGTGATAACTGACCACAAGAAACAAATAAATGAATCTGATGTTGAAAGAAAATGACTTTTTGACCAATTATCCATACACAAATAAACGGATATAACCAAAATAATAGGAAACAGTTAAAAAACTTATTAAAACAGTTTAAAAGGTACGATTTTGACAAGAAACACCACGAAAATCAACCAAATAATAACCTTGGCTCTGATACCACTTGTTGGATCGTAAGTTTATGTTGATATTGTGATTCGGGAGGTCGGGGATGGTGGAAGAAACCACCTTCCATGGTTAGAGAGAGAGTAGAGAGAGAAAGGTAAACTTGTATGTGTTTTATTAAAAGAGAAAATGTAAATGACACAAATGCAAGCAACACCTCCTAGTGAAGTCTAGGAGGGTATAAATAGGTCACCAAACACATGACTTTACATAAATGACGGTTTCAGTCCATGTGTTTGTGCCTTACAAGATAACTAGTGTAATCCCGTACATGTCGTTCCATTTACGTGTTAGGATTAAAAACTTTGATCCTAACAACCTACAAACCAAACGCTCGCACACTTAGGGTCCGTTGTTTTGTAGATGTGTTTAGATTTGAGTTGGATTTGGTTTATGATTTGAATTTTGATTTGATTTTGAAAATAAATAGGAAAGAGAAATTTTACTTATATACTGTAATATTTTCTAATTGATTTTGTAGTTGAAGTCGTATTATTTAAATTTAAAATTAATAAAAATGTGTGATAAAAAGATTGGTCCCACAGGTTTAACACAAAACCCATCTATTATGCTAGGAATTAAAAAACCCTTTATGATTAGAGTTTTGAATAATAAGGTGCTATTTGGTATGTAAAAATAAGTCCACAGGTTTGGGTTCATTGCTAAGAATTTGTTAGAAATGAATCCACTACAAGGACCCAGGTTTTGTAAAGGTTTCACCGACATTATTTGTTTTTTTTCCAAATCAATGGGCCCGCATTTCTTTTAATTCACTAATTTTAATTTATAACTTATTAAATTTGATTATTTTTCGTTTATATATATTTAAAATAAAAATATTATATCTTTTATATATTTTATTTCTCACATATTTTTTTTTTCTTTTCTTAAAACTTAAGGAGTGTTTGATGTGTGGTATTTGATTTAGAGGAATACTATGATAGTGAAAACATTCATTTGGTACGTGAGTATGTGTTTTAAAGTTGGTTGTCAAACCTTTCCGGGTGGGGTTGTGTGAAACCAGGCTTAAGATGTTGGTTTCTTGACAAAAAGCAAATAACTTCTGACAATATGCATTAACTCCTAACATGCACGTTTGTAAGATATTCTTTTTATTTTCATAATATATACAAACGGACCTTACTTACTATATAATAATATTATATAAAATCTATTCCCTATTAAATTTTACAAAACAAATAACATAACAGTATCAATCATTTTTATTTCTTTCAATCCTATACCAAATGTAAATCCTATTCTAACCCGATTATCATACGAACCCTTACACAAAATCCAAATTGATATACAAATTCCTTAACAAACCAAACGGCCTAAATTCCACCAACTAAGGGCCCGTTTGGTTTGTTGATGGGTTTAGATTAGGATTAGGATTTGAGATTGGTATGAAAAAAAATTAGGAGAGAAAAAATATATAATAAAGTAAATAAATTATTTTTTATATATTACTTATATAAATTTAATTACAAATTAATTATATTAATTGTAAAGAGAGGTGAGAGATAGATAGAAAGAAAAGTGGGACCAAATCTTTATCATAAAAGACACCTCTCTAGTAAGGTTTTGAGCAAAGTATTGTTCATGTGCATCAACCCCAATTTTTAAATCCAAATCTTAAAACAAACACCATTTTCCACTTTCATGCCCAAATCCTAAACCTACACCCCTCAACCAAACGGGCCTAAATAATCCATTTTAAGTATCAACCCCAATCACCACCCCAAAACCCTTAAAACAAACTGACTCTTAGGGCATGTTTGGTAGAGAGAATTTCGGAGATTAGAAATGAAGTAGAGAATAGAATTCAGAGAAATGAAATGGGTAGAGAAATTTAAAGTCAATTCTAGTGTTTGGTAACATGAGAAATAAACTCGAGAATCAGCAAAAAAATAAATAAAATAAATAAATAAATAAAATAAAAATAAAAAGTTTTACTAAGAAATAAAACTACTTTTGTCGAACACAATTTCACAAAAATCAAATCGATCCTAAGCACAAATATACAACTAAAACAAAATATCAACCCACCTATTTTTTAGATCACAACCAACATGAGCAAATAACAACAAACCTGCTTGTGTAAAGAGCCAACAATGACCAATTATAAAGAGCCAAAAAAATAAATGACTTTGAGTTACAATTGTAACATTACAGGGAATAACTTGAAATTCATAAACACTTTGTAATATACAAATTGATCCATCATTCACTCCAATAAAATTTAACAAAAACATGACCCATCTAGTATCAAATCATCAACAAACGTATAAATTTCAGATCTTCATTTGAATAAAAATATAAGATGCAGATATTAGCAATGAATGAAAGAAATCAAGGAGACAAAGAAGGAAACATTCATTGTTAATTATTCACGAATAATGGATCATGAAATCTACAAGAAAAAAGGGGTACAAGAAAGAGGCTAGGGTAATCTTCCAGAAAAAGGGGGAGAAGAAGGAGGCTAGGGGTTTGTAATTTGTAAAGAATTGTGAAGAATGTGCGGATCACGTGGTCCTTTTTATTTATATCAATCTTTCATTTTAATCATTTTTTTTAATAAAAGAAGAAAGCACACGGAGATTTCCCATTTCCACTCCAAACCGGATGGAAATGAAAATACAAAGGAAAAAATTCTTGAGAATTGCCAATTCTCTGTTTTTTTATTTCCTTGCTTAACCAAACACGAGAAATGATGCCATTTCCTTTTCTTTAGCTTTAACTCTCTCCACCAAACACACCCTTAGGGGACGTTTGGTATGAGTGAATCGTAAAGAATGGAAATGCAGAAGAGAATGAAATAGTAGAGAAAGAGAATAAAACTGAAGAAAGAGGATTGACTCGTCTGTTTGGTATAGCTCGAGAATCGACACGAGAATTATGATTCTTTTGTTTGGTTGTGTCATGTAGTAGAATGGAAATGTACAAAATTGTCTATAATAACAATAAAACATTGTGGGTTATCTCAAACAAAGAAATTGAATAAAATGATCAGGTATACTTCAAAATAAAAATAAATAATCACGTAGATTCATGACAAAAATGATCAAGTAAAACACATTGATTATTAATCAAATAAGGACTATTGTTATTCTACGAACTACACTTGTTTCTTCTGTGAATTACTACACCATGTTGTTACAAGAGTACATCATACAGAGTATTAAAAAAAACTGAATAAGAAAATCAGGATCACATTTGACAGTAACGTACATCGTGTTTTTCTAAATACCAATTTCCAACCATCTGATCCATTAAACGCTTCAAACCCCAATTAGGACCATTAATTGAGTGAGTTCAATAACATCCTCAAGTAAATAATAAGTGAAATGTAAGAATTACTTGTAGTACATAATGGTTGTGTATTTCTCAACTAGAACAGACGATGATGAGCAATATAAATTAATAATCACCAAAGAAAAAACTAGTCTAGGGTTAGGTAGGTGTTTTAAGTTTCACATGGAATGTGCATTGCACGTGAATTTCCCTTTAAAACCCTTGTGATTTTTAGTTTGACCCTCATTCCTACTAAGAATCACCCTCTAAGTTTATTTTATCATTCTCGCTGTTTCTCATCATTCCATTCACTTCTACCAAACACCCCCTTAGTGTATTTGGAAATGATATCAACCCCGAAAACATATATACCTTCCTATTAGAGCCTCGGGTACCCTGCACCAACACTTGTGTTATCCGGCAAAACGCGACGGACGGCGCCGAGCTCCACACCGTGGCTCGCGTGATCGTGTCTTGAGCCGTCACGACCAGCCCAAATGGTCCCGGAAAACGCGACGTGACGGCGCAAGCACGGTACCGAGACTCGCGTTTTCCCTTTCTTTTTTGGCGTTATCACGTTTTTTTTTTCAGTTTGTATGAAATTTTTTTGTTGTGGTTGAGAGGATTACAGTTTATGAGATGAAAAAAGAAAGGGACAAATTTGTTTGTTGTGTGTTTTCCGAAATCAAAGATTGTGAAGATGTGTATTTTTGGAATTTGTTTGTTGTGTATTTTTCGAAATCAAATATAGAGGATTTACAGCTTTTAGGAAGGTAGGTGATGACTTAGTTTGAAGAGGGTAGGTGATGACTGGATGAATTAAAGATGAGGCGTGCATTTGTAATTCATAGGTATGGAAATGGGTATACATAGTTATAGGTATAGAGGCTCATTTACTTTAACATATAGGTAGTATTTTAAAAAGCTTGTAATAAATTTAAGAGAGAACTGCAAAATACATCCCTGTGGTTTACACATTTTGGCATCTTACATCTCTGTCAGAAACTTTTGGCAATATACATCCCCCGTTAGGCAAACGTTTGCCACAATACATCCCTCGTTAGGCATGAGGACTACCGGTGCAAATTTTTCCTCCGTTATCTCTTAACGAGACTGAAAATATTACACCGTTAGCCTTCGTTAGCCAAACATTTGCACCGTTAGTCCTTTTTATTATAAAAAAAAATTAAAAAAATTTAAAATTAAAAAAAAAGGAAAAAAATTTAAAAAATTAATTTTTTTTAAAGTTAATATTTAAAAAAAATCAAAATTTAAAAAAAAAAATATTTGCCAATTAAAATTTTTTTATAAAGACGCATTTTTTAAAAATATTAAAAAAAAAAGGAAATTTTTTTTAAAAAATTAACTTTTTTTAAACACACATTTAATCCACAAACACAAACCTACCATCTCTATCCTCATTCAAAATCATATACCCCAGTACCATCGTATCAAATCTATCCATTATTAATTTCATTGTATTGACTTTTCACTCACCACTGTCTACAGTCACCGCCGGCATCTCTCTCAGCCACCGCCGTCGGCACTCTGCCAACCGCCACTGTCGACAGTCACCACCACCATCTCTCTCAGCCACCACCGTTGACCCTCACCATCATCTCATATATATATATATGAATATAAATCGAGAAGATTTGAAGGTTTTTAGTTTTTAAGATTTTGAAATGGGTTTAATGATTTTAGTTTTTAAAGTTTGACTTTAGTTAAATGGATCGAAAAAAAGAAGAAAAAAAAAAGAAGTGAAAAAAAAAGATGATGAAGATACAGGTGACCAAAAAGAAATAAGTGTATTTGGATCGATGGTTGAAGTTGATTGATGAATACGAAGATAAAATGACAAAAGAAGAAGAAGAAATAAGAAGGTAAATATATTGGTGGTAGGTGATGATAGATAAAAGAATAAATAAATAAAGAATATATTGGTGGTAGTTGATTGATTTTTTTTTAAATATAAACTTTAAAAAAATTATTTTTTAAATATTTTTCGTTTTTTTTAATATTTTTAAAAAATGCGTAATTTTAAAAAAAATTAATTTTTTTTTCGCAAATAATAATTTTTTTTAGAAAAATTGATTGTTTTTTAAATATTAACTTTAAAAAAAGTTAATTTTTAAAATTTTTTTCCTTTTTTTTTTAATTTTAACTTTAAAAAAAAATATTTTTTAAAATTTTTTTCCTTTTTTTTTAATTTTAAATTTTTTTTAATTTTAACTTTAAAAAAAATTAATTTTTAAAATTTTTTCCTTTTTTTTAATATTTTTAAAAAATGCGTATTTATAAAAAATAAATTATTTTATTTTCTCAAATATTTTTTTTTAAATTTTGATTTTTTTTTAAATATTAACTTTAAAAAAAATTAATTTTTTAAAATTTTTTCCTTTTTTTTTTAATTTTAACTTTTTTTTTTTAATTTTAATTTTTTAATTTTTTTTTCTAATAAAAAAGACTAACGGTGCAAATGTTTGGCTAACGAAGGCTAACGGTGTAATATTTTCAGTCTCGTTAAGAGATAACGGAGAAAAAATTTGCACCGTTAGTCCTCATGCCTAACGAGGGATGTATTGTGGCAAATGTTTGCTTAACGGGGATGTATATTGCCAAAAGCTTCTGACAAGTATGTAAGATGTCAAAATGTGTAAACCACAGGGATGTATTTTGCAGTTCTCTCTAAATTTAATATATTGTTATTTTTAATGTATCATTTATTTTTATTCTATGTTTTTTTTTTTTTTTTAAAGGTAATTCTTTAATTAAATAAATGAAAAAAAAGAAAAAGATATATATGTGGGGTTCAAGGGTGCTTGACAGCCCAGAAACTCGTGTTATAGGAAGGAGAGGGCTTTTAGTGTTATGATGAATTATGGTGTTATGAGAAAATGTGCTGATGTGGAAGCACTTTTCTCAACGGCAGCAGCAGGATAACACCACGAACGATACGTGGTGCTCTTAGCGTAGTCACATTTCTTTTATTCATCCAGAAAAACACTAGAAAAGCGCGCCAACTCATCTACTGAACCGCCACCACTCCAAAACCCTTCAAACCCTCACCACCACCATCAACCACCGTCAACACCACCATGAAAAAACAAAAACAACAAACCATTTCCCGCTTCTTCACTCCCAAACCCCAACCCAAACCCCCATCCCCATCACCACCATCCCAACCACCACCTTCACAACCATCTCCATCCAAAATCACCACCACCGTCTCTTTCTCCCCTCTCAAACGCCTCCAAAAATCCCACCTCATTTCCCCTACAAACCCCAAAAAACCAAAAACCCTCTCCTCCCCCAACAACCTTAAACTCCACCAAAAATTCCTCAACAAACTCCTCGAACCCGAACCCGAACCCGAAAAAACAACAACACAAAACATTAACCAAAACCTTAAATACACACCACTAGAACTACAAGTAGTTGAACTCAAGTCCAAATACAAAGATGTCCTACTTATGATAGAAGTAGGATACAAGTACCGTTTCTTCGGCCAAGACGCGCTTAACGCGGCTCAAGTGTTGGGTATTTACGCGCATATGGATCATAGTTTTATGACGGCTAGTGTGCCTACCTTTAGGTTGAATGTGTATGTTAGGAGATTGGTTAATGCTGGTTATAAAGTTGGTGTAGTGAAGCAAACGGAGACTGCGAGTATTAAGGCGCATGGAGGGAATAAAGTGGGGCCGTTTTGTCGTGGGTTGTCGGCGTTGTATACGAAAGCGACTTTGGAAGCGGGTGGGGATGTGGGTGGGGATGAGGATGGGTTTGGGGCGTGTAATAGTTATTTGGTTTGTGTTGTTGAGGGTGGGAGTGGGAGTGGGAGTGGGAATGGGAGCGGGGGTGAGGTGAAGATTGGGATTGTGGCGGTTGAGGTAGCGACGGGTGATGTTGTTTATGGTGAGTTTGAGGATGGGTTGTTGAGGAATGGGCTTGAGGCGAAGATTGTGAGTTTGGGTCCGGCTGAGTTGTTGCTTGGTGATCCGTTGTCTAAGTTGACCGAAAAGGTAGTTTTTATTTGATTGATGTTATCTCGATAAAATATGTTACTAATTGATTTAGTTTGCTCATGCTTATGTGTTAGTAGCTAATTTGAGTCAAATGTCAAGGGGTATTTGCATGTGCAATACAGTGCTTAACGCTTGGATAAAGATGTTATGATTCTGTTATTAGTTATTACTAGTAAGAAAAAACAAATTACGGATAAGTCATTAGGGCTTTTCACATTTGCTGTGATAAGGTTACCTTTGCTTCTTGGTGATCCGTTATATAAGCTGGAAGGGATTCTTTGCTCGATTAATGTTATGTAGGTAAAAGAGTTTGTTAATTGGCTGTGCTTATTTGGCACTATTTTTTAAGCAGAATCAACTGCTTATAACGTGGCCTGTATCTTTATCTTAGAGTTTACATCAGCTGATTTTTGCTTGGATGTATGCAGCATAGGTTGCAATTGCGAACCATATACTGTACATGTAAATGGGGCAATTTGGGTCATGTTTATATCTTTGACAGTGTCAAACGGTAAAAAAAAAAACAAACAAACAAACAAACTTAGAAAGGATACGGGTCAAATGGTTGTAAGGCTGAAAGTCGCTCAAAGTGTAATTTTCAAAAGCTGTTAAATCGTTTCTTCACAAATGAGGATTATTATTGAAATAATATAACTTTTTGTAATTGTATGTGACACATCAGTTATCTTTATTTTTTGGACATGAAGTGTTTCAGTTAATCTTACCGACGTGTACAATAGTTAATTTATTGACCAGGATTCGTTTTGACTCTATGTTGCCACTTTTGGTATGCTTAATGATTATGCTATGCCCTTTCGTGATAAAACCATTTTTGTTGATTAACTGAAGGTCTTGTTGTCAATGGGACTTTTCATTTTCTCCTTGATATAATGGACTTTGTATTTGATGTGTAGTTTTTAATAGCATATGCTGGACCTGCTTCAAATGTGCGAGTGGAACGTGTTTCTCGTGATCGCTACAAAGATGGCGGTGCATTAGCTGAAGTGTTATCTTCCTTTGATACTATGGGCGGCAACATATCAAATGATACTCCTGAAGACGAAAATGCAGAGTTAGAGGGAAAGACAAAACGTCAGTCTGCAATTGAGGTGCGATTCTAGTTATCTCTCTTTATGAGGTACATGGTAACCATGTTTCCTTTTGTTAAACTATTAAATATATGATAGTAACAAGATTAAATAGAAATAGAAGAAGACAATAAATCATTGCGCTTAAGATTTTGTAAAATATATCTGTTTTGGCTATAGGCAATTATGGGCATGCCTGATTTGGCTGTTCAAGCATTAGCATTGACCATCGATCATCTAAAGCAATTCGGGCTCGAAAGGATTTTGTGCTTGGGAGCTTCTTTTCGGCCTTTCACAAACGATTTGGAAATGATCCTTTCAGCCAATGCGATGCAACAATTAGAGGTATGTTAATATGTTATAGTTTTATACAAGCAATGGCTTTTAAGAGTTGTATAACTAAATATAAACTTGTATTGTAGGATCCCTTTGAATGATTGCTTTTTAGTGGGAATCTGATTTATGCTCCTTAGATTTTTCTTACACCACCTAAACTTTAACGTCTGGTCTCTTGGTGCAATATGATTCATGTGAACAGTAGGCTAACTGGTTAACTTAATTTAGGTTTTGAAGAATAACTCCAATGGATCCGAGTCTGGCTCCTTGTTCGAGTGTATGAATCACACTCTTACCACATGCGGTTCAAGACTTCTTAGGCATTGGGTATGCTTCAATCTGTCTTTTTTCCGCTATCTTGACCATTTTACATATGACTGGGTCAATGCAGGTTATGTTGAATATACAAAGTGTTCAGGGAGGCAAAATAAATATATAGCATTAACCGGAACTTGTCAAATGGTTTTTCAAAGTCCTTTTTTTTTTTTTTTTTTTTTTTTTTTTTTTTTTTTTAATATATATAAAATCTAAAACCTCCTAAACCATTGCACTGAAAAAAAGATAATTGTTGTGATATATATTCTTTTTGTAATCATATGTGATGCTAAGTGGGATTTACCTACTGCTCCAGGTGAGTCATCCTTTACGTGACAGAAACATGATCAATTCTCGTCTTGACGCTGTTTCTGAGATTCTTGAATCAATGGGTTCTCCTAATGCTTATAATAGTAATGTTAATTCTGATGGAAGAGTCATCGATTCCACTAGAAGTCCCAAACTTCATCAAATGATTACGTCTGTTCTAGAAAATTTAAGGAGATTGCCTGATATACAGCGTGGAATAACAAGAATTTTTCATCGAACTGCCACGGCATCAGAGGTAATACATCATTCTGTAATGGTGGTAAATTGTTCAGGTTGAGTAACTGGTCAAACGGGTCTGTATGGGGCTGGGTTGGGTCAATCACTAATTAGTCATCGTCTTCTGAGTTTCACTAGACACTGTTTTAATTTGTATTTTTCTATGAAAATAATAATTTGTGGCATAAAAAGTATTAAACTTATTACAATCGGATGTATAACCTCCCCTGAATCGTTTTATTTCAAGAATATATTATTAGCTTAAGGGTATAGCTTTGTAGAAATTAACTAAAAAGATTTGCTAATCAATAATCAAAGCCCTCAAGGCTAAATTTAGCATATATTTTGTGGTTATTTATTACTTAAAATGGGTGTTAAAAGTTAACTTAAGGTTATGGTTAACTCTAAGTTTACATAAGTAATCATGAATTCATGATCACTTATAAATTGGCTGTTTACCATTTATCTTAGGCCCATGTTTAGTATTTTTCTTGTAAAACGACAAAAATTGTTGGTGGATCAACCAACCCCATTCCATGCGTTGTGACATGTAAGTTCTTAAGAGGTTTTTCTAGTGTTAGACTGTTAGCCCATTTGGACCCTTTTGGATATGCATTGTTTAACTCAAACAAACCCAATAGATAAACAAAAAAAACGTAAATTGACCCATTCACTACACCCGGACCAAATTTGTCATTTTCACTATTATTGAAAGAAACAGATGTTTCTTTTTGTTATCCAATTAGTGTATAATATCAGTTCCATGGATTATTACAGTTCATAGCAGTCATCCAAGCATTCTTAGTGTCTGGCAAACAGCTTCAGAAGCTTCAAGTGGAAGAAGAGGACAGTGTCGACCATTTGCAAGAAAAGACGGTGTATTCTCCATTTCTGAAAAGGTTGATACTGACAGCATCTTCATCCAGGATAAATTCTATTGCAGCACGGCTACTGTCTGCATTGAATAAGGAAGCTGCTGAGAAGAGTGATCTTTCAAATCTGTTTGTCGCTTCTGAAGGAGAATTCGAAGAGGTTTCGTAAAATGAATCATGTTTAAATAAAATTCTGCTTTTTCATACCTTGGATTTATTTAACTATTTGGAATTGTTATGTTGAGCAGATTGCTGCAGCAAGGAATAAAGTGAAACAGGCAGAAGAGAAGTTAGATTTATTAATTGGTTTATACCGCAAACAACTGAAAAATCGGAATTTGGAGTTCATGAGCGTGTCTGGGACAACACATCTGATAGAGGTAATACTAAAAACTTTATCATTTAACACTATATCAACTGAAGTTCAGAGTCTACTTATAGTTATACATCTAGATGACTTATTGAGTCATTTTTTGTATTAAGAATCAAGTCACGGCGAGCCCTTTGAAATATTCATGCCTTCCATATATTTGGGTCAAAATCAATTTCCTTTAATAACCCCCATTTCATTCAGATGCTATTGTGATCTGATTTAATTTAGCATCATAAATATTAATTATTGAAGCTTAATCTTTGCTTGTAACTTTAAACAGTAAAGAGCACCTATGCTGAACAGATGGCTATAATTTCCATTTAAAGAATTATTGAATGTTCATTTTTAATCATTATCCTAGCGAGCTAGAGCCTGTAAACTGTACAGTTCCTTGATCTTCGAATATATATAATTTTGAAGTATTATTTTGCTCGCGGCTTCCAAAACCATTGTCACTGTCATTTTATGATATATATGCCTCTTGATTCTTACTAATTGTAATGTTAACTACAGTTGCCAGTAGACGTAAAGGTGCCTTCGAATTGGGTGAAGGTTAGCAGTACTAAAAAGGCAATACGCTATCATGCACCAGAAGTATTGACAGCTTTAGATCACCTGTCATTGGCAAATGAAGAGCTCCTTGTTGTCTGCCGCTCAGCTTGGCAAAATTTTCTAAATGAATTTGGAAAATATTATTCTGAGTTCCAAGGTGCTGTCCAAGCAATAGCAGCCTTGGATTGCCTACATTCTTTTGCTCTCCTTGCTACAAAAAAGGTTCAGTTTTTCATGAGTTGTTAAATTTGATTAGAGGTGGCAAAATGCCAAAAAAGAGGTGTTGGGTTAACTGTTAAAGCGGGTTGAGGTCAAAATGGATAGTTTTGGTATGGGTTGGTTTGGGCGAGTGGCCGACCCACAATAAATTTATGGTTTTTTCGTTCAAGATACATTAATAGTTAATGTGGTCACTGTGATTAAAACTATTATTTGACGAAGGCAACAAACTTTGGTCTAATTTCTGTTGGGGGGTTGGGAAATCTTTTAAGCTTACTTTCCAGCCATGTCAGAAAAAAGTCAACATGATCTAGGTTACGAACACATCAGATACAATGTCGTCACTTTTAACAGGGTCAGAGTACCTTCAATAATTTTTTTTTGTACGATTGAGTCTTTTTTATGGTAAAAATGAAATTGGTTACAAAAACTAGAAATCAGGTTATCAGGCCAAAGTTCGTTGCCAATCTATGGACTATCCTTTTTAAATAATATTCTATTTCTAATAAAATGTTTTAGAAGGTTCTTATGCATTTTGAATGCACTTTGAGGTTTGAACGACATCTTAGCTAAAGAGAGTTATTTTTACCCATTCGAGATGAAGTTCAACCCAAATTGATCTGTTTACTTGTGAATTGGATCAAAATTTCCACCTCTATATATTTTGTGCTTCAATGTACATGTACCCTAATTCTGCTAACTTCACCCCTCCTGGTCTCTCAGGAATATATACGCCCAGTTTTTGTTGATGATAGTGAACCTGTTCAGATATGTATATCAGCAGGACGACATCCGGTATGTAACATTCTGCTAAGCTGTTAATGCCACTTTCTTTGCATGATACTTACATGGTCAACTATGAGCAGGTGATGGAGACTATGTTACAAGATAGTTTTGTTCCAAATGATACAAATTTACATGCAGATGGAGAGTATTGTCAAATTGTCACTGGACCAAATATGGGCGGAAAGAGTTGTTATATACGACAAGTGGCTCTCATTGCTATAATGGCACAGGTATATTGGCATTATAAAGCTTTTATTATGCATATAAACTTTCAAAAAACGGCCAAGTTGTCTAGTTCAGGGGGTGTTTAGATGTGATTTTGAAAGCTATTGTGTTATGAACAATCAGAATAAGATAATCAGGTGTAATAAATGTGCTGTAGGAGATAGTAGCTGTATGTGTTTTTGCTGTTTGGATCTGTTAAATCAGTTTAATAAAATGTTTGAGTTTTCGGGAATTCTGATATCTGTAAGTAATTAAAACACAAAATAAGAATAAATGAAATTGTAGTAAATAAGGAGCTGGCAAGATGGAGTTAAAGTCCTTAAATTAGGTTAGAAGAAGGGTATTAGGTATTTTTTTCTTTTTATCTTCGGACAATCAGCTTTGCTGCAACTAATAGGAAAATGCTTTTCTAAAACTAATTATTTGACCCCTAAATAATCAGACAGGAGCAGAATTTCTGTAAACATCAATATTCGACTAGTGTGACCGAAATTTGTGATAATCAAACTTTACATAAGCGAACTAAAGGTTCAGATGTTCTCTTTTTTCCTTTAGGTGGGTTCTTTTGTACCAGCATCATCAGCAAGATTACATGTATTAGATGGCATTTACACAAGAATGGGAGCTTCTGATAGTATCCAACAGGGAAGAAGCACGTTTTTAGAAGAATTAGGTGAGGCTTCTCATATACTTCAGACTTGCACAGACCGGTCTTTAGTCATTCTTGATGAGCTCGGGAGAGGCACAAGCACACATGATGGGGTAGCAATTGCTTATGCTACATTGCAGTACCTGTTAGAGCAGAAAAGATGCATGGTTTTGTTTGTCACCCATTACCCAGAGATAGTCAATATGACAAAAGGGTTCAGTGGCAGTGTGGGGTCGTATCATGTTTCATATTTAACGTCACAGAAGGACGAGGATACGATGAAATCAGATCATAACAGTGAGGGTGAGAATCGTGACTTTGAAGATGTTGTTTACCTCTATAAGCTTGTTCCTGGAGTTTCAGAAAGGAGCTTTGGGTTTAAAGTCGCACAACTTGCACAGGTCAGTTGACTTCTGTCTTTTTAGGGGTAAAGAAATCTATTTAATTTCAATCTATATAAACCGAAAGTAAGAATTTAGAACATAGTAGTGAACTGAATCTCTCCACCTATGTCTAGTGTTTTGAGATCACAAGATGGGTTGGTTGGGCAGGTACAAAATGGGGTTGACGGGCGAACTTTTCTTATCCAGTTTAAGATCTGTAGATGGTTATCTTAAACAATAATATTACGATAATAATTTCAATCTTAAATAAAATTGTATTCGGTAGTTCGTCTGCATTGAAATTTGAAAATATAGTTCGGCTGACCCATTCCCTATTTAGCTAATTCTTTTAGTCGACTCTTTTGTGAATGAACACAATCCAGCTAACAAATCTTAGCTAAAGGGGTCCAAATTACTACATCTATTAAAAGTTTTTCTAAAACTACGTTTTGGCTATATTACATACTGCAATGTGTAATAATTCTTACATTTGTAACGAAATAAATATTAAGTTCAAATTTAAGAAGTATTTTTTATGACACAGAAACTCAAACTTTAGATTACTCTTAATGTGTTAACATTTGGATGCATGCTATGATACAGCTACCTTTGTCATGTATAAATCGAGCAAGTGCGATGGCAATGAAACTTGAAGAAGCAGTGAGAAACAGACGTAAAAATAGGTTGGCACAGACGATTTCACAAGAAACGGGGAGAAATGATGAAATTGGAGGTGCAAAGGCCTTGAAAGAGTTTAAAGATATATTTTCAAATCTGAATTTAGCATTTTCTGAAGATGTTGATCCTGCAAAAAGCTTTCAGTGTATAAAGCTTGCTAGAAACCTTGCACTTGAGTTGAGAAATAGGTAAAACGTCAATTTTATGTTCACTAAAGGGCCTTGCACTTTGGTGGTCTTGTAAAGCTAACGCTATGGCAGTGGCCTCCTTTTTCTTGCTAGATTGCAAGAGTTTTATTTTTGGGCAAAAAAACATATGTTAACCAATCTTTAACGGAGTTGAAATTTGAGAATACACATGATTGGATACAAATTGAAGTGCACCAAGGCAAACTCGGAACATCTTATATAAAATCACAACCTCTAAACAGATAATAGTATTTACAAATCCAAACTAAGATGCCTGTACACCGTATAACCGAAGGCTTCCCTTTTGAATGGTACATATCCAAAAATGTGAATTTAAAAATTAATAAATGAAACCCCTGGAAACAAATGTAGACCCTAAAGATGATGTTTTGTCTAGATTTGAGGACATGTAGACTAGTTTGTCTTATTGTTACTGATTCTAGTAGCTTGAAGACACAAGCCTCTTCTACTTTAGTGTACTGCTGTTGTAAAGGCAGCTGAAGAGTAAAATGGATGCTGTTGGGAAAGTAAGACCCTACCTTCTAATGGTTCCCTTAGTTGTACAGAACCGTGTTTCACAACAGTGATCCCAATACGAAAAAAATTGTGCATCATTCGCATACCGGTGGCAGCTTCAAGTTTCCCAAGGTTCTTTCATATCTTTGAAAGAAAATGATGCGGAGCGAATCAGGAAAGATTGCCTCAGTTCGGATTGTTCTCTGCAACTCGTGAACAATGTGGATATCATTTGAAAATGAGTAGTTGTGATAGAATCGAACTTTTGCGTCACAGATAAATAAGGCAGTTGCTTATTGAGAAATGATGTGCAGCGGCTTTTTGCTATGTTAACTGCATGCTAAGTAAAATGTGTAACACAGTAGTGTGGATAGGACACGGTGTATAATCAGAAAGGTTAGAAGTGACAACGTGACCAGCTTTTCAATCAGTTTGGGTTCCTCATTGAGATCCTTAGAGACCATTATCAGTTTAAGTTTCCGTTCCCCTTGCTGGCTGTTGTAAAGCCAATGCTACGCAGTTGACTCCTTTTTCTTGCTAGGTTGCTAGCGTTTTCTATCTGTAAATAAAAAAATGTCCTAATAACAGCGCACTTCAGAAAGAACCGGATGATATTACCTTATTGTGGTGCCAAAATGCTATAAGCTGTTTTCAGTTTGAATTGGAAAAGCTAACAGCTGATATTGGGGACTTTAGGGGTGCCAATTCGTTTTTAGTTTGGTGTCACCCAACCAATCAGAGCCATTTGAATTGAGCATGTTGAAAATTTCAATCGTAAACCGGAAATATTTAACTCACGTAGTCCCAACTAGACCCGTATAAACCCGTTTATCTACATTGGTCAAACAGGGTGAGAGGTAACACATGTTTAAAGTGGGTCATGAAGAAGAAACAAATAGGCTGGTGGGTTGAACTGATAAAATATACTTGAGTAACATATGTTTATTTTAAGTCTCTAAAATCTTCTGTTTCTGAATAGTCATCAGTCTGAGGATAGTTATCCGTCCGTTGTTTCATTCGTGAGCTAATATAACCAAAGGCAAATCTTTTTCTGATTTGGAGGGCGTCCTCTGATATCCTTCCAGCATGAGAATGACATAAGTTTACATAACTATGTAACTTGGTGTGCGCACGCTCATATACATATAGATAAAGTAAGAAGTTATTTACTGTAAAAGTTTGTTTGCCTTCTCTTTACAATAGGAGCAGCAATTGCTCTCCAAGAAAATCAACAGTACCTTTCAAGGCATCGACAGTTCAATAATCAAGTAGAAGGGGTCGGGTGCCAGCTTTAGGGCGTCAATAGAACCAGGACTGACTGTAATCCAGGACAAGTAAATTGGATCATATAAAAATTACTTTAAAAGGCAGCAATAACAACTGCTGCATTCAAGTTATAAACTGAGACAAAAACCGAAACAAAATGGAGCAAGCACAAGTCTTTCTTATTGAATTGAACATTATGCGCCAAACAGTAGTAGCATATTTATCGGCATTAACAATTAAAAGGCATAACTTCCACGATGTTCAAGAAAAAGGCAAGCATATAATGTCTATCGAAGGCTTGTCATTTGTGATGTAGAAACTAATACAACTCAATATTCTTTCTTCCCGAAATTCTTGCACCATATCTGTGAAGGAACAGGGTGAACTGGCATATGTGGTCGTTGCTGCGTAGAGATACACAAAGCAGCATCAGTAAGTATACAAAAACTAGATGAGAGCAGGATGAACTATCTATAGCACAAATGGAATCCTAAGCATGAAAACATTTAGTCGCTTCATAAGCATAAGGATGGTGTTTGATTGAGATTTATGTAAACTATATGTCAGCAAAAGCTATCAGCAGTTAAAAAAAGACACCAAAGCAAACAATATAACACAACCAAGAAAAAGGAAACAAAAACGTCCATACAAGAAGCAAGTCAATTTCATTAATATATGACCTTTCTTCAAAGCAATACAATATCAAGCATTAAGAGAGGGCCAGATTCCTGAAGCATCAAGGCTACTAGTGTTTCCTAAGAGTAGGCCATTAGGGAACCCTACGATCTTCTGATCAGAAAAAAAAGTAACAATACAAAAGTTGCCTGCTCAGTTACAGAACCCACATGCAGCAGACAGAACAGAAGTCAGCATCTGGGCATAACACTACGACCTAGAGGGCCAACCGCACCTAAATGGTTGGTCATGATAATGTGACAACGACAAGAGCCAATTAAGATTGTATTAGACGTACAATAAGATCACATGGAGTGAAATGAAAGACATGAACCTGGAATGGATAGTGCTTCCAAGTTGAATTCTTGTCATTAGGTATTTTCGCTAATTGTTACCCATATCAAGTTCAAGTATTTACTGAAAGCTATCCAATGTACTTACTCAATTTGCAAGAAATTATTAAACTCAAAATGTTCACCTTTCCTAAAGGGCATATAGCTCATATGGAGTAGCACGTATAGACCTTCCTTATGTAACATTAGGGAGTATTTGGAATTGAGGAGTGCGACTTTGAATGAACTATTGCTGCTTGAAAAATGGGTATAAACTAAGGGTACGTTTGGTATCCCACTATGGGAATGAGACTATGACTATGAAAGTGACTAAAGGTGTTTGTTTAAGATGAGGGGCCCACCACTATGGTAATGAATGATAGATATAATCAATACTCGATATACATCGAGAGAGCTAGGTATGGATCTTTCATAGGTGAGGGACCCACTACTACTATCAAACTCATACCCATTGTCATTTATGGTAGAATACCAAACGCATAATATTACATTTAACAAGTCTAAAATCAGTGTCATACATACAATCAGTTGAGTTTCCATGTCTTACACAACTACATTTCTTACCTCCCCAAATCAGAAAATTTTCACTATAAATCAAAACAGCAGCTTTAGAATCAGTTTTTAATAAATAAAAGTCAACTAAATTATACGCGCTTCCGAAGACCCACTAAAACTGTACAGTTCTAAAGGTCATAATACTAATCCACTTACAAAACTAAATCGTTTCCTGGTCTTCTAAGGGACAACCGGACAACCACAGATATGGTTATGATTTATATAAAGAAACTATAAGTCATCCATTAACCAAATGCTCTTGGCATGTAGAAAGCTGTCTACTGAAATTGAAGAAAGATCGGTAGACCACAGCATACCAAATAACAGAACCGAGAAAAAGATGTCAAAGAAAGAAAAATGTCCTTACAAGAAGCAAGTCGACTTCATTACGTGCTTGATAGAAAATGCCAAATATATGGTCTCTCTATCGAGTATATAAAATCAAGTATAAGGACTAAGGAGCGATATCCTGAACTCTTGAAGGACAATGCAAGTGTCTGCTCAGTTACACAAACCACATGTTGCAGACATGGAAATGAAGTCGGGATCTTGGGGAAAGTGTGGATTAAACATACAAAAGGTTAACCTAGAGTGAACAAATGAACTTTGAATTAACAGTAATTCAAAGCTGATTCCTATTTGTCACAGGTTTCCTCTAATGGCCAGTCACTGCAAGTTTTTCAAACGTTGACTACAAAAATGGAAACCTATGAGTTGCAGTGTAGCACCTATGGATTATCGTTACATGTGACCAGAAACCTATATGAGCATTCCAGTACAATATTAGATGTTTGGATATGCAGTTTTAAAGTGATTCACGTGGCTTGAAATTTAGTATCAGCCGGATAAATCTCCATCATCTCAAAGCATACTTTACACGTTATCAAATAAGGGTTTAATATACAATAAGAATGTACTTTTCAAATGCTACATTATGGTACATGTACCCAAAGTATTACTCACTTATACCTAACTTGTTTTTTTGTACTAATATGCCCGTTTCGTAACCGGTGACACGAGACACCTGTAAGAAAAGCTAATTGTTCTCTTTCCAATTCTAAATTATTTTTCAACGACATGGCCTCCAAGTATGAAGGTGGATTATTTTACCAGTGGTGGGCGCATATTAGTACAAAATAACAAGTTGTGGTACCAGGCAAGTACACGTCTAGTGTATAGCTTAAACCCATCAAGCAATGCCTTAGTCTGTTTTCTTACCTCACATCAGTTCCTAACCTCATTGTTAAGGGTTTAGGCCGTTAACTAACAACGAACATTTTCCAAAGTTCCGTCTTGGTTTTTGAACTACAAAATGCCCCATAAAATGTTACAAACTTTCATAAATCGTTCCAATACGCACATTCTCGTGACTTGTCAATTCTCATACCACAAAATCAGACACGCCCCGCGTGTCACTATTCCTTACATTACAACTCACAAAAATGTGCACATTGAAACACTTTACGAAAATTTGTAACATTTTACGAGACATTTTGTAGTTCACATACCAAGACCGAACTTCGGAAAAAAATCATTACCACTTAATTACCTAAACCCTTGTTTAAAACCTAACTATTTTCAGCCCAAACAGTCAAAACCATCTTAAACCCATTTCCAAACACCCCATTAACCACACAAAAACAAATCTAAAAAAAAACAGATCTTGCAGATTAAAAGTATAAAAATAGGGAAGGATAGACCTCAAGTTTAGCAGAAGTCATGGCGATGGGGATACAAACAAGGAAGATACCAAACATGGCAAAAGCTGTGTTACGTTTCCAGTGTTTAGGACGGCAGTTGGGGCCACCAGTCATGGTCCATACTTTTGTCCTGAAGTCACCGTGGGCATCCGCGCCGTGATGATGGTCTCCTCCGCCACCCATTTCTGGTTTCTAGTAAGTCAACTTAATTTGGGGTTTTTGGTTTTGAAGAAATGGGGAAAATGGTTTGATCTGTTTTGTTTTTGTTGGTTGGTGCCGTATTTGGAGATGGATATCACTACTTTATTATTACTCACTTTTAGTTTGTTTTTCCAAAATTACAATCAACTTATTTAAGGTTCAAATGTAAAAGGGGTAATTTCATATCTCGCCTTCCTTTATGTGGAAATTTCATATATACCCAAAAATGTATTAAAAATATTATACATAATGCATTTAATACTTACATTTTGGGTATATATGAAATTAATATTGAAAGTAGGGTGATATATGAAATTAATCCAATGTAAAATGGGTATTTGTAACTTGGATAGAACAATTTAATTGTCCTTTATTAAAAATAGATAAAAATAATAATAATAATAATAATAAAAATTAATCAAGTTTATCAAATTGCCCTTGTTTGAAATTATTATTACAAATTTTAAAGAAAACTTCAAATCTATTAGTTAACAATAAAACTCATAGCTGTTAAGATCCCGATCTAGCTCTTAAGATCTTCCGATCTTACGATCTCGTTAAGAAAAAACGAGTCGATCCTTCGTAGGATCTTAAATAGCATAGGATCTTAAGTATGATCTCGATCTTAGCATAAGATCGTAAGATCTCGATCCGATTCGATTCTACTTCCCTTAATTTAACTAACTAATAAACTATAAATGAATGAATTTTGTTAAATTAAAATAATATAGCAAGTGTTAATTATTGTAAATGTCTAATAAGATCAAGATATATAGATTTTTTGATTAAAAGATTCAGCGTCCATAATTAGCAATGAGATATTTTTGTATTTTAGAGTATTACGCATCACATTCTCATATTACTATAACTTCCAGAACTCTTTTTTCTTCTCTAATTTGTTATACAATCATCTTTAAATATGAATTATATTAGAAAAATAAGATTTTTAGACATTTAAGTAGGATCTCGATCCGATCCTACGATCTCGATCTTGCAAAGACAAAAACGATCTCACGTGGGATCGCAATCTTGATAGCCTTGATAAAACTGTCATTCTAGTAAAAAGTAAGAAAGAGAAACCAATAATAATAATAATAATAATAATAATAATAATAATAATAATAATAATAATAATAATAATAATAATAATCTATTAGTTATTAGATGAGTCAATCGCCTACATGACAGAAATAGGGCAAATGCTAGATTTTCCGGTGGAGGATAGTTGATTTATGTAAACCTGATTGCTTCCAGGGATGTTGCTAAGTACATGTGAGGGTTTCACCTGGTATTGGAGTCGTCAAGGTGGGTAGTTCGGTTAGGAACACTTTAAGGTCATGAAATGCTACCTCGGCTTCTTCCGTCCACTCGTACACCTTCCTTTTGTTACACTCGATCAGTACTTTGAAGAATGATAGTTGTTTTTTAGATGCCCTTGACAGAAACCCGCTGAGAGCTGCGAGTTTCCCATTCAGGCTTTGTAGTTCCCTCAAGTTCTTGGGCAGAGTCATGTCTAGTACCGCTTGAATCTTTTTGGGTTTTGCCCTTGATGTGGCGTCAATTATGTGACCCAAGAATTAACCCTCTTCTACCCCAAACATACATTTGGTTGGATTCAGCTTCATGTTGATGCGTTTGAGGTTTTGGAATGTTTCAATGATGTCGCGCAATAAGGCATCTTCTATTTTGCTTTTGATGACCATCAGGGCCGTCCCGTGGATTTCGGATGCCCTGTGCCATAACTAAAAGTAGGCCTGAGAAACACAATTAATTTTGAATTTCGGAAGCCATGCACCGTAGCTAAAGTAGGCCCTATAAAAACCAAAAGAAAGAT
Organism: Artemisia argyi; assembly: GCA_030686995.1. Taxonomy (NCBI): domain Eukaryota; kingdom Viridiplantae; phylum Streptophyta; class Magnoliopsida; order Asterales; family Asteraceae; genus Artemisia; species Artemisia argyi. Next base: position 106,838,976 of record CM060698.1, on the reverse strand, counting down.
GTATGTAGAAAAATTTATTAGTACTAAAATGACGCTATTAATATATTAAAAGGAAAAAAGAAAAAAAAAGTTGCAATACCAACAGTAATTCATGAACATATATTAACAAAGGTCATTATTTAAGAAAATCTGAAATCTGATCTCTCTCGTGGGTCATGCATGAACATATATATACATAAGGAATGAACTTAAAAAATTGTGCCCTTCAAAATTATAGGCCCTACGCAATGGCCCAGCCTGCCCATGCTCTCAACCGGGCCTAACGACCATATCGTCGACATATGCTTCACGATAGACGCCTATTTGCGATTTGAACTCTCTGTCTATTAGTGCCTGGTGTGTAGCGCATGCGTTTTTTAGACCAAAGGGGGTCTTGGTGTAGCAAAAGAGACCTTGATTGGTGTAGAACGCGGTTTTGTCTTCGTCAAACTCCTTCATTAGGATCTGGTGATATCCTTTGTATGCATCAAGAAAGCAATTTTACTTGAAATCGGCCAAGGATTCCACTTTCCAGTCGATGAGGGCAGATGGTAGTTGTCGTTCGGACATGCCTTGTTTAGGCTAGTGAAGTCAACACACATACGCCACATACTGTTAACTTTCTTGATCATAACTGGGTTTGAGACCCATGTTTGATACTTGACCAGCCGTAGAATGCCTGCCTAGATTAGGTCTGTGACATGAGAATCCATAGCTTGAGACCACTCCAGAGAAAGACTACATCTTTTCTGTCTAACAGCTGGTGCGTATTGGTTTAGGCCTAGGCTATGTTCGGGTGAATACATCCAAGCTGTTTGCCAACAACCGTATCAGTTGGTTCTGAACCTAAGGTTAGAGGTTGACTCCGGGGTTGTTTGATAAAACCGAGTGATTTGGTGCTGAATGATTTAGAAGCGTTGAATGGTTTAAAGGCTCTGAATGAATTTGGTTCTGAACGAGAACATATTGTTTGACAAGTGCTCTGAATCGATACTCTGAACGGATTGATATAACTTATTGTTTTAACGTTTTGTATGAATATATTATTTTATTTGGTTATTCTTTATAAAATTATTGTTATAGATTAAGAAAAGAGTATATGTTGATTCATATCATCTAAAATCTATAAATTACGGTACATGTATATAGGTGACTGAAGTTGCTACATTAATATTTTATATTTATTGTAACAAATAAAGCCTAAAATCAATATTAAATGAAGATTCTCATAGACAACATTTAAATAACTCTTTGATCCTGAGTCATTTTGCATCTTCTTGATGTTGAATGATTCCTCTCCCAGTGGAATGATTAAGAGTGGAAAAAACGGTTATCAAACAATGGGTTATGCTTACCGAATCAGGATAAGGCCCATTAATAGGCTATCAAACACCCCCTCCAATTCTGATGGGTTGACTGGGTATTTGGGGTTTATGATGACTTTCATCTGTTTGGGATTGTCTCCCAGAATAGGCTCCTACGCGATCTCCCTAATGTTGCTTTCCTCTATTGCGGTAGCTAGGCTTGCGTCTTTTCCAGAGTAGTCGCTTTTGACTGTATCGACCCCTACCCTTGTCGAATACTCCACCAAGGATTTGATGATCAAAACCTCCATGCTGAGTTTCTAAAGGGATGCTCTTCCGAGTATTACATTGTACTTCGATGTGGATTTGACAATTTGAAATTGTAGCATGATTGTTCTCGATAGCGGGTGTGTTCCTACTATGAGTTCTAGGGTGACTACACCTTTGGGATAAGATATCTCTCTTGAGAAACCAATTAGTGGTGTGGTTGGTGGTTTGAGGTTTGACTTGATGTGTCCTGGGAGTTTATTGAAGCAGTGTTCGTGCATTATGTCGATTGCACTCCCTCTGTCCATGTATATTCTAGAAATCCTATGTGAGGCTATCATTGATGTGATGACAACAGGATCGTATGATGGATGAAGGTATCCCATGGAATGCTTCGTGATGGGGTACATTGCTATTCTTTCATAACCTCGTTGCCTCTTTTTATACCTGAGTGCCATGATTGGATCATGCTGACACTTCCTATTTGTTCCATAAGGGTTTCCTATTTCATTTGATTGTTATTGCCTACCCTGGATGGTCTATCAAGGTGAGGAGGTTTGTTTGACCATGTAATAGGGTTGTCCCTAAGAGTTTTTTCTTTAAAATGTCTAGGTTTTGGTATACTAGGAAAATGCTGTATCCTACCCTCTTTGAGTGCCCTAGCATAAGATCTGACTAGGTATGTGTTTGAAATTTGAGGTAAGTGTAGGTTAGAGTGTTTGTTACTTCCAGGGGAGGGGCTAGGAGGTTGTGTCATGGTGTCTTCTTGAATGCTATACCCAGGGTGGTTGCTAGGTAGTGCTTTAGCCTGATTGTTATATGTAAAATAATGCGGAAAATGATAAGTAGGTTGGATTGCGTTTACCTTAGAACTAGCCAACCTTTCTGCCTTACGAGTTACCCAAGATAAGTAGGCGTGGTGTGGCATGACCTGGATGTTTTGTGGTTCCTTTCCCTAACACCCTTTAGCCCCCTCTACGGCTCCCGAAATTTTGAACGCTTGAGATGTTCGTGGTTGTAGGGATGACCTAAGACCTAGATGTTTCTCATGAGACCATGTAGGTTCTTTTTGGGAAAGTGAAGTGTGCAGGTTGACATGGTCGACTACTTCATGCGCCTCCCTCAAAGGTTTCTTTGTGTGGTTTCTAAATGACTGGTGAGTCTCTATTTCGGGTGTTTGTTGACTCTTCTCTGTGTGAAGAGAGTCGTTCACTAAGATATGTCCGAGGTGGTGGTTAGATATGTCTAAAATTTGAAGGGGTTGTTCACCAGACATGCTTGGTTAAGAAACTTATGCAAGAAGGAAAACTTTTCGAGATTTTTGAGTGAAAATAAGTGAAGATTTTTGAAAAAATTTCGGCCATTTTGTATAATCTCCCCACGGATGGCGCCATATTTACGTATGGTATATAAATCGGTTTAAAGAGATGGGATGTGAATGGTTTTATTGTTTGATTTCCTATGTTGTACGGTAAGGACCCGATGAGATTGATGAGGATCAAGAAGCTCGGGTAACACTTAAACGAAGACCATACTTTACTGCTGTGAATTAGTATTTGCCCAAGTGTGTGAAACTTGTGAAGTTGTGTGTATTGCCTTCTATTTATTAGAGAGTCAAGTAGGGCTTAGAGATAAATCTTTGAGAGATGATCAACGGCTGCTAGGGAGCCATGTGTTGATCAGCTAGAGGGCAGACAAGGACGACAAGTGGCCTGTGCTCTTTGGCTCGTACAAAGTGTTGCTTGTCATACAATGTGTCATATGGTACATATTAACCGTTAGTGACAGTTAGGAGAAGTAGTATTGCATGCTCAGTATGGCCTAATGGGTTTTATTAGGCCCTTCATGGCCTGGTATTTAAGTTGGGCCGCTATCAAGTGTTTATTGATGAGTCTTGGTAATGGGATTGATTCGAACGTATATTTAGTGGGCTTGGTTGGGCCACTAATATTGATATGTGACTCCTCCCAAACCAACCAGTCAAGCGTGTCCAGTTGATAGGTCCACCTGGGAGAAAAAGTCAAGTATTAAAATCCGTGGAAGTACAGGGAAATCCCCGGGTCGTTAAGTCCCAACGAGATTGAAATTGTATTTGTAAACGATTTTGGGAATAAATGGTACTGAGGACAGTAACCAAAGATTAAGTGGGTTTGATTTACACTACTGATATTATTTGGGTAACATAAAACAAGCACAATAAACAGCTATGTATACACGTAAACTGAAAATGTAAACAAATACGTATGCGTACAGAGAAAAAGGTGAGTTTTAAGAAAAAAATAAACTACAGGGGTTAAAAATGAAAATTCTATAAACTTAAACTTAAAAGAAAATTAAAGTAAAAAAAAATTTATTTTTTTGATTATTTTATTATTTATTATTAATTATTTAATCAAAAACTATTTAACTATTTAATTAAAACTAATTTAAATTAACCTAAAAATGATAAATACTACAAATTACACTAAAAACTTGCAAAAATATTTTCTAAAACTTAAATGAACTTGAAGAAAGTATAAAAAATTAAAAATAAATATTTTTGTCTTTTTATGAATTTTTTAATAATTAATTACTAATTATTTTAATTAAACTATTTAAACTAATTTAAATTACCAATAATACTAAAATAACCTAGAAAATTATGGAAAAATTTATAAAACTAATTAACCATTACAGGAATCCTAAAAAATTATAAAATTATTCTAAAAATTATATTTAGGCTAATTTACTAATTAATTACTTATTTATTAATTAAAATCTAATTAACTATATTACTTAAGGAAAATAGGAAATGAATAGTAAAAACTAGGAAATTATTTTCTAAAAACACCTAATGGTTCATAAGACTTTTAAAAAATATAAAAAGATATTGTTATTAACTAAAAATTATTAAAACTAATTAATTACCTAATATTACTTAATTATTCGTTAAACTAGTATTAATTAAAATTAATATTATTTGAAAAGTAAAAACTATGAAAAAATTACAGTAAGTTTATTAGGTAATGAAAAGCCTAGGAAAAATAAACTTGGTCCAGCAGCTTATCCAAATAAGCTGTAATAAGCAAAACAGCTTATTTAAGCTTATTTCTCAAAAAACACCTTAAGTATATTGTTTATGGAGAGTTGAACGGAACTGGTGCCCCAGAGCTAATGGAAGGGGTGTGTGTTATATGCATGTTACTATCCAAGAGGTCCCAGGTTCGAATCCCACACACACCCAAATTTTTGAAACTTTTTATTTTCTTGATTTTCTTTTTGCAAAACTGCTTAACAAGTAAAAATAAGCAACTTTAAAAAACACAACTTTTTTGTTTTACACAAATAAGTTCTGTAAGAGCTTATTAGCTCAACAGTTGGCTTATTAAACCAAATTTGGATTTTTTAAAAAGCTAAAAGCTACAAACAAGCTACCAATAGTTAAATAAGCTATAATCTATTGAGTTTCACCTAAATTAAGCTAAACTAACTTAATAAGCTAAAGGAATAAGCTATAAGCTCAAATAAACACTCTTAATGGACTGCTTAGCCAAACAGGCCAAAGGCCAATGTGCAGGCTTGTGTGGGGTCCACTAGGGGGTTCAGGAATCAAAACTTGGAGTTGAACCCTCAAGTTGGACTGGGTATCTAAGAAATAAGCTAAGGTTCAGGTCAATAAGCTCACTGAATAGCTCTTAATGACCTTAGGAAATAAGCTCAATGAGCCTGAGTTGCTTAGGTTACAAGGGTCAAATGGTCAAACTGCAGGGGCCTGTGGGGTCCACTAGGTTGAACAAGGATCCAAAGTTAAGCTTGCTTCAATAAGCTGAGCTTAAGAGCTTTTCAGAAATCCAATGTTTATGCCTTGAATCCCACTAATAAGCCCTTGAAAACTTGTGGAAGTTTGGAAGTTTAGACTGATGACTCAATATGTCTTATGTGGCCAGGTCAACTTTAAGGCTTAAATTGGTTATAAGCCAATAAGCTGAGATCCCAAGTAAGACCTGAACTAATAAGCCATACAAATAAGGTGTCTAAAAAGCTAAAAGTCTAGGGGTGGGGTCCACTGGTTAGGCCAGAATGGGCCAAAATAGGTGGGTCAATTGCCTTGGTGCAGGGGAGGTTGCACTCCCTGCAGCCTCAAATAAGCTAATGCACACCCCTTAATAAAAATCACTAAAATAATCCAAGCATAAGTCCATGTAGTTCAGCTGGTATATTTTACCCTCAATAAATTTCAAGTTCCCATTCAACTCACAAAATTCAGGATAATTCACTCAAGAAATGAAATTCTGATGACTATGCTATTTTGACTTTTTTATATATTTGAACCAAGATTGACTTTTGTGAGATTCAAATGACTACTTATGACTGATTATGATATACTAAGTTAAAATGAGATGAAATTAAGTTACATAAACTACTTATGCACTGATTAAACAAGAACTTGAACTATGAAATCTAACAATTGACAGATTATGAAAGATCAAGTGCTATTTTGACTTTTGATATAACTATGACCAAATTGATGACCACTCTGACTTTATATTACCCTAAGTAACTAATTTGAACCAAGTAGTACACTAACAAACAACTAGGCCACAGCAAAACAGCATGATCCAAACACTCCTTTATGGACTGTCTTTGATGATTTTCAAAGTGAAACACAGATTTAACACTTAACACTGATCCTAAGCTTTATATTAACATATAATAAGTCCAATTAGCAGAAAACAACAACAATAACAGCTTGCAACTAAGAAATTACCCAAAGACCTATTTGACTATGAAATTGAAAATTTAAGTAACTAGAAATATCAAATAACAAGATATTGATTTTAATCAATATTATCACTAACCAATACCAAATAATCTTAAAGGAACAAAGATGAGCAGGTAAAAAGGTATGCTACAGTAAGTAGTAAAAAGTGAGTTTGAAGGTTTACCATATGCAATCCTGCATTTACCAAGAAACCAAGATCAAAACCACTTCCTATAGGCTTCCACAAGCCTCTATTACCAAGGGCAATCCACAATGAACCCTACTCCAGCCTTGTTCTTCATTGAACACTTGTTTTTTTATTTATTTTCTATTTTTCTGATTTTTTTTTCTATTTTTCTCTTTTTCAAGTAATATTGATTATAACTATTCTAATACCTTAAATTAGTTGATATAAGATCTTATATGAGATTATAAATCTTCTTACAACAGTTTATAATAACTATTTAAGTAAACATGAAAATTTAGATTTGCATAAACTATAAATAAACTTGAAACTGAGATTAAAGCTTGAAAATAGTTTTAATACAACTCTAAAACACTGATACAATGCTTGGAAGTTTGAAATTACACTGAAACAATAAACTTAAAACTAAACGACATACATTAATTGAAAATTAAAAACTATATAAACTTCCTCAGCCTCTTGCTCCTTCTATAGCACTTCAAATTGTTCCACGTGTCTCTCAAAGCAAACCCCGCCTCTTTTCTACCCTTGGATCACCTCAATTGATCACAGCCATTCAAATGGCTTTTTGGCGCCAAAAGTGGGATAGGTAACTTGCAGCCGATTTCCAAGCATTAAATGTTTTGATGTGACAATTGAAGGTGGGGGGGGGGGGGGAACAATATGGAGTGTAGGGATGGTAGATGGGTGGTGGTGTAAGAGGTTGCAGGCTGTAGGGTGGTGGATGTTGTAGGTGTTAAACGTGGAGTCCCCTGGTACAAAACCAGGGGAAGGGGTTTGGTTGTGGGGGTGACAGAGGGGCTAATGAGGTGGAAAGTGATTGCAAGTGGGGAGGGTTGATGGTGGATGGTGGATGAAGCAGGTGACAAGGTTGAAGATGGGGGTGGTCAACGCGGGTCAACCACAGGGTCAAACGTTTGACCCTGTTTTATTATAAAAGGGGTAAGTGGGCTTTTGGTATTATGGGCCTGGGAATAAAAATGGGTGGGCTGGTATTTTTGTGTTTGGATTTGGTTTGGTTCTTTTTTATAAGGATCCGTTTGGTTTAATGTGGATTTTAAGCCCAAGGATAAATTATGTAAATTTTGATTTTTTAAGGGTTGGTTTTGACAACTTTCCAAAATTACTTGCAAGGGTAAAACTTGCCAAGTTTCAATAATATGAGGACCATAGTTGACTTTTCCATTTTTTTTACTTCCAGGGACCTTTTCTGCAAAATGTGAAACTTCAGGGACCAAACATGTAACTTTGCCAAACTTTCCAATATAGGACCATTCCTGCCATATAACATTAGTACAAGGGCCAAAATTCATTTTCTCAAAGTTTTTTATATCCCAAGGACCATTTTTGTCAATTCTGCAAAGTTGAGGGACTAAACATGTAATTTTGTGAAACTTTGCACCAAAGGACTAAATATGTAACTTTGTGATTTAAAAGGACCTTTGGTGAGTTTTTCATGTTTTTAGAATAACCAGGGACTAGATTTGACAAGTTTTAAAAGTTGAGGGACTGAAACTGCCAATTATGCAAACTTTGTACGTTTTGTATCTGTTTTTGATTATTCTGCATCTGAAACATATAAAACACACTTCTGGGATAATTTCAGTATTATGATGCATATTTGAGTGTTTTTGGATGTTTTGGCAGTTCAGATTGGTATAAAATGATGAGTATTTAGACACTCATCAATCCCCCACACTAAAGTATTGCTAGTCTCTAGCAATATTTTGAGAAAATTTAATGGATTTTATGTCTCTTTACCAAAAGACATTACTTCTGGAGTAGCCAGGAGTGAGAATTGTGGTACACCTGATAACCGTGTGATTTTGAGCAAACCACCAGCTGTCAACGGATTTGATTAGTCTTTACCAAAAGCCGTTTGCTTCTGGACTAGCTAACTCTTGATAGAATAGTCAACATCTTGGTGAGCTGATTACCAATTATGGTTTTTCCACGGCCATTACCACAAGCCATAATCTTGCGGGCTAGCCAACTCATTCACTTTATGGGATATGGGGAGTTGAGGAACCATACAATTTTGGGCAAATTGCAAGCCATCAACGGTTTTGAGATATCTTTACCAAGAGCCGTTTGCTCCTGGGTTAGCCAATCCTTATGTGGGTTAGACATGGCGGACTGATAACCATTTATTGCATTTCTAAGTGTGAAAATTTTTTTAAATTTTGATCAAATGAGGGTGCTTGATGGAACATGTGTTTGAATTCGTGAGAATCCCCCCCCCCCTCCCACTTAGAAATGAATATTGCCCTCAATATTCAAAGAACCGGGTGTTAAACCGACACTTAGAACATAAGAAGGAAATATTAGTAACCTTTATTTTAGTCTATGTACAATTTTTTTTTTTTTTTTTTTTTTTTTTTTTTTTTTTTTTTGAGGATATATACAACATGTGGGGCATCTCCCCCATACTAGGGTGGTACACACGGGTGAAAACCCATGTTCAGCTACTGTTTTTGATTACCGAGTCGCTAGCTTGACTCGACCTCGAATTGATTTGTTCATGAGGAAGCTACTGTTTTTGTTAACCGAGTCGCTAGCTTGACTCGACCCCGAATTTATTGGTCCATGGGGAAAGTTTGGAGATCCGGGACAACCATTGGTTGTATGTTCCCTCCAAAGTAGTGTTTTAACCGATGGCCATTCACTTTAAAGTTGGAACCGTCAGGTTGAGCTAACTCAACAGTTCCATATGGAAATACTCTTGTTATAGTGAATGGCCCAGACCAACGAGTTTTAAGCTTTCCTGAGAATATCTTCAATCGTGAATTGAAGAGAAGGACTCTGTCACCGATGTTGAAAACACGGTTTTTAATTTTAGAGTCGTGGATCTTCTTGGTTTTTTCCTTGTAAATCAAAGAATTCTCATAAGCTTGATCACGAAGTTCGTTTAATTCGTTTAGTTGAACCTTGCGGTGATCCCCCGCTGTTTGAAGGTCGAAGTTTGCATGTTTTAAAGCCCAGTAGGCCTTATGTTCTAATTCGATCGGAAGATGACATGCTTTCCCATACACTAGCTTATATGGAGTACACCCGATGGGTGTTTTGTAAGCAGTGCGGAAAGCCCATAATGCATCATCCAGCTTATCCGACCAAGAGGCACGGTTTTCTCCCACCGTCCTCTCCAGAATTCTCTTAATACCCCGATTCGAGACCTCCACCTGCACACTTGTTTGTGGGTGGTACGCTGTAGAAAGATAGTGAGTTACACCATATTTCAGCATCACTCTTGCAAATTGTTCATTGCAGATGTGTGTGCCACGATCACTGATAATGGCACGAGGAGTTCCGAATCTGGCAAAGAGAGACTTCAAAAAGTTAACGACTACTCGGGCATCATTGGTGGGTAAAGCTTTTGCTTCAACCTATTTTGACAGATAGTCGACAGCCACGAGTATGTATTTATTCCCTCGTGAAGACGGGAATGGCCCCATAAAATCAATGCCCCACATATCAAATATTTCACAGACTTGGATGACGTTTTGTGGCATCTCATTCTTTTTGGAAATATTCCCGTGACGCTGGCAAGCCTCATAGGTTTTGATAAGTTCATGGGCGTCTTTATAGATCGTGGGCCAAAAGAATCCCGAATCAAACACCTTTTTGGCGGTGTAGTTTGGGTTATGATGTCCCCCCGTGGGTCCATCATGACAAGCTTTAAGAATTTCCATGGCTTCTTGGCCATGGACACACCGTCGGATGACTTGATCCGCACATATTTTGAACAAGTAGGGGTCGTCCCAGAAATAATGTTTCACATCTTTAAAGAATTTTCTTTTCTGTTGGGACGACATCCCTTTCACAACAAAATTTCAAGCATGGTAATTTGCAAAGTCGGCAAACCATGGGGTAGTAGTATCATCCCGGGTAGAGATTAGATTGAGAGTCTCCAGAGGAAAAGTTTCATTAATTTCTTTTCTCTCGAGAATATCCTGATGAGGATTCTCTAACCGGGACAAGTGATCAGCAGCAAGGTTCTCTGCTCCTTTTTTATCTCTTATGAGTATATCGAATTCCTGAAGGAGCAGGACCCAACGGAGCAGTCTTGGCTTTGCGTCCTGTTTAGTGAACAGGTATTTCAAAGCCGAGTGGTCCGTGTACACCACGCATTTGGTTAAGATTAAGTAAGGCCTAAATTTCTCAAAGGCATATACCACAGCTAATAATTCTTTTTCTGTGGTGGTATAGTGCGTTTGAGCTTCACTCATGGTCTTACTTGCGTAGTGTATTGGCTGAAAATGTTTGGTTTTGCGTTGCCCCAGAACTGCACCAATAGCGAAGTCGCTAGCGTCGCACATAAGTTCGAAGGGTAAGTCCCAGTCGGGGGCAACAAGGATCGGTGCCTCGGTAAGCCTTCTCTTTAAAGTTGAAAAAGCTTCGATGCACTCGAGGGAAAAGATGAAAGGAGCATCCTTTTCAAGAAGATGAGTCATGGGTCGGGCTATTTTGGAGAAATCCTGAATGAATCTCCGTTAGAACCCGGCATGGCCGAGGAAACTCCTTATTCCTTTAACAGTGGTAGGATGAGGTAGTTTAGCAATAACATCAATTTTGGCCTTATCGACCTCAATCCCACTTTTTGAAATTTTATGGCCGAGGATAATGCCCTCCCTAACCATAAAATGGCTCTTCTCCCAGTTTAGACAAAGATTCGTGTTTTCACAACGTTGAAGCATCTTTTCTAAATGGGAGAGGCATGAGTCGAAAGAATTCCCGATGACTGAGAAGTCATCCATGAATACCTCCATGGTTTTCCCGATCATGTCATGGAAAATAGCCATCATGCATCTCTGGAAAGTGCCCGGAGCATTGCTTAACCCAAAAGGCATGCGACGATAGGCAAATGTCCCATAAGGGCATGCGAAGGTAGTCTTCTCTTGATCCTATGGATTAATGGGAATCTGGAAGTAACCCGAGAAGCCGTCGAGGAAACAATAATACTCATTCCTCGCTAGTCTCTCGAGCATTTGATCCATAATGGGCAGAGGAAAATGGTCTTTACGGGTGGCTTCGTTAAGCTTTCTGTAATCGATACATACTCGCCACCCTGTAACCAAACGAGTTGGTATCAACTCGTTATCCTCATTAGTAACAACCGTGATGCCACCCTTTTTTGGAACACAATGTATTGGGCTAACCCAAGGACTGTCTGATATAGGGTAAATCAATCCCGCATCGAGAAGTTTGATAACTTCGTGGATTTTTGGATTTACCCTTCTTTGATGCTGCACGGCAGGTTTAAAGTCCTCTTCCATTAGGATTTTGTGTGTACAAAAATCCGGGTTAATACCCTTTATGTCTGAGAGCTTCCAAGCAATTGCTTACTTGTGGGACTTTAAAACCTTAAGTAGCGCGGATTTCTCCTCATCCTTTAAGTCTTTCGCAATAATGACTGGTAACTTATCGTTACCTTCCAAGAATGCATATTCTAGATGAGGAGGTAGGTCCTTAAGTTCGACCTCGGGGAAATCATCATTTTTCTCAACATATTTGACTTCCACAGTTCCACGTTATGAAGTTGTGGAGGTAGAACAGGAATGGGAGAAGGATCTTTGTTCAATAACTTCTCAATGAGAAGTATATCCCTCTCCGGGTCAATCTCTTGGTTATCAATTCCTTCGGGAACTGAATCACTTTTGAGAAAGGCCTCTAATTCCTCAAGGACGAAATCACTTCCCTCAAACGGAGTGAGGGAAGGAGAAGAATTAACGATTATGGGGTGAGAAGAGGGAGTGGAATTTCCACTCGTAGAACAATCAGCGAAGCCAAGGATTTCCTGAACATACTCCTCAGATGCAATGTCAATGAAATCAATTCGGTTGACCGATTCAGCATCATAATTCGAGGAGTATCTCGAGGTTTGATCAAGGTTGAACGTTATCGCTTCAGTGCCAACTCGTAACGTGATTTCCTCATCGAAAACATCGATTAATGCACGACCCGTCCTTAAGAATCCCCTCCCAAGAATGAGAGGAACTCTTGGATCCGCATCAAAATCAACAACGACAAAGTCTGCCGGAAAATGGAACTTTCCCACTCTTACAAATACGTCCTCAGCAATGCCAAGGGGACGTGAAATTGAACGGTCTGCAAGCTCGAGAGTCATGCATGTGGGACTAAGTGCCTGAAGAGAGAGCTTTTTCCAAACTGAGTGGGGCATTAAGTTGATGCTTGCACCAAGATCGGCCAAGGCAAAGCACTCAACCATCCCTGGGAAAATACATGGTATTAGAAATTTCCCGGGGTCTCCTAGCTTCTCGGGAAGCTGTTTCAACAGAACTGCAGAGCAGTTTTTATTGAGTGGAGTTCGTGCCATCTCAAACAGTTTTTCTTTATTGCTCAACAGGTTTTTGATTGTCGATGCGAATTTGGGCATTAAAAGAAGAGCATCCGCGAAACTAATATCGAAGTGTAGTTCTTGAAAAATCTGAAAGAATTTTTCCATCTGATGATTAGATTTTTCACGGAGCTTCTGGTCTTGAAATCGTGAGGGATATGGAATTGATGGTTTTGGGTTGGCTTTTGGATTTTCAACAGGACCTTCGGTATTTTCAAACACGACTCTTTTAAGGGGAGTCGGGACCGGGATAACTGGAGGAGGGATGTCATTGGTACCTCCGTTATTAGTAGGAAGTACCGTATCCGTAGCATCCTCAATTTCACATTCCTCTACCGGGATAGGAGAAGAGGTAGACGGAGCTGTGGGTCCTTTATGAGAAACTCCACTTCTTGTGGTGATCGCCTTTACATCGCCCCTCAGATTAGCGATCGTGTTGCTAGGTAAAGTAGTACCTGAGCCCGAGGGTCGATCATTTAAAGACTTCTTCAAGTCAGAGATTTGACTAACCAACACTTTGTTCAGTTCATCTTGGGATTTCATAAATTGTTTTAATAACTCATCAGATGATGGTCCAGTTGGAACAATGGCTTGATTTTGGTTTGGAAAATTTTGAGCCCGATTGTTCTAGAAATTCCCATGTTGCTGGTTGTTATTACCCTGGAAGTGGTTTTGTTGTTGAAAATTACCCTGAGGGTAATTGTTCTGACCTTGATTACGATTATAATTCCCTTGGTTCTGATTTTGATGAACCTGGTTTTGACCAGAGTTGAAATTCCCTTGGTTGTTAAAACCTTGGTTTATTCGGTTCTGGTTCTGGTTCTGGTTAAAGTTCTGGTTTCTGTTTTGACCATTTTGGTTCTGGGATTGATTAAATCCCGGTGGTCCAATGTAGTTATTGGAATGATAACTCAACAGATTTCGGTTCCCTTGCGGTTGGTAAGAATTACCTCCCGTATTGTAGGAACCTTGGGCTGCGAATATGTTCTCTTGAGTGAAGCCACCGGAAGCTGGGCACTCATGGTACGGGTGTGGACCACCACAGGTTTCACAACTGATAGTTTTATTCTGCTGATTGTGATTGGTCTGGTGAATTCGGAGAACTGCAGCAGACAAATCATCGAACTTTCTGGTAAGGGCATTTATTTCATTATTTGCCGGAGTGACTGACTTACATGAGTCATTCCTCTCTGCAGAGGAGTACCAAAAATTATGATGGGCAGTCATGTTTTCGATTAAGTCATAACACTCTTCAGGGATCCTTTTCATAAAGGTGCCCCCAGCAGCAGCATTGATGGTGTCACGATGACGAAGTGTCAAACCATTATAAAAGGTATCAATAATGGTGTCAAGAAGCATGTTATGATTGGGACACCGATCAATAGCAAGTTTGTAGCGTTCCCATGCCTCAAATAAGGACTCTTCGGGAAGCTGTCTGAAGTTACTAATATCATTTCTCAGCTTTGTAACCATAGATGGTGGAAAGTATTTAGCCAAGAACTTAGTAACCATCTCATCAAAAGTATGGATTGAATTCTTAGGAAGTCGATCGAACCATGAAGTCGCATGATGAGTGAGAGAATATGGGAACAGGTATAAACGTAGGCCGTCTTCGGTGACGCCATTTTGTTTCATGCTCTGGGTGACGGTTAAAAATTTATCGAGATGCTTGTTAGCATCGTCACCCGGAAAACCGTGGAACTGGCACGAATTCTGGACCTGTTGTATCATGTTGTGTTTTAGTCCAAAATCCGAGGCTCCAATTGTAAGTGGTGCAATGGGTCCACCCCTCCCGTGCATGGTAGGTTGACACAGTTCCTCCATTGTTCGGGTGTCAGGAACTGGTTCCTCCTTGGGAGGGATTAGGGGCTCGTCGTTCATTTTTAATGTGTGTTCTTCTTCGACAGTACGTAACTCGGTTACGTTTCTATGACGATTACGTCGTGATTGTAAACGAGTGCTCATGCACTAAAAACAATTTTCAAAACAAGATCGAGGCAAAACCACAGTGAACTTAAATCCAATAATCACAAGTGAAATGGCTTCTTTGAAAAAGGTACACCAATCACAGGGATACAATGGCAAGTTTTTATCTTAAGTTTGGGAACTTATTATGTTCACACCCCCAGTTGGTAGGTATTCTGCCTTGGTTTGCGGTGGTAAACTTTTATGTAATTATATTCACAGTAAAATATTTTTGGCTTTTCGTGTATGGGTGAAAAAAACTTGGACAATATTTTTGGAACTGATTCGTTAACCGAAATCGTTCCTTTAAGATTACTCGCAGGCTAGCGGGAGGGAATGAATGGATCCCTCTTCAGCTCGCAATTTAATGTCAGAACTTACCTTATACCAGCTGTTTCAGGTTGTAATCTTAAAGACAACGAAGTAATTTAACTTCACAGTTTGTTTTGTTGTTTATGATTTTTTTGGTGTTTTTAACACTTTAGGAAAAGTGTTAGTAAACTTTTTCAGATATGATTTTGATTTTTACAAAGTGATGGTATTTGTACAGGAGGGGTTTTGAAAACCACTATACCTAAATCGTTTTGAAATACGCAACAACCTCCCCGGCAGCGACGCCAAATTTTGACTCCTCCCAAACCAACCAGTCAAGCGTGTGCAGTTGATAGGTCCACCTGGGGGAAAAAGTCAAGTATGAAAATCCTTGGAAGTACAGGGAAATCCCCGGGTCGTTAAGTCCCAACGAGATTGAAATTGTATTTGTAAACGATTTTGGGAATAAATAGTACTGAGGACAGTAACCAAAGATTAAGTGGGTTTGATTTACACTACTGATATTATTTGGGTAATATAAAACAAGCACAATAAACAGCTATGTATACACGTAAACTGAAAATGTAAACAAATACGTATGCGTACAGAGAAAAAGGTGAGTTTTAAGAAAAAAAAAAAAACTACAAGGGTTAAAAATGAAAATTCTATAAACTTAAACTTAAAAGAAAATTAAAGTAAAAAGAACATTATTTTTTTGATTATTTTATTATTTATTATTAATTATTTAATCAAAAACTATTTAACTATTTAATTAAAACTAATTTAAATTAACCTAAAAATGATAAATACTACAAATTACACTAAAACCTTGCAAAAATATTTTCTAAAACTTAAATGAACTTGAAGAAAGTATAAAAAATTAAAAATAAATATTTTTGTCTTTTTATAAATTTTTTATGAATTAATTACTAATTATTTTAATTAAACAATTTAAACTAATTTAAATTACCAATAATAATAAAATAACTTAAAAAATTATGGAAAAATTTATAAAACTAATTAACCATTACAGGAATCCTAAAAAATTATAAAATTATTCTAAAAATTATATGTAGGCTAATTTACTAATTAATTACTTATTTATTAATTAAAATCTAATTAACTATATTACTTAAGGAAAATAGGAAATGAACAGTAACAATTAGGAAATTATTTTCTAAAAACACCTAATGGTTCATAAGACTTTTAAAAAATATAAAAAGATATTGTTATTAACTAAAAATTATTAAAACTAATTAATTACCTAATATTACTTAATTATTCATTAAACTAGTATTAATTAAAATTAATATTATTTGAAAAGTAAAAATTATGAAAAAATTACAGTAAGTTTATTAGGTAATGAAAAGCCTAGGAAAAATAAACTTGGTCCAGCAGCTTATCCAAATAAGCTGTAATAAGCAAAACAGCTTATTTAAGCTTATTTCTCAAAAAAACACCTTAAGTATATTGTTTATGGAGAGTTGAACGGAACTGGTGCCCCAGAGCTAATGGAAGGGGTGTGTGTTATATGCATGTTACTATCCAAGAAGTCCCAGGTTCGAATCTCACACACACCCAAATTTTTGAAACTTTTTATTTTCTTGATTTTCTTTTTGCAAAAGTGCTTAACAAGTAAAAATAAGCAACTTTAAAAAACACAACTTTTTTATTTTACACAAATAAGCTCTGTAAGAGCTTATTAGCTCAACAGTTGGCTTATTAAGCCAAATTTGGATTTTTTAAAAAGCTAAAAGCTACAAACAAGCTACCAATAGTTAAATAAGCTATAATCTATTGAGTTTCACCTAAATTAAGCTAAACTAACTTAATAAGCTAAAGGAATAAGCTATAAGCTCAAATAAACACTCTTAATGGACTGCTTAGCCAAACAGGCCAAAGGCCAATGTGCAGGCTTGTGTGGGGTCCACTAGGGGGTTCAGGAATCAAAACTTGGAGTTGAACCCTCAAGTTGGACTGGGTATCTAAGAAATAAGCTAAGGTTCAGGTCAATAAGCTCACTAAATAGCTCTTAATGACCTTAGGAAATAAGCTCAATGAGCCTGAGTTGTTTAGGTTATAAGGGTCAAATGGTCAAACTGCAGGGGCCTGTGGGGTCCACTAGGTTGAACAAGGATCCAAAGTTAAGCTTGCTTCAATAAGCTGAGCTTAAGAGCTTTTCAGAAATCCAAGGTTTATGCCTTGAATCCCACTAATAAGCTCTTGAAAACTTGTGGATGTTTGGAAGTTTAGACTGATGACTCAATATGTCTTATGTGGCCAGGTCAACTTTAAGGCTTAAATTGGTTATAAGCCAATAAGCTGAGATCCCAAGTAAGACCTGAACTAATAAGCCATACTAATAAGGTGTCTAAAAAGCTAAAAGTCTAGGGGTGGGGTCCACTGGTTAGGCCAGAATGGGCCAAGATAGGTGGGTCAATTGCCTTGGTGCAGGGGAGGTTGCACTCCTTGCAGCCTCAAATAAGCTAATGCACACCCCTTAATAAAAATCACTAAAATAATCAAGCATAAGTCCATGTAGTTCAGCTGGTATATTTTACCCTCAATACATTTCAAGTTCCCATTCAACTCACAAAATTCAGGATAATTCACCCAAGAAATGAAATTCTGATGACTATGCTATTTTGACTTTTTTATATATTTGAACCAAGATTGACTTTTGTGAGATTCAAATGATTACTTATGACTGATTATGATATACTAAGTTAAAATGAGATGAAATTAAGTTACATAAACTACTTATGCACTGATTAAACAAGAACTTGAACTATGAAATCTAACAATTGACAGATTATGAAAGATCTAGTGCTATTTTGACTTTTGATATAACTATGACCAAATTGATGACCACTCTGACTTTATATTACCCTAAGTAACTAATTTGAACCGAGTAGTACACTAACAAACAACTAGGCCACAACAAAACAGCATGATCCAAACACTCCTTTATGGACTGTCTTTGATGATTTTCAAAGTGAAACACAGATTTAACACTTAACACTGATCCTAAGCTTTATATTAACATATAATAAGTCCTAATTAGCAGAAAACAACAACAATAACAGCTTGCAACTAAGAAATTACCCAAAGACCTATTTGACTATGAAATTGAAAATTTAAGTAACTAGAAATATCGAATAACAAGATATTGATTTTAATCAATATTATCACTAACCAATACCAAATAAGCTTAAAGGAACAAAGATGAGCAGGTAAAAAGGTATGCTACAGTAAGTAGTAAAAAGTGAGTTTGAAGGTTTACCATATGCAATCCTGCATTTACCAAGAAACCAAGATCAAAACCACTTCCTATAGGCTTCCACAAGCCTCTATTACCAAGGGCAATCCACAATGAACCCTGCTCCAGCCTTGTTCTTCATTGAACACTTGTTTTTTTTATTTATTTTCTATTTTTCTGATTTTTTTTCTATTTTTCTCTTTTTCAAGTAATATTGATTATAACTATTCTAATACCTTAAATTAATTGATATAAGATCTTATATGAGATTATAAATCTTCTTACAACAGTTTATAATAACTATTTAAGTAAACATGAAAATTTAGATTTGCATAAACTATAAATAAACTTGAAACTGAGATTAAAGCTTGAAAATAGTTTTAATACAACTCTAAAACACTGATACAATGCTTGGAAGTTTGAAATTACACTGAAACAATAAACTTAAAACTAAACGACATACATTAATTGAAAATTAAAAACTATATAAACTTCATCAGCCTCTTGCTCCTTTTATAGCACTTCAAATTGTTCCACGCATCTCTCAGAGCAAACCCCACCTCTTTTCTACCCTTGGATCACCTCAATTGATCACAGCCATTCAAATGGCTTTTTGGCGCCAAAAGTGGGATAGGTAACTTGCAGCCGATTTCCAAGCATTAAATGTTTTGATGTGACAATTGAAGGTGGGGGGAACAATATGGAGTGTAGGGATGGTAGATGGGTGGTGGTGTAAGAGGTTGCAGGCTGTAGGGTGGTGGATGTTGTAGGTGTTAAACGTGGAGTCCCCTGGTACAAAACCAGGGGAAGGGGTTTGGTTGTGGGGGTGACAGAGGGGCTAATGAGGTGGAAAGTGATTGCAAGTGGGGAGGGTTGATGGTGGATGGTGGATGAAGCAGGTGACGAGGTTGAAGATGGGGGTAGTCAACGCGGGTCAACCACAGGGTCAAACGTTTGACCCTGTTTTATTATAAAAGGGGTAAGTGGGCTTTTGGTATTATGGGCCTGGGAATAAAAATGGGTGGGCTAGTATTTTTGTGTTTGGATTTGGTTTGGTTCTTTTTTATAAGGATCCGTTTGGTTTGATGTGGATTTTAAGCCCAAGGATAAATTATGTAAATTCTGATTTTTTAAGGGTTGGTTTTGACAACTTTCCAAAAGTACTTGCAAGGGTAAAACTTGCCAAGTTTCAATAATATGAGGACCATAGTTGACTTTTCCATTTTTTTTACTTCCAAGGACCTTTTCTGCCAAATGTGAAACTTCAGGGACCAAACATGTAACTTTGCCAAACTTTCCAATATAGGACCATTCCTGCCATATAACATTAGTACAAGGGCCAAAATTCATTTTCTCAAAGTTTTTTATATCCCAAGGACCATTTTTGTCAATTCTGCAAAGTTGAGGGACTAAACATGTAATTTTGTGAAACTTTGCACCAAAGGACTAAATATGTAACTTTGTGATTTAAAAGGACCTTTGGTGAGTTTTTCATGTTTTTAGAATAACCAGGGACTAGATTTGACAAGTTTTTAAAGTTGAGGGACTGAAACTGCCAATTATGCAAACTTTGTACGTTTTGTATCTGTTTTTGATTATTTTGCATCTGAAACATATAAAACACACTTCTGGGATAATTTCAGTATTATGATGTATATTTGAGTGTTTTTGGATGTTTTGGCAGTTCAGATTGGTATAAAATGATGAGTATTTAGACACTCATCAATACGCTATCAATATATAACAGCTAATGGTATTTATAAAGCTATTAAAAAACATTAAAACTAATGAGTTTACAATTAAATCCATATAATTTATTTAAAAATTAACAAAAATTTTATTGACTAATGCCTATTTTTTTTTTACAATAACGACACATGTGTTTTTATATATATTTATTTTGTCGGATGAAATGTGGATGAGTTTGACCAAATTGAAGCAAATTTGAGTTTTATTGACCAATTAGAGTGCGAATAAGACATTTGCTTTCACAGACTAGCTGGATTATTCCCATGGCCGTTTCTGACTCTTCACTTGGCCACCCCTAAATGTGTTGCTAGTGAGTTTTTCTAAGGTATTGGTGGTCACCCGCATGACTTTTTTTTTTGTAAAGGGGATAACCCCGGTAAATATATAACCAAAAAATCGTTAAGTACAAATAGAATGTGGCTGAAGTACCACATTAACCTCAAGCAAAAGCTTGATAAACAAGAGTTTATGACAGGCCATAAACATCACTAACCTAGCTATATTACAAAGCACCTAACTAGGTATACAAACAAGAAAAATCTTGAATCAAGCGAACGTCCCGCATCCACCCATAAGCACGAAGGGAGCAAGGCGACCCAGGAAGTTTGCCTTCTTAAAAACCCTTTCCAAGAAAAACCCATAGGGAGGGTCACCCGCATGACTTATAAAACATGTACAACTGTAAATAAACAAGCAAATGCCATGCAGCCAAAAACCTTAATAGACAGATCTTTTAATAAGTGATATAATCGATTTTGGAGTTTTTTTCCATGCTTTTTGCCTCATGAACTCATTTGTATTGTTAAGATTAGTTATTCAAATAATTATTCAATTATTTTTATCATTATTTGCTTGATTATGTTGATTTCTTGTTCTTCATGTGCTATGCTAGGCTAAATAACTTAGTGTTTATCTAGGATTACATGAAATTTATTAGTGTAATGATTGTTCCTATTGTATCTTGTTGATGAATGAGTTTGTTAGAATTAAAAAATTGGTTAGGATTCCGACCTAGCTTGGACGTTGACTAGAAGTGGGTAACTGAATACTTAGAACTATGTGTTTAATTGGACTGGTTTTTAAAGTATGTTGTAGTTATTTTGTGATGCTTAGGCATTCTTAGGCGCCCTTCACTTTGGCTACTACATAGACGTGTGACTGACCATGGATAAAGAGTAGTGCACCATAGATAAACATGTTTTTCCCATCCATAAGTTCACACCAAAATCTACTTTTCTTGTTATTTTACTTTTCTTGCATTTAGGTTAAGATTAGCTTAAAACAAAATCTCAACAATACTCGATTTTTATTTGCTTTCAATTAAATATATAAATACCAAAAATAATCTCCCCACGTCTTTAGATCAAATTGTCATACATCTCGAACTTACCTCACTAATCCTTAAAGAACGATCTTCCCCCGGTCTTGCTTATACTACACTACAACGGTTAGGTACACTACATAGGGGTTGTAAAACTTCGGTGTTGCAACCGTCACATCAATCTTTTGATGTTGCTGCATGGAGAATAGTCTAATTTCCGTTTTCTATTTCATTTGATCTTACACATAAGATTCTTATCAAATAAGTGTTTTGTTTTTATTTTTATAATCATATTATTTATGGCTTTAATTCAAATGATTGTTGTAAATTTCACAAGAAAGTTATCCTCAACGAAATTTAACCGAGATTGAAAGGGTGATCGACTGAGTCGAAAGTTTAAGGAAAGATGTAGTAATTAATAACCTACAACCCCTGGCTACTAGCACGGATAACTCGATCGTGAAGATAAGATGTCAACAGAAAAGAAGAAACATGCACACAAGGTAATATCCGTAATCGACTATTGATTAGTATTGAAAGAATGACGTACATAACTCATCCCCCCTCACCTCCTTTTATTGAGATGAGGGGGAGGGAAAACCGACTCTAACAAGAGTCCTATGTCGGCTGTGATAAAGGAAAAAGGAAAGAAACATACATGGCTAATAGAGTTTAACACTAAGACCCCTAGACTTATTAATAAGCTAATATAGAGACTAATATCATAACAATTTCCACCTTAGGCTTTATATTAGCCTACTCTGACACTCAGCAACTCCAAGCAGTGCTGAAACTTAAGTCCAGGTACCACCTTCATCAAGGCATCCGCAACATTGTGTTCAGTACCCACCTTCAGAACTTCAACCATCTTTGCTTCCAAGACCTCTCTGATAAAGTGATAACGCACATTGATATGCTTAGTCCTTTTATGAAAAACATGATTACGCGATAAGTGAATCGCGCCGTGATTATCACAATTAACTGCCACATTGTTAAGCTCCACGCCCAACTCTTCCAAGAGTCCCCTTAGCCAAATAGCTTCTTTCACAGCCTCCGTAAGGGCCATATACTCTGCTTCTGTAGTTGATAGAGCCACCACGTATTGTAGCATTGCCTTCCAGCTTACAACACATCCCTGTACTAAAAACGCGTAACCTGTGATTGACCTACCTTTATCCGGATCCTTAGCGTATTCTGAATCAACAAAACCTGTTACGTCCACATGGTTTCTACGATCTGTCCCATACACCAAACCCACATTTGCAGTACCCAACAAATATTTCTAAATCCACTTCGCTGCTTCCCAATGCTTTTTACCTGGATTCGCCAAATATCTACTAACAACACTTACTGCATACGCTATGTCTGGCGTCGTGCACACCATCAAGTATATTAAGCTCCCAACCGCATTTGAATATGGCACCTTACTCATCCTTTCAACATCATAATCCCTAACCAGACAATCCTTCAACGACAGCTTGAAGTGCCCACCCAATGGCATCTTAACCGATTTCCCATTGTCTATTCTAAAATTATTTAAAATATTAGAAACGTACCCAGATTGTGACACCCTCAGAATCTTGCGACTCCGATCCCTAATGATCTCCATACCAAGAAGCTTCTTTGCTTCCCCGAGGTCTTTTATGTTGAACTCCTTCCTTAGCAAAGACTTGGTAGACCCAATCTCAGCCTTGCTTTTAAAAGCAATTAGCATATCATCTACATATAACAGTAAATAGATATACTCACCTGGTGCATAACTTCTGTAAGATACGCAGCTATCGTAATTGCTACGCTTAAACCCGTTGCTCAGCATGTACTCATCAAACCTCTTATAACATTGCCTAGGTGACTGCTTCAAACCATAAAGGGATTTCTTTAGCAAACATACCTTGTTACCTTGTTCATAACCCGGTGGCTGCCTTATGTAGATCACTTCTTCAAGATTCCCATGTAAAAATGCCGTCTTTACATCAAGCTGCTCTAGCTCATAATCTCTACACGCAGTCAATGCAAGTATGACCCGGATAGATGTGTGTCGAACTACCAGAGAAAATACTTCATTATAGTCAATACCTGCCTTCTGTGTGAATCCACGAGCCACCAACCTCGCCTTGTGCCTAGGCTTTTGAACACCTTCAATCCCTTCCTTTATCTTGAACAGCCATTCGCAACTCACCAGCTTTTGCCCAGCTGGATGATCTACTAACTCATAGGTCTTCTTCTTCTTCAGAGAATCCATCTCTTTATCCATAGCAGCTCTCCACCTAGAACTATCTTCACAAGTAACTGCCTCCTGGTATGTCAATGGTTCATGAGTATCTTCTTCCTCTGCTACAACAAACGCGTAAGCAGCCATATTACTCTCATCCTGAAACCTCAAAGGTTTCGTTCTTGTCCTTGGCTCTCTATCCCGAACCAACTGATAATCTGTGAGATCTGGTGTTTGATCATGATCCTGATCCCCTGCATCTTCATCTTCGCCATCTTCTTGATCATCTGCCTGATCTACCTCAAGCGTATGATTATTTAACCTTTGCAGTTCCACCTCAACTTGTAATTCCTCAACAGACTTATCAGTACCTGCACCAGAATCCTTCAACGTATCTTTGTACATGACACTTTCATTGAAGACCACGTTCCTGCTAGTGACTATTTTAGGTGATTCATCATCAAGCCTATATAGTCTGTACCTCTTCACGCCTTCAGGATACCCCAAAAGAACGCATTTTACCGCTCTCGGCTTGAGCTTACCTTGTTTAACGTGTGAATATGTGACACAGCCAAAAATCCTCAACATCCCATAATCACTAGGATGTCCCGACCACATCTCCATATGTGTCTTCTTCTCAATCGCTGTCGATGGTAACCTATTTATAAGATATGCGGCCGTACATGCCGCTTCCGCCTAGAAGGTCTTGGGCAATCCAGACTGAATTAATAAGCAGCGTAGCTTATCCATGAGAGTTCTATTCATCCGTTCTGCTAATCCATTCTGCTGCAGCGTCCCGACAACTGTCAAATGTCTAGCAATCCCATTCTCACTACATAGCTGCTCAAACTCCCGATTACAAAACTCAAGACCATTATCTGTCCTAAGCTTTTTAACCGTCCTTCCAGTCTGATTCTCTACTAATTGCTTCCACTCTTTGAACTTTCCAAATGCTTCGTGTTTGAACATGAGAATATAAACCCATACCCTCCTGGAATAATCATCAACGATAAAAAAGAAATACCTCTTACCTCCCAATGATTCCACCTGAGACGGACCCCATAAGTCTGAATGAACATAGTGTAAAACCTTGCAAAAATTTGTATAATTAACTTCGGTTAATTAAATAAATAATCTCTGTCATTATTGTAATTACCATTTTTACGGGAAAATTTAAAATTTTCTTTGTATATTAAAATGGTCACGATTACGATATTGCAAATTTCGTCAAACGACAAAACAAATTCTCGACACAATTAACAAAATATTAATAATTCACTAATCTTAATTAACAATATTAATCACAAAACAAAATGGGCCTTGTTCTTTCATAAGCCCAACCGGCCCAAACATAAAACCCATTTTCCTTATTAATATTTCATAAAAATCGATCAAACAAGCTTCAAAACGCCTCGTTTATTCTAAATTCGTACACACGACACATATATATTTTTGCACCATCTCGTTCACCACCTAGCCAAATATTAGTGTGTCAAATCCCAAGTTCATTGGACGACGTTTGATACATTTTTAAGTGGCAAAGTGATCGAACAAAAATCAATTCAATCGATTCATAAAATATTCATTTCTTAACCGTTTTAATCCCGGTTTGTTTCTAAATGATCTTAATAATATTTCTAACATGTTTTCATGGTTAAATATTAATAATGATCAACTATAATCAAGTAGTACAAGATTATGCAAACCGTATGGTGAAATAATACATGTCGACATATATGAATCCACAACTCAATTCCCATTTGAATTCCTCTCATTTCTAGCTCTCACACCTTATTATTATATTCACAAAATATCTAATATGTATCTCCTTTCACTGACATTGGCTAGTAGCTAGTGTTGGGAATTAATGAAAATATATACGTATAACATATCTTTACATTTCACATCTCAACTTCATCTCCTTTCTATATTCTCTCAATCCCTTTTCATCATTTAGAAACCCCAAGAAGACCAGAATTGAGTCGCATATTCATTTGGAAGCAAACAAGTGAAATCGAGTTATATAAATATATATAAATCGTTACTTGGGTTTTTAAACGAACGTGTGAATTCTTGTGTTTTCTTCCATTTCACTCGACTCTCTACCACCCTAGAGGTGTTGTAAGTCCTCACGCTCTCTTTTCAATTCGTTTCCCACGTTATTATATGTCCATGCATCATATATTATTTTTATCAAAAGTATTTCGTTTCATATATATATATATATATATATATATATATATATATATATATATATATATATATATACACACACACACACACATACATACGTACAAACATATAGCACCACAACCGTGACTAGCCTCTATCTCGGAAGGCCTAGGAGTCACGTAGCACACTTGTTTCACGTTTATTTTTACGTTACATGCATCACACGAACTCATTTTGAAACATATATCAAATGTATAAAAATGTTACAAAACATAAAAATAATTCTAAGTCTTTTAATAATAAAAATACATCCCAAGTCACTTATAAAACCGCCTTTTATCTCACAATTTAGCGTAACAAGCATGTTATATTTTTACACCATCTAACAGACACCATGGCTAGCTACAACTTTTGTATAAATAACATGTAAAAATAACCACGTCTTGACACTCTAAATCGACCAAAGTAAATTGCAAAACTCGTATATACCAAAAACACTTAGAAATTTTCTAAGTCTTTTTACTCAGAAAACTGGTCCAGATTGTGACTAAAATGACCCTTTAAAACTCAATCCGACTTAATAACCACCCAATATTTTTACACAACCTATTTCTCCTTGCTACAAGCTACAAGTTTCGTATTTATACTTTGTAATAATAAGCTCGTTTAGACCCTTTAAATTGGCCAAAGTAAACCACAAAAACTCATTTTTCAAAAACTATTTATAAAGCTTAATGGACTGAAAAGCCCAATAAGCTGAAAATAAGCTCTCCGTATAAGCTGGACCAAAAAGCTATTTTGATATGATTTTATAACATTAAAAATGAGTCTAGGGATAAGCCCAACTTGTCTCAACGCTCACGGATTGTTAAACGCTAACGGGGCCTTTAATTTAGCTCGTTAAAGCCCATTTATTGAAAAATAAGCTAGTTTTGTAAATAAGCAGTTGAAAAAAGTTTTAATAAGCTTCAATAAGCTCCAGAAATTTTAAGATAATTTTTCCCATAATTTTTGAACGTTTGGACTAAAAATGTAACGCGACGACACCTAAAAGGACTAAAACTGCCAAACCTTAAAAATTTGGACTAAAACTGTCAAAACAGAAAGTTTAGGATAAAATTTGATATTATTTAATATTCCAAGCTTAGATTGTAATATCGGACGTGTAGTGGACTATAATTATAAAAAATATATAAAAAGGACTAACGATGTAACGCTAATGCCGTTAGTATAAAAAGTGTAAAAATTGGAAAAGGACAAGGACTACACATAATCTATTTGACATTCTCATTTTATTTTCTATTTTACGACAACCATCACGTCATATGTATTTTATTACGTTATATATATATATATATATATATATATATATATATATATATATATATATATATATAATTTATTTTTACGTTAATAATATATATAACGATATCTAAAAAGTTAATATTATTACTTACGATTAAAAAGGTAAAACTACGATGGATATTTTAAATAAAGTATTTTATCATATCATGCATGACATAATAATTTCACTGCACATCATCTATTCGTCATAACGAATAAATATTATTCGTTATTCGTTCGTATTTACCAAATAGTATTTGGTAATATTCTCTGATAAATTTATTTATCAGGTTCCGTATCAAAGACGTTTCCATAAATCCCATCCTATCTTACTTTTCATCATTTCCAATTCAATCCAGGTGAGTCATAGCCTCATTTCCAATAATTGTTTTTTTACTCATTGGGGGAGATATATGCTTACATATACTTTGATAACTTGATAAGTATATGAAATAAAATACATGATTTAAATCAATTTCCTAATTGATATTAAAATAATATAATTTGTGATTTAAAATGTGATATATACAATACTTAATTGAAATACTGATACTCATATAATAATGCTTTCAATTTGATTATTGTGGTATGTGATATATATATTTTACTGATGAATTATTTAACTGAAATATTGATACTCTGATGATAATGTTTCCAATTCGATTATTGTGATATGTGATATATATATGTTACTGGCGAAATACTTAAACTGAATTTCTGATACTCAAACGATAATATTTTCAAACTGAATTTCTGATACTCAAACGATACTATTTTCAAACTGAATTTCTGATACTCAAACGATACTATTTTCAAACTGAATTTCTGATACTCAAACGATAATATTTTCAAACTGAATTTCTGATACTCAAACAATAATATTTTCAAACTGAATTTCTGATACTAAAATGATACTGTTTTCAAACTGATTACTGTGATACGATACTTGATTACATGATGTTATGCTAAATGAGCCCATTAGTCCTTGATATTACCTAAGTTAGCTATAGCCATGAAGCCCCTCTATCATGAGCCATTAATCACTGTAATGTGAGCGCGAATATAGTGAACAGATTCGAAACCTGTTTCGGATTGACCTCCGAACCCACTAATGCTTGACGGAATGCCAATTGCAATTGGTTAGTCGCATTAATCGTGATACACTATATTTGAGTAAAAATAGGAATTGGCAAATCACCTATTACACGAGGGCAAAATCTGTCATTGATTTGATAGAACACCCCTTCTGTTAACGTCTTGCGTGTCATGAGGCTTGGTGCAATATCTATAAAGGAAAGATATATGTATTCAACATATATTTAGATACAGCTATATAGGTTTGACCATACGTGAATTGTATATCTGATTTATTTAGTATCATAAGTTTCCAGCTCATGTTAAGATTATTGATTCTTTATTGAATGTGATTGAATATTTATGTGATTTAATTGTGATTATACTCGATACTTGTTTCATTACTGTTTGTATTTTGTTAATACCAAATATTCCTGAAATCTAACAAAATAAAGGGTTTTTCCTAAAACTCTATGAACTCACCAACTTTTGTGTTGACACTTTTAAGCATGTGTCTCTCAGGTAATTTAACGGAGCAGGACAAGACACGGAGTGGGCATTTATTACTCTGATAAATTAAAATGGTGTAAAAATCAAATTTGTCATTTTTACAAGCCTTTATATCTTTTCATAAGATTTTAAATCAAATAGTTCATCTTTTATCAAAATTATTATTTAAATGACAAATAACTTTCAAAACGTTTCTTTTAAACCGTTTTATGTGGTTAAAACTTCGATCCTCACCGTAACACCTAAATTATTTTTCGCTGCAACAAACTTAAAAACGGGGGTGTTACAGATTGGCATCAGAGATACAGTTATAGAGAATTAAATGTTTTCAAACATTAAAACTATAACTACATTTTCAAAATAATGATTTTACACCATAATATTTTATGCCCTCCGTGTCTGCAGACTGACGTGCTCCATACTTTATTTATTGAGATTATCCTACATGCTTGATAGTTACTCTTATACAATGGTTATTTCATCTGTACTGTAATATCTTTAACATACAAAATACTTATAAAATATTATTCTCGGTTACTACTGTAGCATGTCTTGAGGAACGCCCGTGAATATCAAAACTACTCTCCATAATAATAATACCTCATCTATCAATAAAAATTCTCCGAATACTGAAGATCCTTACGTACAAATATCACGACCCGAGTCTGATATAGAACTCACTCAGAAATCACTTCCATCGTCACCTATTTTTTTTTTTTCACCTTTACGTCAAAAACCCAGAAGAGTTACCGAATCATATGAAGATTTGATTGGTGTACAAGCAGCATTCGAAGTTGGATGAAGTTCAAGCCAAGAGATGACGTAGAAGAACGTTGAGCCAAATTCTCCGTCACCTTATACTTCATATTCCTCAATATCAAATATTTCCAAATTCTCTATTTCCTGACGTTCCAAATTTCTCGATACAATACATCTCAAACGATGTATCTTCACTCAATTCCTCTGAATAGAAAGTTGTACCCACTAAACCAAAAAGTTTTTGGTTAGTGATGACAGATTTCTTAATATTCCGAAATTCTCAAAACTTGTAACCGACCTCTAATAAAAATCTCCTTTCGTTTTAACCCTCCGTTGTTAATAAATTCTTTCCATCATGATGCTATGCATGCATGTAATGATTTCCCATACCTTCATGAAAAATCTCACCATTTGTTACTCTCTTTGGTAGATATACGACTCTCCTCATATCAATGGAGTATTAATAAAAGATCTTGTATCGTTTGTTTTGCAAAAACAATCAATCAAGTTATTAATATAATGTTGATTATAGTGAATATATTCAAACTTACCTTGATAAATACCTAGGATTATTATGATTCCTTATACCTACCATGATTAGGCTATAACCATAGAATTTTATAAGACAAATTTTTGGAAGAGAACTTGAAGAATAGAGAGAAGGTTATTGAACTTTAGCTTTAGTAGATAAGTCCGTTTGTTCCTTAGCAATCCTATATCAAGAGTTGATAAATTATCTAAGATACTACCCAGACATATCTTGAAATTAGATTACAGTAGGGATTCAATTCAGTCTTTCATCAATGAAATAATTAGCTCCATATTCTAAAGGACCTAACAAAGTACTAAGAATATCCAGAGGTTAGTAATCAGTATCATTGCAGTAATACTTGAAGTAACCATAGAACCCTTCAGGTTCCAGATAAAATAACCCTGGAACCATTAATCACCTTGATTTTGCCCGACTGCTTTTTTACGGTATATCCCTCTTTTTCAAGAGTTCCCAGCGATATCAAGTTTCTTTTCAATTCAGGAACATACCTGAGATTGGGTAATACAAAACTTGACCCATCTTTCAGTTGTAGCCTCACCTTGCCAATACCTCTGATCTTGCACTCCCTGTTGTCACCCAACAGTACCCTGCCCTCATCGCATTCCAGAAAATAAAAAAATATGTCTGACCTGGTTTTCATGTGGTATGAACCTCCTGAATCCATAATCCAATCCAACAGGGCTTCTGCACTCATAACCATCATCACCTCAGAACCGTCATAAATTGCACCACTAGAGCTTGGCTGATCATCTTTCTTGACAAAACCATTTGACTTCTTGCGATTATTCTTCGGACAGGTTCTCTTTAAGTGCTCCTCAGATTGACAAATAAAGCACTTGAGTCTTCCACCTCGAGACTTCGATCTTGACTTTCCCCTAGACTGATGTGAATTCCTGCGATCAGTTCTTCCCCTCACGTATAACCCTTCACCATCATCCCCCTTCGCCTTAGATCTTTCTTTGATTTCCTTTGAATTCAGTGTGGCCATCACATCCTCCAAAGTCAAAGCTTCCCGTCCATAAAGCAAGGTATCCACAAAGTGTTCGTATTATGTTGGTAAAGAAGTGAGTAATAATAAAGCAAGATCTTCATCCTTGAATTTTACCTCAATATTTGCTAAACCAAGAATGATTTTGTTGAACTCATCTATATGCTCGAAAATCATACGTCCAACCGGCATGTTGAATGTATACAACTTCTTCTTCAGGTACAACTTATTGGCCAAGGACTTTGTCATGTATAAAGTCTCAAGTTTGGTCCAAACCCCCGCTGCAGTCGTCTCCCCGGTAACCTCTCTCAGAACCTTGTTACCTAAACACAAAATTATGGCATTGTAAGCTTTCTTATTTAGCTCAGCTTTCGCTGTAGTATCCATATCCGCAGGTAAAACCTCCAGAGCTGCTTCACATCCATGTTAGATTAATAAAGCACGCATCTTGATTCTCCATAACCCGAAATCACCAGTTCCATCGAATTTCTCGATGTCAAACTTGGCTCCCGTCATTCTTTAATCCCTTTGTTAATTTGCTAAACCTTGTGATATAGTAACCCTCACAGTCACAAATTACAAAGTCCCTTGTGCTCCAGCACTTCAAATTAATAACCTTCTTTTTTTTTCAAGAATAAAACAAATAAAATACTAATAATTGGATCTTTAAAAATATATGGACTTATTATCCCCACTAAGGATTAAAAAGCCAGATTTAGTATTATCCCTTGAAGTGTTGACTTTATCTTTTACACAGTATAACAAAACTAAATCTTCTTCTTCTTGGTTAGTCTTCTTCTTCGTTTATCACGTCAAGAAAAAAAACAACCACCAGAAACTGTCGATCTCCGATAAACCTGAAAACCAACAAACCCACTGTTTCTTGGTTAGTCTTCTTCTTCTACACCTTGTCACGAACCCGGACAATCGAAGACCCAAGAACCCTTAACTGTCATAACCCACTGTTGTTCCTTGACGTCCACGAACCCGAACACCAAGAACCCTTGCTGTTGAATAACGAACAACAAGTAAACCCTTCTTGATCAATCCTAGATAACCAGCGAACTCCGCGAACCTGAGCTCTTGATACCACTTGTAGTAATCGATAACCTACAACCCCTGGTTACTAGTACGGATAACTCGATCGTGAAGATAAGATGTCAACAGAAAAGAAGAAACAAGCACACAAGGTAATATCCCTAATCGACTATTGATTAGTATTGAAAGAATGACGTACATAACTCATCCCCCCACCTCCTTTTATAGAGATGAGGGGGAGGGAAAACGGACTCTAACAAGAGTCCTATGTCGGCTGTGATAAAGGAAAAAGGAAAGAAACGTACATGGCTAATAGAGTTTAACACTAAGATTCCTAGACTTATTAATAAGCTAATATAGAGATTAATATCGTAACAAAAGAAAACTGCGTTGAGGGTACATAACTCTTTTCAATGACGTTAGTTCAAAGATGCATACATGGAAATACTTATATAACTTGCATCCCACACCCATGTCTACAATGTCGGAACCAAAACCAAGAGTTATCAGGTTGATCTTATGAAAAGTACCAAAAATTAAGCACCAGGTTCATTTTAGAAAAATCGGTATATTTAACATAATTTTACACTATGCAAGAAAAATCCATGGGGTTCTCGTGCACCCCGGGAACCCGTTCGGTCCGCCAATACATGTCTGTTTATATTCTTTAGTGTTCATTTGTGCTCCTAAAATCTGAATTTAGTTTTCAATTTCAATATAGTATATAGGGGTAAAGGTTGTAGCTTGTAGGTTAATGTATTGATACTGATGATTACAATTTATATAGACAATTAAGTTTAAGAATTTCATTTTCTCTAATTAACAAGTACTTATGCAATTATGCATATGATGGAATGCTTCTAAAACATGTTTGGTTAAAATTTTAAAGTGCAATATTTGGAGAAAATCAATACTTTCGAAATTTATAAGTGGGAGTGTACACTTAATGCATGTTTCTTAATATATATGTAGATATGTATACATCATTATATCGGTATAATCGGACAATACCTCCTTCTTAATATATATGTAGATATGTATACATCATTATATCGGTATAATCGGACAATGGACGAGGTATGTAGTCGTTTAATAACAACGTTCTAAAAGGCGCGCTATGGCGCCGCTAAGGAACGAGATGTGGCCTCTACGCAACGCAATGGATTAGTGCGTGCGCTCTAGGCGTGCCGTGAAAAGGCGTGAGGCGTGACACTTTTTTTATATTTAACTCCGATGAAAAAGTTTTTTTTTTTTTTTTTTTTTTTTTTTTTTTTTTTTTTTTAAGAAATGAAAAAGATTACATGCAAGAATAGTTTCTTGACTTAGGCTATGTTTGGCACACATGATTGTTGAGAGATTATGCTTATTTTTTCAAAAAATAAGATATTTAAAAAAAATCTTTGTTTGACAGACATAACTTATAAGACCATGTTTATCCACGATCTAACCAATCGGTTGGTAGGAAACAAACAAAAAAAAAACTATTTTTATATTAGAAGTATGCACGTGAATGAAAGAGAATGGGACGATCGTTTCGATTGGTGACCCTCAAATATTTATGCCAACCTTGACACATGTCAAGCCCCTAGTGGACAACTATATTTTCAGCATTATCCAATTATTATTAGTTTGTACCATTTATTTTTTGCATCATTATTTCAATTATTAGTAGTTTGTACCATTTATTTCTTGCATCATTATTCAAAATATATATATATATATATATATATATATATATATATATATATATATATATATATATATATATATATATATATATATATATATATATATCAAAATTTATATTTTTAAAATTCTTTATCTAAAATGACACATGTCACTATATTAATGGACAACTATATTTTCTTTCATTTTTCTTATTGGTTAGCCATATTTTTGATAAACTAATAGATTATTTATGTTAGTTTTTTTAATTAAAAAAAATTATACTAATAATGTTAGTTTTCAGTCTCTATAAATATAGTCCAATATCGACATATTTTCATACACCTTCTCAATTCTTCATTTCTGATTTCTTAAACTTCTTATATATAGTTTATCTACTATGGATCCTAATTATCCAAATTATCTCCCAAACACCCAGTATTATGGAGGTTTTCAAAATCTTCTACATTCCCAGTCCCCGAATCTAAATCAAATGCCTAGTACACCCAACCATGAAACTTCACAACATATTTCTAGAAATTTGTTTGAAGATTCTCAAATACCAAGTAGAAGTACCGAAAAGAATGTAAAATGGGAAACCAAAGAAGATATAGCTTTGATGGCAGCATGGTGTCATGTTAGTGGTGATTCAACTCGTGGAAATAATCAAAGAAAAATTTCCATGTGGGCAAGAATTTGGCAAATGTATGAGCAGACAAGAGCTGAAAACCCAACAGAAATCGGCCCTCAGAATGAAAATCAAATGAAAGGTCGTTTTAAATGACTTAATGAAAACGCAAACAAGTGGGCCGCTGCTTACAGGGCAGCGTATAGTAGAATGAAGAGTGGAATGAGTATAAAAGATGTGGAGCTTGATGCACACAAAATTTATGAGGGGGATGGTAGCAAGTTCTTGGACTTGACTGTATTTAATGAAGTTATGTGTAAAAATCCTAAGTGGATGTTAAACATAGATCGTGACAATACACGATCACGTCGTATAGATGAAGAACCTAAAGAAGAAAGTGGTGGCAGTACGAAAAGATCGCGAACTAGTGAAGAAGGAGAGTATGTTGTTCACTCCAACCAAGAAACACCAAATAGTGGTGGTTCAACTATTCAACGACCTATTGGTAGAGACGCTGCTAAAAAGAAAGGAAAAGGTAAGGCATCACAATCTTTTTCATCCCCTAATAACGAATTTGTTGAAGAATTGCGTGCTATGAGGATCACTGGGGAAAGTGAAATTGAAGTCATGAATAAAAGACTCGAGGTAGATAAGAAAAGAGAAGAAAGGGAGATAAAACGGGAAGAAAGGGAGCTTAAACGGGAAGAAAGGGAGCTCAAAAAAGAAGAAAGAAAGACAAAAAAGATGTATCTTTTGCATCTAAATGCTTTGTTGGCCAAAGATCATTTGTCGCCAGAAGATGAAGACATGAAGCGCAATTTGTATGAGATGTTGTATGGAAAGTGATGATTTGAATTATGCTTGTACCACTATGAATTTTAATATATGTAATCTAGTTTTTATCAATAATGAAAATAAAATTTCTTATCAATAATCAAAAGAAAAATCTTATCATGACACATGGCAATGTTTTACTCGATCATATAGATTACATCTGATCTTATCAATAATCAAAAGAAAAATCTTATCATGACACATGCCAATGTTTTACTCGATCATATAGATTACATCTGATATTATCAATAATCAAAAGAAAAATCTTATCATGACACGTGGCAATGTTTTACTTGATCATATAGATTACATCTGATCTTATCAATAATCAAAAGAAAAATCTTATCATGACACGTGCCAATGTTTTACTCGATCATATAGATTACAGCTGATCTTATCATGACATGTGTCAAAGTCTAATTTGATCACGTCCTTATATAATAGAGAGACAATTTATGAAAGTTACACATCAAGTTTTACACATTCAACTTATATTTCTAAGTCAAGTTCTCAAAAAAAATATGTCATCTGATTCTGATGACTTATCATCTGATTCTAACTCAAGTTCGATCTCATCCAACTCAATCGAGTATCATGAATGGGAATCACGTGTTTTTCAATATAATCAACGCACTGATCGCATCCTTGAAGATGTTATTATCAACTACCCTAATTTATTCATACAAGACCAAACTTCTAGAGCAAGACGAGAGTATCGTGATAGGGAATGTGAGCAAGGTGAGGCACTTTTAATGGCAGACTATTTTGTGGACAACCCAACCTTTGATGAAGTTAAATTTCGACGCAGATTTCGCATGCGTAAACACCTGTTTGTTCGTATTGTTGATGTTGTTACTACTAATAATCCATATTTCCAACAAAGACGTGATGCTACGGGTAGACAAAGTCTTTCATCATTGCAGAAATGTACAGGAGCTATGCGGGTGTTGGCTTATGGTATATCATTTGATGCCGTAGATGAATACTTGAGCATGAGTGGTGCTGTGACAAGAAAGTCTCTGATGTTGTTTGTACAAGGTGTCATTTCTTGCTTCGGTGATGAGTACCTTTGAAGGCCAAATGAAGATGATTTAGCGAGACTTCTCAATGTTGGGGAACAACGTGGGTTCCCATGTATGATAGGTAGCATTGACTGCATGCATTGGCAGTGGAAAAATTGTCCTAAAGGTTGGGCTGGACAATACGCAGGAAGAAATGGAAAGCCAACCATCATTCTGGAAGCCGTCGCGTCATATGACTTATGGATATGGCATGCTTTCTTTGGAACACGAGGTTCGTGCAATGATATTAACGTTCTTCATAGATCTCCTGTTTTCGATGATGTGTTAGAAGGTCGAGCACCAAAAGTGAGCTATGTTGTGAATGGTAATCAGAAAAATATGGCATATTACCTTACTGATGGTATATATCCTTCATGGGCTGCATTGTTAAGAATCATTTTAGCTTCATTTTTTTTACCTATTAATTTCTTTTGATTATCATCTTTGATGTTAGTAACTACGTTAT
This sequence comes from Artemisia argyi, assembly GCA_030686995.1. Lineage (NCBI taxonomy): Eukaryota > Viridiplantae > Streptophyta > Magnoliopsida > Asterales > Asteraceae > Artemisia > Artemisia argyi. The sequence goes on along the minus strand of CM060698.1, from coordinate 106,802,215 downwards.
CACCATCAATAATTATATACCACAAATCTATATCTTTAGATTTCACGTAAGTTTCAAAACGGTTTTTCCAATATATAAAACCATTTGCTTCAAAGAGTGGTGGTCTTTGCATAGATTGCCCTTCTTTGTAATTTTCAAAATCCATGGATCGTTTCAAGTTTTAAAACACAATATATTTTAAAAGCTTGAGTAACGTAGCTCTTGATGCCAATTGTGGAAAGCTAGAAGGGGGGTTGAATAGTTTACCGATTAAAATCTTTTTAACTTGTTAAGTTAGCTTTGAAACTTTCCATTTGATCAAAGATATGTACACAAACACAATATATAACATGCAAGTAAATGAAAGAAACGATCAAACCACAACACAAGTATTTATCATGGTTCGGCTACAAGGACTCTTTTTCCTTGCCCTACGTCCACGCCCCGAGTATCCAACTCGAGAGTTTCTTTCACTAGTCAACAAGCTCCTTTCACCGGCGGAGAAAACCTTACACGTCGCTTATACTTTTACCGACACAAAGCTAGATGTCGAGTTCTTTACCAAGGGTACAACCACTCCCGTTAGTTCTTTACAAGGGTACAACTACTCCCTATACACTTTGTATTTTGAGGACTAAAATACTAACCGATCACTACTGAAAATACACAATCAAATGAAGTGTAAACTACACAAGTCTACACAATGCTAAGCTAACAAGTCTTGCAACGTTGTGTTGAATACTTGTTACTTTTAGTAAGCTTGTGAATCTCTTTGCTACAAAAAGAAACTTCACATATGAAATGTTAAGAGGTTAGATGAAAGAATGAATGTGTGTGTAAAAAATATGATGTCAAGTGATAAGCCAAAATTCAACTTGTGGCTCAATATTTATAGCCAAAACCATCTGCAGGTCTGGCGGATCAGGTGGACCCCTGAGAAGGGTTCCGCCCGTGTACCTCCAGGGTACCGCCGGGCTTGCAGTTGGTTTTCAATAAATCTTGCAAACCAAACAAAGTCACATCTCATTACTCTTGCAAACCAAACAATGTAACATCACATAATATCAAGTCAAACACTAAACTTGCAAGCAACATCTATGTAAGTCAAACACATTTCTTTCCATAAATGTATAATGACAAAACTTGCCATAAATGTGATGTGACAATTCTATTTTTAGAAAATAAGAAGTGTTGTGTTTTATGAAATGTAAAATGTAGCAAAAGTCTAGTTTATGCAAGTCTTTAAAATTAAGATTATGTTTTACTTAGAAACTAAAGTTTACATTTGTCATTAACAAAACTTAGCGAAGATCGTAAAATATAAATAACGTTTTTAGGCGATATTTGTATTAACAATCTCCCCCTTTTTGTTGATAACAAAACATACACTTTGTTTTTAAGTAACTCACAAAATCTTGGTTTTTAAGACTTAAAAAAATTATATTAAACTTGTTTACTTAATTTATGAAAATCATATTAAGTATTGAAAGTTCAATATATTTCTCCCCCTTTTTGTCGAATAGCGAAGCGGAAAAATGCACTTGCTCCCCCTTGCTTGTTACTCCACCTAAAAGGAGTGCCAAGATGGGAAACATGGATTTTGGATCCTACAAAAAAAATGGTTAGTTGGTGATATATATAAGCTTGTAGTTACCACACACATTGCAACCACAATTACAACATAAACATGATCAACCAACAATGCACGAAAGTAAGTAGAAAGAAATAGCATTCCAAGTAAAATCTGGACTTATAAAAGTCAAAAGACAAGAAATGGGTAAAAGTCTTCTACTTCTAAAAACTTAAAAAAATAACCAAGAAAGAAAAATAAAAGCCTAGGTTCTTAAATTGGGGCAAACGGCCTCCAAATGGTTCTCTAGGGTTTGTTTGGGTGGGAAAGGGCATCGTAACGTTCGATGACGTGTTGGAATGCAAACCGGGTTTCATCTTGGAGTTGGTGAAGCAACGTTTTGATGCTTGCACCCATTTGCTCACAATTTGAGCAAACATGGGGATGAGTGGGTGGAAATGGGTTGGCATTGGTTTCTTGGTTTGAGGGTTGATTGGTTTGTGGTTCTTGGGTGGATGATGAGTTTAGTATTGAGTCAAGCAATGTGGTTTGAAATTCCATTTCTTGATGGAGATGGTTTTCAACCATGTTTTGGATATCCTCATATGAAGGAAATAAAGACTCAAAGGTTTGAGGTTGAGGGTGTGGTGGATTTGGGTGATCATGGTTTTCAAAGTTTGGTTCTCCATATAGAGGACCATTGATGTCATGGTAGATGGGGTGAAACAATAATAGTTTAGGTTGATGGTACACTTGTTGTGGTGGTTGAATGTGGTTAAAAAGGTTATCTTGGTCAAGAATTGACCTTGGTGATTCATTTGCAAAAGGTGGTGGTTGTGTAGGTCTTGGTGGAAGATCATTAAGATCTTGGACAAATGGGTGTGGTGATGTGGGAGGAGACCCAAATAGTTCCATTGGCTCAATTTTGGGTAATGGTGATGGTGATGAAGTTTTGGATGGCTGAGTTGGAGCACTTGGTGGAGTTGGGTCAATAGGTGATTTATTTGGTGGTGGAGTGAGCTCATTTGGTTCATTGGGTGATGGTGATGGAGATGCAAGGTTCAAAAAGTGTTCATTTTTTATGGGTGATGTGAATTCATCCGAAGATGAGGAGCTTAGGTTGATGGGTTGATTAGACCATAGTGGTTTAACACTAATCCGGGCGGTTTTCCGGATGGGTCTTGATGGTTGAGAGGTGATTGTTGACTTAGTCATGGTGAAAAATGGTTTATAAGTTTCAGAAATTGTGTTGAGGAAGGTGTGATTTGATGATGTTTAGGATGGCTTAATTTATAGTGTTGATGGATTATGGAAAGGAGTGTTTGGATTTGATGTTAGTCCATACAAAAATGGAGGTTTCTAATGATTTGAAAAACTAATTGTGGGTTGTCATATCATGGAAGTCAATCCAATGAGAATGGTGAAGTGAGAAGACAAGTTTTGCACTAAATGCTTAGTGGTTTTGGTGGATTTGTGGTAGTATAAATCTCAGGGATTTTAAGGATCCCTTAAAAGGGTTCCTTCCTTTATGTTTGAGGGGTCCTTGAGGTTGTTATGGCTAAATTTGAATTTTGGCGGGAATTGGTTTTGGTTAAGTTTATGGAAGAAGGAGTATCCTATTATGCTAAACACATTGCAAGTAATGGGTTTCTACCTAAAAGATTGGAATTTGGTGTTTGGATGTTGAATTGGTGAGAATGAAAACAAAAATTCTGCAGGTTGCTGGCGGCACCCTCAGAATACACAGGCGGAACCCATTTTGAGGGTGCCGCCTGGTCCGTTGGGCTAATTCTGGAATTCCCAGAATTTACACTGGTGGAACCCAATATTGGGTACCGCCAGATCCGCCAGACACAAAAAAATTGGCAGTCCGCGTTTTTGACCCGCGGGACGATTTTCAAAATTTTCGAAAACTCCTAAAATCAAAAAGATAAGGCATTTCTGGTTGGGCAATGCAAAAAATAGACACGTAAACATGCATTTCATAGGACTTTGACCTTGAGGTCGAGAATATCATAAACTTGAAAATTTGACAACTTGCCAAGAGTTGTCTACCTGCATCAAAGTTAGATACTACATGTTCCAAATTGTATCAAACATTGTACTAACACACAAATTCATCACAAATATTGTTTAAACAACCAAATTTGTTCAAATAGCACCTAGTGCCAAACACTCCTACACACCCGCACTCATTGACGGTCGATCTTGTTCTTGAGCTTTCCAAGGAACCTTCCAAGATTCTTAAACATCCCCTTTGTTTGCTTGAACTCCTCTGACTCATTAGGAATATCCGGAAGTTGAGAAAGGTATTCGAGAGGAGGGAGCCTAGAGTTTGGCAAATTGTCATCTTCCTCATTGAGGAAGACAAAGATAAGGTAGGAGGATGTGGACGTTTTCCTTGGGCTTTGTACACTCTCTTATCACTTAGTGGGACAAAGGTGTGTGGAATGAGAGAGTAGTTAAGGCGAAGACCGTTTGGAGTTGGTGGAATGGGTGAGATGAACCTAAAGAGACGGGTCAAGAGCATTCCATACGGCATAGCCGTTGTGCCATGCACGGGAATGTCGGCCATTCTCTTGGCCATGTAGTAGGCAAGGTTGAAGGGTTGCCTAACGGACAAGGAGTAGAGCATGTAGCAAAGGCAAAGGTTGATATGGTAACGGTTCCCTATTGTGCTAATGACATTGGCTCTAAGGACTTCCTCCCATTTCTTGAATTGGGGTTTGAGTTCGTTCATTTCCATTCCATATGGGTCCTTATCGACCTCATTCCCCGAATGGGTTCTCCTAGTGCTGGTGGTCCTAACAAAGAGGTGGTCACGGAGAACGTCTTTTGAGACAAGGGGTGTGTCATAAGGGTGGATACGGTCTTGGAGGTTGTCAAGAGTTGAGAGGGAGTGCAAGTCGGAATAGAGGCAAGTACCACGGTTTGGAACACCTAGGATTTGAGCAAACTCCTCAAGAGTGAAGGAGTATTGATGACCGCTAACCCTAAAGTTGATAGACATATGACCATAATCATCCGTGGAGAGGACAGAGGATGCATAGAACTCTAGAATGAACCTAGGACAAATAGGCTCGTCGATATTCAAAAGACACTCAAAGTTGATTATGGCAAAATCGGCGTAAAGGTTTATGCCTTCTAGGAAAGACGGGTCAATGGTTCTACCCTCATGGACATAGTGTTTTTCTAGGGCTTTGAAAACGTTTACTTGATTTGCGGTAAGGCCTTTGGTTTTCTGGTGTTTTGGTAGGTACTTAATGGTGTCCTTGTGATCGTAGTGGGTTAGAGGAGGCATGATGATTCCTAGAACAACAAATTTCACATTTTAGTTTACGTAAACCACTATTATAATGTGGAAGTTCTAGTGTGTGCCTATATGAAAACAATGTGGAGGTGCGGTTATCTTGACTCATTTTAATGCTTCAAAATCGTTTTATGCAAGTTTTGTTATAAAACAAAAGATAACCCAAACACTCCTAGTTCAATGTGGCTTCATTTGAATGTACCCGAAAATACATATTGGTTATGTATTCCCTTTAGCATTCAAGAGACATTATGCAAGTGATGTTTTAAACATAACGTTTTGATTTTGTATTCTCAATGTGAGATGAAAAAAATATTTGTCCTACTTGTGAGAAATTTTTGGAAGGATTTGATATGGGGTGTTTTAGCAAACATGTTTATGCTAATTAAAGATGCAATTCCTAACTATGGGAAACATGATTAGTTTTATTAAACACCTAATCTAATGCATGAGTTTTTCAAGTTAATGCATAACCCCAAGTTTTTGTTTTTGTGCAAGAAATAGAATTCCTAGACTCAGATCAGGATTGTAATTATGTTTAGAATACTTACAATGATGATTTAGTTGCAATGTAAATGAATGGAAGACCAAGAATTCGTAGGTATGGATGGATGGTAAAGTGAATAGTAGCAGTTTGGAAGTGGTGGTATGAGATAATGGGTGTTTGGTTTAATATAAACAAAGATTTTGGTTCTGCAGGTCGGCGGATACGGCGGACCCCTGAAATGGGCTCCGCCCGTTATGTGTGAGAGTTCCGCCGACCCTGCTGAGAAAAATAGTTATGGATTTGTTTTGATTTTTGCGATTTTTGTCTAATGTCCAGAACTATAATGTAGGTTCCATGAGTCCTAAGCCCAGCCTAAAAAGGTTAAAAGGTTCACGTTTAAGGGGTTTTGTGAGAATGTCGGCTATGTTGTCTTCGGAAGAAACTTTCTCAATTGAGATATTTCCTTTTTGAACATTGTCACAAAGGAAGTGATGATGGATTTCAATATGTTTGGTACGAGCATGTTGAACCGGGTTTTTGCTAAGATCGATGGCACCTTTGTTGTCACTAAGAATTGTGATGTCGTTGAGTTGAATTCCGTAGTCGACAAGAGCTTGCTTCATCCAAAGAGCTTGTTGACATGCCTTTCCGGCCGAAACGTACTCGGCTTCCGTTGTTGAGATAGCAAGAGCCGTTTGCTTCTTAGAGAACCATGAGGTGAGACAATGTCCAACAAAAGTACAAATACCACTTGTACTTTTTCTATCGGCATAGTCACCGGCATGATCCGAGTCGGCATACATTATGGTGTCTATTCCCGTTCCTTTGGGATACCATAAACCTAAATGTGTAGTGCCCTTAATATACCTAAAAATCCTTTTAACGGCTTCGAGATGGGTAGTTTTAGGATCTTCTTGAAAAAGAGCACATAGACAAACACTAAACATAATGTCGGGTCTACTAGCCGTTAGGTAAAGTAGACTACCAATCATACCTCTATATTTAGTGCTATCTACGGATTCACTTTCCTCATCCTTGGTAAGTTTAGTTTCTGTGGACATGGGAGTTTTGATAGGTTTCGAATCTTCTAGACCAAATTTCTTAAGCATGTCCTTAATATATTTAGATTGGTTAAAGAAGATACCATCTCCTAGTTGTTTGATTTGGAGTCCTAGGAAAAAGTTGAGTTCTCCCATCATACTCATTTCAAACTCGTCATGCATGATTTTTGAGAAATCCACACATAATTCTTGACAAGTTGATCCGAATATAATGTCATCAACATAGATTTGGACTATGATAATATGTGAATCTTTCTTCTTAGTGAGGAGAGTATTATCAACTAAGCCCATGGTATACTTATGGTCAACTAGGAATGTTTTAAGTCGATCATACCATGCTTTTGGAGCTTGCTTAAGTCCGTAAAGAGCCTTTTTAAGTGTGTAAACATGATTTGGTTTTTCAAAATCGATGAAGCCCGGTGGTTGAGCAACATACACTTCTTCATTAATGACTCCGTTTAGAAATGCACTTTTGACATCCATTTGAAAAAGTTTAAAATTGTGTGCACATGCATATGCAAGTAAGATTCTAATTGACTCGAGCCTAGCAACCGGAGCAAAAGTTTCATTGTAGTCACTGCCTTCTTGTTGGTTATATCCTTGTGCAACTAGCCTAGCTTTGTTTCTAGACACAATTCCATTTTCATCCATTTTGTTTCGAAATACCCATTTTGTTCCAATTATAGTTTGACTCTTTGGTTGAGGAACTAATGTCCATACATCATTCCTAACAAATTGGTTTAACTTTTCTTGCATTGCAATTACCCAAGACTCATCTTTAATTGCTTCATTAATATTTTTAGGTTCAATGGTTGACACGAAACAAAAGTAGTTGCTTTCATTTTGAACTTTTGACCTTAGTGTTCTTTCGTTAATGTTGCCAATGACACTATCTAATGGATGACTTTTAGATTCTTTGACATTGACAAGTTCTTTGTTAAATAGTTCATCTTCTTTGTCATCACTTAAAATTTCTTGATTTTCTATTGCTTGGCTTTCAACTAAGTCATCATCTACCAAAGATGATGTCTTAGAGGGAGGTGGACTCTCGTCAAATGTTATGTTCAACGATTCCTCGACTCTTAAGGTTTCTTTGTTCAAAACAATTTATGCTTTACTATTTTGTGAATATCCAAGAAATACACCTTCATAAGACTTTGGGTCAAATTTGGTGAGATAATCCTTGGTGTTAAGAATGAAACATTTACTCCCAAACACTCTAAAGTATCCTAATATAGGCTTTTTACCTTTATATAGTTCATAAGGGGTTTTATTCAAAAATGGTCTAATTAGGACTCGATTTAAAATGTACGTTGAAGTGTCGACGGCATTACACCAAAACTTTTGTGGAATGTTTTGTTCATTAAGCATTGTTCTACTCATCTCTTGCAATGTCCGGTTTTTACGTTCTACTACACCATTAGATTGAGGAGTACGTGGAGCCAAAAAGTTATGAGTTATTCCATTATTATCACAAAAGTTACCAAATTGAAATTCATTATCAAATTCCCGACCGTGATCCGTTATAATAGACACAACATTAGACCCTATTTGATTTTGAATTTTCTTACTTAGAATCTCAAATTTATCAAAAGCTTCATTTTTACTTTTCAAAAATTTTGTCCAAGTATATCTTGAGTAATCATCAACTATGACCAAAGTGTAGAAGTTGCCTCCATAACTTTGTATAGCGGATGGACCAAATAAATCTATATGCAAAAGTTCTAGACACCTAGATGTAGAAACCAAGTTTTTAGCCTTATGGCTATTATGGACTTGTTTACCGACTTTGCAAGCATCACAAAAGTGTTGGTCATACTTCAACTTGGGTAGGTTTCGAACTAAGCCTTCGGAAGAGAGGTTTTGTATTAGTCTCATGTTAGCGTGTCCTAAACGTCTATGCCATAAAGTTGAAGATTCATCTAATGAGGTAAGACAAAGTTTGTCTCTAGATGTTGGATCCATCTTCATGACATATACGTTGTTCTTAAGGACACCTTTGGCTATGGTTATACCATCTTTAAGTATTTTACTTCCGTTTTCACTAAAAAGAACATTATACTTATTACGACAAAGTTGACTAATACTAAGGAGATTAAAACCTAAGTTGTCAACATGAGCTACATCATCTATAAAGAGGGAGTCATGAGAGATTGTACCTTTTCCGATGATTTTGCTCTTAGCATTACTACCAAACGTAACATTATCTCCGTCACATTTGTGATAAGAAGTGAAGAGGCTTTTGTTACCCATCATGTGCCTTGAACAACCGCTATCTTTAATCCATTCATCCGGTTCCAAACAAACTTTGAGGCACACCTATTTTATGAAAAACACTCAAACATTTGGTCCCCAATTTCTCATGGGTCCATTTTGGTTAAGCATGCCATTAATTTGTTCCAAGTATGAAAATAGAGCATAAGGGTTCCATGGCATGTGGTTTGGAGTTTGGTAATGTCTAGGAGTGTTTTGGCTCCAAACATGTTGGTAGTTTGGTCGAGCGTTGAAGTTGCTCTTTGGAAAGGGGCGTTTGGGAATTGGAGTCTTAGGTCTTGGTTGAGTAATTTTAGCTCTAAATTCATTTTTACTAAATCCTACTCCAGTTTTAAACACAGGTTTTGTTCCACTTTTGTATGTAACTTTAACAAATTTTGAACGATCCGAAGTGGATGAGGTTACTGCTGCAACAGGCCTGGCGAAACCTTCGGGACCAACGGGCGGAACCCTAAATTGGGTTCCGCCTGATCCGCAGGCTGCTGTAGCAATTTTATTTATTTCTTGTGCAATCTTTTCTTGTTTCATTTGACCCATTGAAGTTTCTATTTTCGTAAATCCTAGTCCTGTTTTATCAAAGGGTGACTTTTGAAGTTTCATAATTTCATCCACACAAGAAATACTCTTATCGAACTTCTTAAACTTTGTGGTTTGTTTTATTAGATCATTTTGAGTAATTTTGAATTTCTCAACTTCTAGTTTAAGCTCTTCACATGATTTGCAAGGTGTGTCAATACCTTTACTCTTTTCTAATCTCTTAGCTTTTTCTTTTAACTCATAAACTTCATTTTCTAAAAACTCCTTTTTAGTTTTCAAAATTTTATTTTTGTTTATGATTTTTAAGCTCAATTCATAAAGTTTGTTATATTCTTTTTGTAAAGTGTCATCATCAATAGAGGAATAAGATGAGTCGGATAATACCTTATTTGAGTTGTGAGCCATGAGAGCAACATCGTCATTCTTTGGCTCATCGTCGTCTCCTTCATAGTCACTCCAAGCACCACCCACAAAAGCTTGTTGAGGTTTGCTCTTGGGTGGTTTTGGACATTCTCCTACAAGATGACTTGTATCTCCACACCTATAGCACTTTCTTTCAACCTTTCCTTTCCTATCATCACGATCTTTTCGGAAAGTTTTCTTGTCATCTTTAGGTTGCCTTACAAACTTTCCTCTTCTACGAAAGAACTTCTTGAAGTCTCTAACGGCCATAGCATATTCCTCGTCGTCACTATCCGAAGTAGATTCTTCATCATCACTTGATTGGACTCTAGCTTTCAAGGCAATGGACTTAACTTTTTCTTTCTTGCCTCTAACTAGTTCCGAATCTTTTTCCATTACCATTTCATGAACTTTGAGGTTTCCAATTAGCTCATCAAGTGACATGCTTGAAAGATCTTTGGATTCTTCAATTGCCGTCACTTTTGCTCTCCACTTTGGATGGAGTGCTCTAAGAAATTTCCTGACAAAGTTCTTACTACAAAAAGATTCGTCAAGTGCTTTAAGTGAAGTAATAATAGTATTAAATCTAGCAAAAGCATTATCAATAATCTCATCTTCGGAAATAACAAATTGTTCATATTGTTGAACAAGAAGATCAATTTTGTTATCTTTAACTTGTGAGTTTCCTTGATGAGTGACAATTAAAGATTGCCAAATATCTTTGGCGGTTTTACACAAAAAGACTCTTTCATATTCTTTCTTAGGCAAAGCATTGTAAAGCATCATTTTAGCTTCATTATTTTTACCTATTAATTTCTTTTGATCATCATCTTTGATGTTAGTAACTACGTTATCACCATCAATAATTATATACCACAAATTTATATCTTTAGATTTCACGTAAGTTTCAAAACGGTTTTTCCAATATATAAAATCATTTGCTTCAAAGAGTGGTGGTCTTTGCATAGATTGCCCTTCTTTGTAATTTTCAAAATCCATGGATCGTTTCAAGTTTTAAAACACAATATATTTTAAAAGCTTGAGTAACGTAGCTCTTGATGCCAATTGTGGAAAACTAGAAGGGGGGTTGAATAGTTTACCGATTAAAATCTTTTTAACTTGTTAAGTTAGCTTTGAAACTTTCCGTTTGATCAAAGATATGTACACAAACACAATATATAACATGCAAGTAAATGAAAGAAACGATCAAACCACAACACAAGTATTTATCATGGTTCGGCTACAAGGACTCTTTTTCCTTGCCCTACGTCCACGCCCCGAGTATCCAACTCAAGAGTTTCTTTCACTAGTCAACAAGCTCCTTTCACCGGCGGAGAAAACCTTACACGTCGCTTATACTTTTACCGACACAAAGCTAGATGTCGAGTTCTTTACCAAGGGTACAACCACTCCCGTTAGTTCTTTACAAGGGTACAACTACTCCCTATACACTTTGTATTTTGAGGACTAAAATACTAATCGATCACTACTGAAAATACACAATCAAATGAAGTGTAAACTACACAAGTCTACACAATGCTAAGCTAACAAGTCTTGCAACGTTGTGTTGAATACTTGTTACTTTTAGTAAGCTTGTGAATCTCTTTGCTACAAAAAGAAACTTCACATATGAAATGTTAAGAGGTTAGATGAAAGAATGAATGTGTGTGTAAAAAATATGATGTCAAGTGATAAGCCAAAATTCAACTTGTGGCTCAATATTTATAGCCAAAACCTTCTGCAGGTCTGGCGGATCAGGCGGACCCCTGAGAAGGGTTCCGCCCGTGTACCTCCAGGGTACCGCCGGGTTTGCAGTTGGTTTTGCAATAAATCTTGCAAACCAAACAAAGTCACATCTCATTACTCTTGCAAACCAAACAATGTAACATCACATAATATCAAGTCAAACACTAAACTTGCAAGCAACATTTAAGTAAGTCAAACACATTTCTTTCCATAAATGTATAATGACAAAACTTGCCATAAATGTGATGTGACAATTCTATTTTTAGAAAATAAGAAGTGTTGTGTTTTATGAAATGTAAAATGTAGCAAAAGTCTAGTTTATGCAAGTCTTTAAAACTAAGATTATGTTTTACTTAGAAACTAAAGTTTACATTTGTCATTAACAAAACTTAGCGAAGATCGTAAAATATAAATAATATTTTTTGGCGATATTTGTATTAACGTATATCTTCTCCACAAATTAGAAAGCACAGGTTGTTCGCTCAACATCAAGAGTCCGCTCGAAAAGACGTGGAACGGGCATTTGGAGTTCTACAAGCTCGTTTCGCATTCCTTCGACATCCCTATCTTATTTGGGACTACGAACAAATGGGACAAATTATGATTGCTTGAATTATTATGCACAACATGATAGTTGAAGATGAACGAGAAACTTACAGAAATTATGATCCATCTGAAATTTTTAATGACACACATACAAATGGTAACGATGATGTTGTTGAGTACTCCACAGAAAAAATTGCGGGTTTGAGAAGTTATATGAGAAATAGAGAACAATTGCGCAATAGAGAAGCCCATTCATCTCTACAAAATGACTTGATTGAGCATATATGGCAAAAATTTAGAGATGATAATTAATTATGTCATTTGTATTTCTAAAATTTGCAATTTTTTATTTCTTCATGTTTTTGTATTTTTTTTTAATAAAAGACATATTTTATTTCAATTAAAATTTAAAAATATAACATTTTTTTATTATTTATTTATTATTGAAATCATTACTTTTCAAAAATATATTTATAAACAAACATATAGTTTTATATAAAATTTTAAATAATTAAATTAAATATAAGTATAATAATATTATATATTAGGTTGGGTTGTTGATAAATTATAAAAAAATTATGGATTGGTTATATGTAATGGTTGTGTATGTGGAGGAAAGAGAAAATAATATTTTAATAAAAGATTTGGTTGGGTTGAGTTGTGAATAAAGATGGTCTAAGAGATTCTTAAAAAAAAAAAAAAATTAATAATCTCTTAAAAAAAATGTTACTTCATGTAGCTTATAAAAATAATCTCTTTTTATAATCTCCAGCATCAGCACCATCTCCAATTCCAGAAACAGTTACTTTCGCCAAACATACTCTTAATTACTTATGCATAACACTTTTTATAAACTCGATATATATTAAATGTGATATACTCCCTCCGTCCCATATTAAATGTCCACTTTTGACTTTTTGAGTTTTTTTCTTTAACTTTGACCTTAAATATTTTTGTTTGTATTATATGATACTTGATAAAAATTATGTCAATGAAAAGTATATTTAAAACTCAATTCATTCATATATTTTCCATCATGTATTATATATCATAAATAAAAATATTTAGAGTCAAAGTTGATAAAACAAGACTTTGAAAATTCAAAGTGGACATTTAATATGGGACGGAGGTAGTAATATATAAAGTTATAAATATTTTTTATATTTTGTGTCGTTTTAAGTCACGCATTAAAAAATACTATGGCTTTGCCATAACTTATAAAGCGTAAGATTTGATCATGCCACGGCAGCAATACTCACGCTATTTATAACTTTGATGGTATTAATGTTTGAGGCAAAATTAAAAAATTTACAAATCTAGTCCTTAGATTATGCCAAAACTAAGTTACTTTTATTCCTAAAAGTATATAAGATACGATTCTTTAGATATACAATTCATCCGAACAAGTTCTTCAGATATACGATGCAACAAAAATAACTACACACCAAATCCACCAAGAGCTGTTTCAATTACCCCATCCGTAAATACTTCAACAAGTCTATTGGAGCTCTTTGTAGCATCAACAATGGCTATTAGTGCAACTACGAATGCATAATCCACATTAGCAAAAACTTCTAACATGAATTTGTCATCAACGAACCTAATATTCTCCAATGATTGCATTGTATGCATCTACAAGATTAAAAATTATCATTAGTCTGTATATTATTCAGTAATTTTTTACCTCAAAATCTTAGTCGTGACTCGTGACCGCAACATGTCTTTGAAATTCGAAGGTTTTTTTTTTTTTTTTTTTTTTTTTTTTCTTTCTATAAATCACTTCTTTTCACTGGTGTGAAAAAGTGCGTTTATTTTATACTCTCATGTCTGCAGGCAGGAAGAGAAAATGAATTAAAGAAGTGCGTTTGTTTTTTCCTCTTCAATTATTTTTTTATCTGATAATCACTTTTTGTATCTCAAAAGACTTCAAATTCGCCTTTTCTCATGCAGACATGGTTTTGCAAATAAGACATAAAACGTCAGAAAAACAAACTCAACCTAAGTGGATCATGAAAATAACATGAAAAAGGAAAGAATAAAGTTTGAAATTTACTTGAGCTATTATAAGTGATGAATCTCCCTTGTAAATCTTGCAATTTCTCTTGGACCAACTACCTTTGATCATGAAATCGCAAGCATTCATTTTTGTTTCCTTGTTTTCTAAGAAGACATGCACATTAGTCTTAGACTGTATCACTTTTGCTGTTTTTGTGCTGAATATCAAATCTGATTTTGCTGTACTGTCACCCTTATACACCTTCCATCGCTTATGTTCGGTCATCAACTGGAGTACAAAATAAATGAAATATGATCACATTACATGCAAAACTATAATAAAAAAATTAGAGAAAAAAATCAAAAATCACCTTCTCTTGGAGCATAACGATGGGTCTATCATCAGCATGAAGGAGCAACCGTTGTTGATGTAAGTATGTATTGCATGGTTTAACTTTGAATATTATTTTATGGTTAGTATCTGTGACTACAATATTACCTCTTGAATTTGTATCAACTATAATTTCAAGTGGATTTGGTTCCATAAATTGTGACCCTATCACACAAACCGGAACAGATGTAGTTTCATCGTTAGGTTGAGCCATCAACCTCACACACATAAAGATATTATGTTGGTTGTCAAATTTGAATACGAGTTTGAGAAACTTTTTTACTATATATAAGAGAGTTAGGATCAAATAAGAAGAATAATAAAAATAAGAAGGATAGGAAGTAATTACAACCACACATTCTAGATGCACCTACAAAAATTGATGCATCTTCATTCAAATTTTCCCTCCCAAATTAAAATATGTGGCTAGAATTACTTCCTACCCTTCTTATTTTAATTATTCTTCTTATTGGATCCCTTCCCATATATAAGATGCCATTATTGACTGACTATAGTGTTGGGAGGTTTGTCAAGCCAATACTAATTTTTTTATGTAGCAATTGTTGACAAAGTTAACCTTAGAGTCTTAGATTAACTAAAAGTGAGAAGTTCAGAATTATTTTAATTATTTGACTATGTTGTGTTCACATGTATTCACTTTAATGGTTAATGATTTGAAAATATATCTTACTTGTCAATTTTTGTTGTTCCATGTAATATATATATATATATATATATATATATATATTTTTTTTTTTTTTTTTTTTTTTTTTTTTTTTTTTTGCTATTAAAACACAAATCGGAAAGGAGAGTAAGGGAGTGAAAATTATTTTGTTTGTTTGTGTGAAACTTTCACCCCAAAATTAGAATGAAAGTTGAGATAACAATAATAACCACAAAATAAATAAGGGTTATTAACAAAAATTACCTTGATTGCAATGACCAGATCATTGTGCTTTTTATTTCTAAAGGCATAGTGGTAATTCTATAAAATCAATTATATAAAAATGTGACACACAAACATCCACACTTTTACTTTATTTCTTTATTTTTCAAAACTAGAGAAACCAAATAATATACAAGATTCTTTCTTTTACTTCCCCTCATCTTTACATTTATTTACTTTCATTTCATTTCCTCTCTAAAAAAAAAAAAAAAAAATCCGAGAACAGAGTGTTATACCAACTTGACGGAAATCAATTCCATGGCCTTTTACCTATCTTTGAGACCTCTTTGCTTACACACCTTCCTTTCCTAAATCCACTGCAAGTAATTTCCATGACAAACGAAAATGTAAATGATTTGAGTATTTTTAACTAACCCTGCCACATTAACTTTTTAACATACATCAATTGTCAACCCAAGTAAAATACCAATCTCATCAAAAATAGACCAGCACTTTTTCCACTAAGCATATAATCCATATATATGGAGTATTGCATCATTGGACCTTAACTAGCTCTGTTATAAACAGTATAGTTCAAGTAGCCCATATATGAGTAGCCGGTGGGCTAAGGACATTCCAATTTGATATTCTGCTGTAAACAATGACTAAAGAAAAGGAACACAAACTCACACTCAATTATCGAAGCATTAAAATTCGTATCAGTTTCTATATATTCATAATAGGAATTACAATATATTATCTCAAAAGAACATGCTATGGTTTGATTTCTTGAATGAACATATTAGGAAAATTAGTATCTTAAATCTTCTATCTGTGTGGGTACCTGACTATCCTGAAAATTTTATTGTAGGCCGGTTTTAGTATGTATTATGTAGCATGCTGGAAAAGATAATTATGTCCTTTTTGTTGATATTATTAGCTTTTTTTGAGATTAAACTTGTTTTAATTTCTATATTCATGGTGGTAGTAGCTATTAACAAAGTGGTCAGTATGTTGAGCAAGGGAATCAGACCTTAATAAATGACGCAACTTATGAGTTGGAGTTGCAAGTGAAGTGGATTGTGCTTTCATTTCGTTCACGCAGAGTCCAGACTCATTAAATCAAATGTAGTCTCTGCTTTACCAAAAATTGACTCAATATGGCCTTCAAGATTGACCGCATGTACTCTCACTTGTACTAATAGTCTGATATTATTCTAGTTTCATCTTCATGACTCAAATATACAATCTTACTTTAGTTACTACTTTTCCCTGAATATTTAATGTGACTCCATCTCAAAATTGCAAGTTGCCTTACGCATATCGTTTACATGTTAATATTGCGTGATTATAATGGTAGTTCAGTTATATTCACTTGTTAGAAATAAGTGAACGATAACATATGTTTGGTTATGCTGTTTAATGAAATAAGATGTGCTTGGTGAAATGCCTTTATGATAGGATTTCCGTTACATTTCAAGTAACCCATGTGGTTATGCATCTATGACCCAAAGTTAAATGCAAGTTGGTTGCATCTTGTTGTAACTCTAAATGCATATTTGTGTTTTCAACTATAAATTTATAGGCAGATATCAATAACACGTACTGCTGTAAGTAACCAGTAAGGTTCTGTCATGCCAAACCATAACAGAATCCCAAGTTATGTGTATGTGAACCGGTCGTACTGCATAATTGTCAAAATGATCAGTTCAATGTGGTGAAAAAGCGAATAAATGTAGTCACTTTAATTTTTCCATCTGTTAAAAAATACTTAGCTGATTAACGTTATGCAGACATAAAATTTTATGCATACAACGATTTATAGTTAATTATCTACAACCTTTCGGTGAGTTTAGTTGTTGCTGGTTTATCACCGTCATTCCATATTTAACTTTTGGCTTATGTCTTCATTACATAGACTCTATATACAATCGCAAATGCACTTGTTGCTACAACAAACATATATATACTGGATAATAAATCCCAATTCTTATACAAATCTTTCTGATATGCTACTTGTAGGTACAGTACTAGTCGCTTTAATTTGACCTGAAAAAAGTTGTTTTCTAAAGCTTTTATCTTCTCTTTGCATAATTGTATGTCTAATTAATCAGATGATTAATTTGTCTCAGTGTGACACATTTCATTAAACATCAAGCTGCATTTCCTCATAATCAGTATAATTTTCTGTTGTCACTTATTATGAGTTGCCATTCTCATCTGCAATGTGCAGTATGACTTATAAAGACATGTGATTTCTTATTTGTATTTAATATTTTCATAAAAGTATATAATTCATAACACCCTTGTTTACTCGTAGCATAACTGCACAACTTACATATCATCAAAGCACATAAAACAACCAAGTTAAAGATTTTTATGAATCATCTTTGTTTGAGACTGGTTATATAGTAGCAGTCACCCGACCCAGATAGTTCATTGGTCTTTTGGCACTTGATGAGCATGAGAAGGTGAAACAAATTTGTAAAAATAAGTCATACGAAGACTCACAAATCAGTTAAGAGCATGTGCACGACTTTGATTATTGTATTGCAATTGGTAAAAATCTTATAAATGTACAGATCCATAAAAAACTACTTCTGCCGGGCCAGTCATGTACACATGATTGTCGGCCTCCCTCCATTCTATCTCCAATGGCCCTCCAGGTAAATCGACTGTACAATTTCTCTCAGAGCGACCCTCAAGAATTGCAGCAACAACTAATGCACACGCTCCAGTTCCACAAGCCAAGGTCGCTCCAGCACCACGCTCCCAAACTCGCATATTCAAATGTGTGCGTGAGAACACTAGCTTGAACAAATTCTGTGTTAGTTCGGGCAGGGAATAGCACATGATGTTCAAATTCCGGACAAATTCAATTCATCAACCACCAAATTCTCGTCTCCTTCTCTATCGAAAGTGACACAATGAGGATTTCCCATACTGACGCATGTAACGTTCCAGCTTACACCATCTACTTCAATTTTTGCTTTCACAACAGATTCACCTTTATTTGGTGGTAGTTTAGTGGAAACATCCAAGGCCTTCAGCACTGGCTTGCCCATGCCAAGTTTAACCTTTCCATCTTCTTGTATCTCAGGTATGATCAGTCCAGCACCGCCGCACCGGTATGTACTGTGAAACTTTGCTTTCCATGTAAGTTGTTGAGATCAGCTATAAATTGTGCAAAGCACCGAACTCCATTACCGCACATCGTCTCAGGCTCGCTACCATCGGAATTAAAAATCCTCATATAACCAGTCCCATTAGATCTAGGCATAGCAAATATCACTCCATCCGCCCCAACTCCAAAGTTCCTATCACATAACTTAGCCGCTTGGTCCGGCGTCACTTTTGGCTCCATCGAGTCAAGATTATTAACCATGATAAAGTCGTTACCTTGGCCCTGATACTTAACGAAATGAAGTGTACCGGATTCAGTTAGGTCAAGAAACGCGGTTTTTGACAAACTTTCTTGAGATGCTACGCTCATTGCTGATACTGATAAACAAATCTAATCTATATCTATATCTATACTAGTATATAATGTATTTGGGACAATTCTATAATTAGAAAGGCTTAAAATTCAGACTTTTACTTGCTTATTATGGAAAGATTTCAAAATTAATTGGTTAGGAAGTTTGTTAGGAAGCATGTTTGGTTATTCAAACTAAAATTATTTGGCTTAACCATCTCTACTTATAAATCATAAAGACAACTAAATGTGTAACCGAATAATGTAAAATATAGTCACAGGTATTAGATTAGGTTTATTCTCCATGATCAAATATTATTAATCATCAAATATATATACATCATAGTCTTGCACAATAAGATAAGTAACTTGGGCTAAGCCCGATAGTAAATAATGAACAATGCATGGGCTATAATATTCTGCTAATACACCCCCGCAGTTAGAGCGGGAGGCCTTCGAACGTTCAAACTGGAACGAAAATCAAGAAACAAAGCAGCAGGAAGTCCCTTAGTAAATATATCCGCATACTGAAAACGAGACGGAACATGAAGCACACGAACTTGTCCCGATGCAACATAATCACGAACGAAATGAATGTCAATCTCAATATGTTTCGTACGTTGATGTTGAACGGGATTGGTAGATAAATATACGGCACTAACATTATCGCAATAAACAATAGTAGCAGTAGACAAGGGGTGGTTAAGCTCACGTAGTAGATTTCGAATCCAAGCAGTCTCAGCCACCACATTAGCAACACCTCGGTATTCGGCCTCAGCACTGGACCGAGATAACGTCACCTGTCGTTTAGCAGACCAAGATAACAAATTGTCACCAAGAAAAACACAATAACCGGAAGTAGATCGGCGAGTGACCGGGCAACCAGCCCAATCCGCATCTGTATAAGCAATAAGCTGAGAAGT
Organism: Artemisia argyi; assembly: GCA_030686995.1. Taxonomy (NCBI): domain Eukaryota; kingdom Viridiplantae; phylum Streptophyta; class Magnoliopsida; order Asterales; family Asteraceae; genus Artemisia; species Artemisia argyi. The sequence goes on along the minus strand of CM060698.1, from coordinate 106,782,633 downwards.
AGAAGAAACATGCAGCTGGAGACCATGATCAAGAGTACCATGAATATAGCGTAATATACGCTTCAAAGCATGAAAATGTGTATCACGAGGGTCATGCATATACAGACAGACCTGCTGAACCGCGTACGAAATATCAGGGCGCGTAAATGTAAGATACTGAAGGGCACCAGCTAAGCTCCGATATAAGGTAGGATCATCAAAAGGTGTACCATCAGGTCCAAGCTTGGACTCTGTATCAACAGGAGTGCGGCACGGATTACATTTCTGCATATGAGCTCTCTCAAGAATTTCTTTAGCAAACTTGGACTGTGACAAAAACATACCGGATGCTATGCGAGTAGCAGAAACACCAAGAAAATAATTAAGAGAGCCAAGATCTGTCATTGCAAACTCACCATGAAGAGCAGTGATAACACGCTGTAGAAATGCAGTAGAAGAAGCAGTCAATATAATATCATCCACATACAGTAACAAGTAGGCCGTGTCAGATCCACGATGAAACACAAAAAGCGACGCATCAGTTTTGCTATGCTGAAAACCAATGCTAGTAACAAATCCTGCAAACCGCTGAAACCAAGCTCTAGGGGCTTGCTTAAGCCCATACAATGATCGCTGCAAATGACAAACATAATCTGGGTGAGCAGGATCGACAAACCCGGGTGGCTGATGCATATAAACTGTCTCTGATAAGTGACCGTGAAGAAAAGCATTCTTCACGTCAAGCTGATGAATAGGCCAATCACGTGACACTGCTAGACTAAGTACGGTGCGAATAGTGGCTGGTTTGACCACAGGACTAAAAGTCTCATCACAATCAATCCCCTGCTGCTGACTACGACCATTTGCAACAAGTCGTGCCTTATACCTGCTTAAAGTACCATCTGCATGAAACTTATGCCTGAAAAGCCACATAGAACGAACAATATTCACATTAGCTGGACGGGGCACAAGTACCCACGTACCGTTAGTAATTAAAGCATTGTATTCATCTAACATAGCTTGTTTCCACTGAGGAACACGAAGAGCATGAACATGAGACCGAGGAAGCGGAGAAATGGTTGTGACATCACAATTCATACGCTCAAGAGGTTTAGATATACCGGCTTTAGCTCGTGTGACCATAGGATGAGTATTGACGGTGGGAGCGGGTACATTTGCTTGTACGGGTGGTGTATTGGGTTGTGGATGTATTAGTAACGAAGGAGTGGTGGCTTGATCATTGTTGGGTTGCTGATGTGTAACTGGTGTTGGTGGCGTATGGGGCTGCTCATGATTGGGCAACGCGTTATTGGGTTGGCCAAGGTTAACACGCTGATGTGGAGGAACGTATGGAGGTGGAGCGGGCTGATGAATGTGAATGGGCGGTGTAGGAATATTGGGTTGGGCAGCGTGTGACAATGGGCTAGAGGGTGGAATAGTGGGTGTATGTTCAACAGGGATAGGTGGAGTTAAAAACTCGTAGGTGGTGTTGGTAAGCTTGTGAAAATTTTGAAAAGGAAAAACATCTTCGTCAAATCTAACATGTCGTGAGAGTATTATTTTATTCGAAGATAAGTCAAGGCATCTATATCCTCGGTGGTTGGCGGGGTAGCCAAGAAACACGCAAGGAGTAGAGCGAGGTTCGAGTTTGTGTGTAACATGTATATAAGGATAGCATAGGCACCCAAAAACACGTAAGTTGTCGTAAGTGGGTGGTTTGTGGTAAAGCTTGGTAAAGGGTATTTCATTTTGTATAGCGGTTGATGGAAGGATATTCAAAATATAAGCCGCCATGTTAAGAGCCTCTACCCAATAAGAGGGTGGCATGTGTGCTTGAAAAAGCAAAGTGCGAATGAGATTGTTAAGGGTGCGCAACATACGTTCCGATTTGCCATTTTGTTGTGACGTTTGAGGGCAAGAAAAACGAAATTGAATGCCATTTTTTTGAAAAAGGTCATGGAATCGGGCATTGTCGTACTCACCTCCATGATCACATTGTAAAGCCTTTATATCTACTCCAAATTGTTTATTGACATAAGCACGAAACAGAACAAAATAATCATACAAGTCAGATTTTTTATGTAACGGATAAACCCAAACATAATGCGAAAAATGATCCAAAAAGATAGCATAATATTTAATACCACTCTCACTCGGAATAGGGGATGTCCATACATCCGAGTGAACAATATCAAAAATAGACTCAACATTTGACTCTGAAGTATAAAAGGGAAGCTTTATTTGTTTGCCTAATTGACACGCATGACACAAAGCAGACGACTTTGACCGATTGCAAGAAATAAAATTACTAGACTCCAAACGACGAAGCACATCATCCCCAGGATGCCCGAGGCGTCTGTGCCACGTAATATGACTAAATGAAAGCAAAGCAAAAGGATGATGCGTGGATGAGTGTTGTGTGACCGGGTAGAGATCACCCGTGCTATCACAACGGAGCAAAAGGCGGCCTGTCTGGTAATCTTTCACAGAAAAACCATATGCATCAAATTCAACAGACACATCATTATCACGCGTAAATTTACGAACAGAAATTAGATTTTTAATGATGTGAGGTGTGACAAGAATATGATTAGGTTGAAGCGGTTTAGAGGAAGTGTACAATAAGCTATGTCCAGTATGTGTGACCGGTATAGATGCGCCGTTTCCAACATACACAGACGGATAAATGCTAGAATTACTAACAGAAGTAAGGATACCTGTGTTGTCGGCCAAGTGAGAGGATGCACCAGTATCCATGTTCCAAGCAGGATCCTGAAGAGTCATCGTCTGAAAAACTTGAGGAAGCATAGTAGCCTGCGGCGGAAGAGAACTAGGAACCATGTAAGTATAGTTGCCCGGATAAAAAATATTACCACTTGGAACCATATGCTGAGTGCCAACAGTGGGCTGGCCAATCTGTTGGGCTGGCTGGACCGTGGGAACACCATTAGTAGCTAGGTGGACTTGTCGCATTTGTTGGGTTACACCTTGTGATCCATTAAGAAAAGGCATCTGATGGGCTTGTGGCATCTGTTGTGTTATACCAGGCTGAGCATATTGTAATTCATTAAGAAAAGAAACACCAGGCATTCCCATATTGGGCAGTTGCAAACCAAACGCATTATGCATATTAGGCTGACCAGGCATACCAAATAAGTAAGGAGGTGCGTATAGAGTAGGTGAAGTCTGGGCAGGCACATAGGTCGACTCCTGAGCAGCAGTTGGAGACACACGAGGAGCAGCAGCAGTCATGATGCTATGACAAGAGATAGCAAAGCAAAGCAAAAATTAAAAACATACAATGCCCGATGCTAGGCAATGATATTATAGCAGCCAAGCAATTCCCCAACAATTGCAATAAAGAATAATAAAGTATGTATTTTAGTCAACAATTGTTGGCTGGTAATATTGAAAGCAGCAAGCGTAGCAAGCAATTGATAGCAAGCGTATAGCAGAAAAAAATAATAATAAAGCGGCGTGTTTAAGATTTATTTTTGGTGGTGGTTATTTAGGGCTCTGATTACCATATTAGATTAGGTTTATTCTCCATGATCAAATATTATTAATCATCAAATATATATACATCATAGTCTTGCACAATAAGATAAGTAACTTGGGCTAAGCCCGATAGTAAATAATGAACAATGCATGGGCTATAATATTCTGCTAATAACAGGTACCCACCGCCGCATTGCGCTGGTACCGTTCTAGTTCTTTAAAAACAGTCAACCATTTCCATTTCCATGACAAAGTTCGTCTCATTGTGGTTTTCGGGTGTTACGGATTAGCAAATCCAATTCTTTAAAAAGTTACAATGTGCTTGGCTGTCTTCATGCTTGTTACACTCTCTTCTGCATGCCCATCTCATTTACGATAAACAAAGCAATCTTATAGCACATATATAGTTATAGCTAGGTTTTGTAGTGTAGTATACTAGATTACTAGTACGAGCTTCATTTTCATATCATTCTTCCCATAATAGAATCTTGTTAGCGTTTGACTACTATCAAAATGAATGATTAAGTAAATGTTAAACAACTATCACCCTAACCTCGGGGATTTTGGGTGCCCTGGGCCGTAACAAAAAAAGGCCCCCTTAAAAAAAAAAACTCCGTACACAAATAAACAACCGTTATCAATGCTAAAAATCTAAAGCTACAAACTAAAAATTCTGACACTAGAGCAAATGACATCTTATAAACTTAGATGCATCGTTTATCGGTTTATACATAATAACAGGGCACCACCAATTCTAATCATATAACCAAATATCAATCTTATATTTTTTAATAGCTTCAATTTTAACAAACGATTTACAGGATAACCATATGGGTGATCTTTGAATTCTTAACAAATTGAAAATGTCAATTCAAAATATAAAGTAAACAAGTAGAAGTTTTACCTTATGTCCTTATAATAGCCAATACAAATGATGTATAGGCCAATGATATCACTGTTCCCATCAATATCAAAACTCAAAATTATCGATTTTTTTTTCTTGATTGTGGGACGTGACTCGAATGCATATATAGATACTAAATACTAATCCTAATAATATGCATATGCAACTGATCATCAAATGGTGTAAAAATATTTTACTAGGCTTTAAACTAGGCATGTCAAATGTATATTTGAATTGAGCTTCTGAGAAATTTGGTGCCCCTCAAAAAATAATGGGGCCTGTGCCCCTACCCATGTTGCCTTTGCCTTAATCCGGGCCTGTAACATTGGTACAAAAATGGCTTTTCGTCACACATGGTCGATTTCAAACGGTCACACTGTAACATATTTACGTGACTAAATGTATGAAAATAAAATAAACAGCCACACTCGATCCGACTTGTGTGACCATTTTGGAAGATATATGTCACACATTTGTGTATTTATGTGACTAGAAGGTAGCTGGTAAATATTTTTCGAACATTTAGTCACGTTTAATTTGGGACGTGTGACCGATACAAATCAGCTTTAAGCATTAGTCACACTACAGATATACATATGTGACAAATATATGTCACACAATTGTAGAGTGTGACCAAAATAGATATATGGTCACATGAAGTAATTGTGTATGTGACTAAATTATATAGTCAAGTTTGTCACACATTATTTAAACGTGACTGCTATTCTTTGCTGAATATTTAGCCACATAACGTTTGAAATGTGTGACAACTAAAAAGTAAGTTTGAAGCGTTAGTCACGATATGCATTTAATAATGACAAATATATATGTCACACACTTGAAGAGTGTGACCAAATGTCATATATGGTCACACGAAACCATAGAAACATGATTAAGTGTAACGAAAATTCGATACATATGGTCACGTAAGTAAATATGTGTGTCTAAAGTTTAGTGTGTGTTTGCTTGTCACAACCTAATGTGTATAGTCACATTTAATTGTAGCATGATCATGTGATTATAGGCTTTACAATAGTCACACCATATCACAAATGTGTATCTAAATTATGTTTATTGCCACATTATAAGGGTATTATATGTGCAATACATTCAAAATAGTCACATTGTGATATTTATGTGACTATTATTTATAGCAAAATGTGATATTTAAGTGTAACGAAAATCCAAAATATGTGCAACACATTCAAAATTAATGTTGCTAGGCATAAGTTAATGCTGCTAGACATAAATTAATGTTGCTAGGCATAAATCAAGCTTAATGAATAGATGAAAAATCAAGCTTAATCAAGCTTTAATGAAGCAAGAAAGTTAAAATTCATATATAATAAACAAAAAAAAAACATTAGTATCCATATATAACAAAATTAAAATAAAGCAGTTCATACATATAAAAAGTTTAACAATTAAATTTCGGAGATTTCTCCGGATCAAACGAAAAATGCACATTATCGTAGTCAATAGAGTCGAATCTCTGTTCCTCACTCAAAAATCCAACATCACCCGCATCCTCTTCCACTGAACCAACCCGCGGCTTTGATCGCTTGTATTCCTTCTCATCTTTCTTAATTTGAAGCAAACTTGCTTTGCGTCTTGCCTTGTTTCTTCGAGAACTCCACGACTCATACCACTCTTCAATGTTAAATACCTTCTCTGGTTTCTGAAATCAAATAAACATTAGATGATAAATTTACAGATTATCCTTTTAATTTGGTATTCTTAATTATATGATGTATATAATGTAACATTCTAACACAATTTCATAACTGATTACCTAAAGCTACCAATTGATAACCATTTTTATAAATTCATAAAAGTTTAATACACCAAAATTATTATGGATTAACTAACTTCTACAAAAAAAAAAAAAAAAAAAAAAAAAAAAAAAAAAAAAAAAAAAAAAAAACCAAGTCAACATGTACGTACATAACATCTTTACAAACTTTGAATGTTTACATGTACAAAAGTTTAATTTGTAGTACTTACTTTGAACGCTTCTTCTTTGATGAGATGCACCTTTTCTTGTTTCCAGCCATAACTTCGATCTTAGATTGTTTTAAAAAGTGTGTGTTGAAAAGCTAAGTGATGGCCTTAAAAAGGGTGCGACATACTATAACGCCTACGGAATTTTGAAAGTCTCAACATTAAAGATTATTGCAATTTACCAAGTTTAACGTCACATTAGCATGTGAAATGCACTAATTACTCGTGCCTAATTGTAATCATTTTAATTTTACACATTAAATGCGCGCTCCTAAACATTCTATAATTTTATTTTTAAACTTTAAATGGTAATAAGCATTGTAAGTGGTTTCAAATGTTAGAAAATATAGTAAGAATAAACATAATGGTATTAATCTAGTTATTAGTTGTGTAAAATTTGTGTTTGTGACAGTGTTTACTCCCTGAATTGGCAAACTTACTTCAAAACTATTATGACCTGATAAATAAAGAACTTAATGCTGCTAGGCATAACTTAATGCTGCTAGGCATAAATTACTGTGAACCGGTGTAACTGTAAAAAAGTAACTGTAAACCGTTGTGACACTTAAACGTTGTGACATTGCGACTCTTGTGTGCCTAAAAATACAAAGGAATTACAACCAAATTCTTTCATCTTTTCATTACGTATTCAATTTTTGTTTGGAACTGCAATGGCTTCATCATCTTCAAATCCTGCTTCAAAGAAAACAAAACGTTCAAGGGATACTTCTCCTCCTCATCCTCCTCCAATGCTAGAAAAAATATAAAATCCACGGCCTAACCCAAGAGTGCTGGGACAAATGCCATTCTCAAGGCCAATATGGTACTGAACGATAGTTGGTTGAACTTTACAACAAACGAATCGCGCTGTTGGAAGAACAAAACAAAAAAGACCAAGATATCATACTGGTGTATCAGAACAAAGTTAATGTTCAGAATCAAGAAATAGAACAAATCCGTGGAAACATTGTTGATATTTACATAGGCATTCAAAATAGTTTGTATAATTTTCATTGAATTAACCCTGATGTAAGATGATATTAATCATTATTATGTTATTTCTTTGAAGTTTAATGTTTTAGTGTTCAAAGAAAACTTATCCTATGTTTCTTTGTTAATCAAGTTATCGATTATATTACTATATGATCAAGTTATCTTTTTGTTAATTAATTATGTTATGTTGCTTTGTTGACTATGTTATGATGCTTTGTTAAAAGTCAAACAAAGATTGTCAAACTTGATTGTCATTTGCAAAAGTCAAAGATTGTCAAACTTATCTTATGGGCAACTCCGGGTTTGGATTGGAATTTGGGTGCATGCTAGTAACTCAGAACTTAATGCTGCTTGGCATAACTTAATGCTGCTAGGGATAAAAATAAAATGCCACAAAAATTAACCGATTCATATTCAGTTCATTAATGAGAAAATTGAGCAATGACAACATATTTATTCATAAAGTCAAATAAAATAGTACAAACGGATTACACAGGTTTATTCAAATTACTTCCTAACTCAACTAATACATATTCTTTTTACCCTTCCCTTTTGAACAAACTTTGGGCATTTTTGGTTCTCATGGTTTTATACCCTTGTCTTCACAAGTCTTAGCATTGGGCTGGCCTAGCACCTGAAACCTCTCATCAAAAAGCTCTTTGGCAGTCTTTTTTCGAGTTTTAACCTTCCTAGCATCTTCCTCTTTTGTGCCTGATCCAGAATATCCCTTTGGAAAGTACTCTGCCCATGTATTTGGAGGACCTTCAGAACTGCTTGATATGTGAAATGAACTTGAGTCACTGCTGCCAACATACGTAACCCTTCTAAGTTCCCGATACAGCTCCTTTTGTCGTTTCAACTCCCTTTGAGCAAAGGACTGCACCAGCCACATTGCTAGATTGTTGAAAAAACAAAAGGAACTGTATGGGAACTCAGAATGGAAAAGTATGTTGAAATGAACTTAAGTCACTGCTATCAATGTATGATTTCTGCAAAAAAATAAAAAAAATATATTAAAATTTTAAAAAATATAGTGTAAATGAAATAAAAGATAACGTTGCAATTCAGGGTGTATTTGAAACAACCTTTGTTCTTGGAACTCCAATGGCCACATTACTTGGTGGATAGTTGGTTTTAGATCATAAAAAAGAATGAAATGCAATAAACCAACATACGTAACCCTTCTAAGTTCCCGATACAGCTCCTTTTGTCGTTTCAACTCCCTTTGAGTAAAGGACTGCACCAGCCGCATTGCTAGATTGTTGAAAAAACAAAAGGAACTATATGGGAACTCAGAATGTAAAGGTATGTTGAAACAACATATGTAACCCTTCTAAATTCCCGCTACAGCTCCTTTTATCGTTTCAACTCCCTTTGAGCAAAGGACTGCACCAGCCGCATTGCTAGATTGTTGAAAAAATAAAAGGAGCTGTATGGGAATTGAGAATGGAAAGGTATGTTGAAATTACAGACTCATTTAGTTCATAAAAAGATTTGAATGCAAACAGAGTGATACAAACAATCTAGAAATGTTAAGTAAAGAATAGAGTCTAAGTAACATCACTCATCTTGAATGCGATGATGAAGGAGTGTGGCCTGTCATGAACAATACACACTATATCATCATCACATTGAAGACATCTCAATGATCAGGCCAGATCTATCTAAAGTTGCAGAAAGGTTCAATTGCTTTGTTTTTTGGACACCGTCTAATAACGGTAGTAGAGGTTTTCCAAATTAAGTAATGGAACCGTTCTACAACTTTAGATAGATTTGCCCTAACATTGAGCTTTAAGTTATTAGAAAACAGATTCTTAATATCATTTATATTGCTCCCTTAGATGTGACGAACATACATATTAATTATGTAGATTCTACGACATTAGAGAGCTAATCGTGCATGAATGAAATCATATTAAACTTATAATAACAATGCAATGAACTACCATCCTTTCTACCCTAGCCAACAACAACATATTATTCAGCCTTGAATCTCTAACCTACCAACACGCTGGAAGACGAAGACGCTAAATTCAACCATCGAACCTACAAATTATACTTGATAATTGTTTCAGTATTTTGACAAAGAGCAAAGATGAATCAACATGTATGAACAACAGCAAAACAAGTTTATGTTCATACTTGAAAGTGGTGTCTGTTCACCCATGTTGATACTTCTTCAATCTTTGATACTTGGATGTTTTAGCCTAAATATTCGCACACACATCCGCCACTTATCTTCATTATACTCTCAATACAAAATGCAACATAATTCTTATATCAAAAATACATCATACATATATATAAAGCAAACAGAGTGATACAAACAATCTATAAATGTTGAGTAAAGAATAGAGTCTAAGTAACATCACTCATCTTGAATGCGTGATGAAGGAGTGTGGCCTGTCATGAACAATACACACTATATCATTATCACATTGAAGATGTCTCAATGATCAGGCCAGATCTATCTAACGATGTAGATGGGTTCCGTCGCTTTAATTGGACCTCATTTTCTAACGATGTTTAATCTTAATTATTGAAATAACCATTAAACATCGTTAGAAAATGGGGTCCAGTTAAAGCGATGGAACCCATCTACATCGTTAGATAGATCTGCCCAGATAATTGAGTTTTAAGTTCTTAGCAACCAAATTTTTACTATCATTTATATTGCTCACTTAAATGTGACGAACATACATATTAGTTATGTAGGTCCTACGACATTAGAGAGCTAATCTTGATATGTTTATGGTACTTCAACCTAATCCTAAGATAAAATATTTTCATTGTTTCTGTATTTTCGCAAAGAGGAAAGATGTATCAAGAATGGATGAACAACACCAGAACAAGTTTATGTTCATACTTGAAAGTGGTGTCTGTTCATCCATCCTTGATACTTCTTCCATCTTTGATACAGATACATATTATGTTCATACTTGAAAGTGGTGTCGGTTCACCCATCCTTCACAAAGAACAAAGATGAATCAATAATGGATGAACAACACCAGAACAAGTTTATGTTCATACTTGAAAGTGGTGTCTTTTCATCCATCATTGATACTTCTTCCATCTTTGATACTTGATGTTTTAGCCTAAATATTCGCACTAAAACTAAAAAACAACCATAAACCCTAACAATAAAAAACACAAATATACAGATCATACATAAACCCGAACACTAAATAACACAAATTAAATAAACACAAACAATGAAATAATCAGATAAACCAAAAAAACAAATAAATAATCAGATAAACCAAATCATCTGTCAAGCTTAGAGTCAATATGGAAGCTATCTAAGTATGTTACCATATGCTTCCGATCTAACTTAGGGTCAAACTTAGGGTGTAGTAGTGAGAGAGAGAAAGAAAGAACAAGGCAGCTGTGTGTGATTTTTGGAGTATATGTTGGAGTGTGTGAAGTGTGTTTGATAAGCTTTCTAAATATTATAGTATATTATAAGTGATGTGTATTTGATAAGCTTTGCATATGTTATATATTATTAGCGGGGCACACGCGCGTTACGGTGGGAGGTACCCTGTAATTAAAGTTTACAGATAGCAAAAATATTTTTAGATGCATGATAAACTGTTGAAGTTATGAGAAAATGTCTTACAAATTTTATGAAAAGAGTGTTTAGCAGCTTGATTTGTTTGTACATTGTGGTTTTTAAATGATACTTTGAATTGAAAAAGTGTTTTAAATGTTATATATATTAATTATAAGTGTTGACTAGTCAATGTGTGTAGGTGCTACTGCTTAAATTAATTGTACATATAGCTTAATTTGTTGTATTTACTTAAAATGTATAAATGAAAATCTTAAAAAATTAGAAGAGAGAGAGTCAAAGATGCATTATAAGATGTATAGATAAGTTTAAAATGATTAAAAGTATAAAAACTACAAGCATTAAAAGTTTCAAGATCGGGATCAGATCCTACCCAGGATCGTTTTCGTCTTTGCAAGATCATGATCGTATGATCGGATCGGGATCGTAAGATCCTACTAGGTATAATGTCATTTTCTTAATAGTCTCGCTCTGTTTAACATGCAGTTTCCTTGTAAAATCGGATACATGAACTTGCATGCATGCCTACCTTAACTCATTAGTACTTGTTTGAGTCAAATGCGTGTATCGAGTCACAATGAATGTTTTGCAGGATTTTTAGGATGAGTTACACCACCGGAAAACTCATTAACTCATTAGTACTATACTCATTAGTACTTACACTAGTCAGATGTATCTTCTCTCTATTCGTCTCTTCTCCTTCTCTCTAGAACTGACTCACACCACCGCCAAACTTCACCGCCTTATCTCGCCGTGGTTCCACCAAACATTGATCCTTCACGCCATCACCGTCATCAACACAAGGGAACTGTATGGGAGAGTTTGTTTGCTTCAGTTGTTTGGTTCGAGATAACCACCACCATCACAGTCAAGCCTCCATCACCCTCGCGATCATGTTATCCGGGATCGAGAAAGTTTGAACTCAGCTTGAGCCTGACTCGAAAAGCTCGATTTATCTGTAAAGATGTGTTTTCTGACACAAATTAAAATTGAAATATAATATAACCTAAGAATTGAATTCGGTTCGACTTCAGCTCGAAAAGCTTGATACATTCATAAATAAATATTTACACTTACTACACTTAAAAAAAAAGAAAAAAAAACATATTTTATATTACTTACAAGCTCGAGAACTCAACAATAACTCGAGTCGAACTTATATAAGATTGAGCTCAACCCATTAAACCTTTCGAGCTCATTTAATAGGCTTTCAATCTCTCAAATTTTAATCAGGCGCTCAAGATCTCAACATCCGCCTCTAATTTTTCCCCAAAAATCTCAATCTCCAGCCCTTTTTTCCTCAAAATCAAAACACTAACACTTACACTAGTCAGATATATCTATCTATTCATCTATTTTCCTTCTCTCTGGAACCGACTCACACCACCGCCAAACTTCACCGCCTTATCTCGCCGTGGTTCCACCAACCATCGATCCTCCACGCCATCACCATCATCAAGACAAGGGAACTATATGGGAGAGTTTGTTTGCTTCAGTTGTTTGGTTCGAGATAACCACCACATCCACCACCATCACAGTCAAGCCTAGCTCCATCACCCTCTCGATCATGTTATCCGGGATCGTGAAAGTTTGAACTCGACTTGAGCTTGACTCGAGAAGCTCGATTTATCTGTAAAGATGTGTTTTCTGACACAAATTAAAATTGGAATATAATATAACCTAAGAATTGAATTCGGTTCGACTTCAGCTCGAAAAGCTTGATACATTCATAAATAAATATTTACACTTACTACACTTAAAAAAAAATATATTTTATATTACTTACAAGCTCGAGAACTCAACAATAACTCGAGTCGAACTTATATAAGATTGAGCTCAAATCATTAAACATTTCAAGCTCATTTTTCCCCAAAATCAAAACACTAACACTTACACTAGTAAGATCCCGCTCCTAATTTTTCCCCAAAAATTTCAATCTCCCGCTCAAGATCTCTCCCTTTTTCCCCTAAAATCAAAACACTAACACTTACACTAGTCAGATCTATCTTCTCTCTATTCATCTCTTCTCATTCTCTCTAGAACCGACTCACACCACCGCCTTATCTCTCCGTGGTTCCACCAACCATCGCTCCTCCACGCTATCACCGTCATCAAGACAAGGGAACTGTATGGGAGAGTTTGTTTGGTTCGAGATAACCACCAGCATCACAGTCGAGCCACCATCACCCTCATCTCACATATCCTACTCTGTTCATGGGTATGCACAAACACATATTTAATTTATATTTTGTTAAATGTGTAATCGAATATAAAACGATTTACATTGATTTTCGTGGATTGAACTAGCCTAAAACATGTTTTTGATTATAAATTCATGTGGTGGTAATCGTTGCAGGTAGACTTATTAAGACGAAATAGTTTTCCTGTTTATTGGAATGGAGACAATCGACGTGTTCTAAGAGGCCATTGTTTTGCTCGTAAAGGGAGTCTTGATTGGTTTCCACTCCGGGAGTATGTTGCTGAACAGTTGGAGTTTGCTTATCGCAGTTGCGTAAGTTATCTATCAAAAGATTAACATAACATCTGTTATATAGGAAATTAACTCAAATATGGTTGCTTTTTGTCAAACTGTTTCATTTGTACCAAATCTTAGTGATTTGCTTGCTTGGTAATGTGTTTGATATTTATTCATGAAATAAAATGACTAGTTGACATGCTTCAAATCGGTGGTTTACGAAGTGATGAAAAGTATGAAGGTTCCAACAACGAGAGTATACACACACATGAATGAAACATTTGAAAATTGAGTAGGAGATTCAATCCAGACATAATCTTATTATAACCATTCTCAGTGTTACAAAATTCATTTCTGAGTCAGACATAGGTGATCAGCCTATATCTCACTATCCCGGGTTGAATATAGATGACCAGTCTATATTCCACCGAGGTTCCATGAATTTTGAAATACTCAGCTCAGTTATACTAATACCATGTCCTTCACAAATACCAAGACGTCCTGAAAGACTAAGGCAAGTGACCAAAACTCGAGGTCGAATGATGAAACTATGCAAGGAAAACATAATGCAGTGACATATATGATACATGAGCATGCTTATATGAAAGACAATTATAGTAATCAACTAAAATAAATGAATATAATATATCAGATAATGAGACACAAATCTCATCACCTAAGTCAGCAACAAACCACAAATGAGGCTTCAGCTTGGCAGGCAGGCACGTGACGATCATAGGGTTAAGTTTTCTTGAAAGTAGCTATAGTCTAGGTTTTAAAAATACTTAGTTCGCTATAGCCAAAGCTCTGATACCAATCTGTCACACCCACAGAATCGGGTCCAGCGGAAGCATACATGTAGCTGGGGTGTAACTCAATTGGTATTACAGCACAAGTACAAAATTGGTTTTCACTTCAATCATTTAGAATAAAATCGTTTAACTAAAAGTATTGAATTTACATTGTTTAAAATTAGTGCGGAAGTAAGCCCTTAAAATAGTTTAAAACGGTCCCCATAAGAATATCAGAGTCTTCTATGACCATGCCATGCCCTGCCAAAACCTCCAGTAGCGTGCCAATGTTTAATACCTGAAAATACATGCTAAAACGTCAGCATAAAGCTGGTGAGTTCATAGTTTTAAGTAAACAAGTATTTCCCGTAAACAAGTGTTTCCAGAAATCAAGTATTTCCCAGCAAAGGCATCGTAAATCCACTCAGTTACAAGTCCCGCCATAAGAGACTTGTAACCTGTGTGTTTACAACCCACTGCAAAAAGTAATATGTTTAAGTAAACAAGTCATTTGCGGAGCACGAGATTTTCAGTAGCAAGACAATATAACAAATACAATGTCACAGCTAAAAATAAGGTATACAGTGCCTAAGCTCATGACCCCGAAGCTCGACAAAATCGTATGCAATCAAGAATAAAATGCCCCAATTAAGTGCTTGCAAGACACTCGGAAGTAATCCGAATGATATGCGTCCGTTTGACAGGTTGGCGCGACCAACTCGGACGGGGTGTCAACCCAAATAGATCTATCCACAGCATTCGCGCTCACACGCATGTAATTAACGGTTCATGATAAAGGGGACTTTAGTGGCAGTAATAGGTAACTCAGGCAAAGTAACAGTTTTATATTTATGTCCGTAAAAGCAAGAACTTGTGTTCATAAGAAAAAAAATCAAGGATGGAATAAGTAATTCATAATGTATTCAAGTATTCAATCAAGTATTTCAACCATCCAGTAATGTTTGAGAAAATGAATCGCGTTCAAGTAAAACAAGCATTGAATTTAAATAGTAAGGAGCATGTATCTTCCCCCAAAACAATTGTGAAACAAGTAAAAGTAGGGGTTATGAACTCACCTGGTGCAATAGCTACGATGACAACAATGAATACACAGAAATGAGGCACGATCTCTAACCGCAATCTAATATGAATGGTATGATCTAATGTAATAAATGAAATGATGCTACACATGCAAATACGTATGTTATCGATACCACTCATTAGTTTTGAAAATAACGTTTATCATCGGCAAATACATTTTTGACGTCTCGGTAAGTTAATAACCACTTTTCATATAAATATGTTGAAACGGTACTCCACGATCCTTGTTTGGTGTTCTATCGGCAAATATAAGGTTTTTGTCGCAAAAATAACATTTTCATTACTTGAAAATATGCCCAAAATGGCCTCGCAAAACAAGTCGCGAAATGTTGTACGTTAAGGGTCAGTGATGAAACTCGGCGTTTTTGAAAACCTTGTAACAATATCTAGAAGTCGTGTCATTTAACTTTTGGCGATACGGGTCTCGATCGATGAGAAAATCGACTCTTATTGTTGTTACTTGAAAGTATTATGTTCAATACTTAGAAAATTTCATTATAGTAAAAGCTGTCAAAATATATATAGTTTATCGGGTATATAGATGAGGTCGTAGTTTATTCGTTATAAGTCTATTCGACGAACGGCCAATTGATTTGAAAAGCTTGTTGGAAGATCTTGATTTCATAAAACTACGGCTCGGACTCAAATTGATCCGATCATGAAGAAAAACAGCCAAGAAAGTGGTGTCTCGCAAAGACAGTTTTGCGGCAAAATAATAATAGAAAAGCTGATGGAAATTTATAAAAATCGTCTAAGTTCAAACGCTTGTATCTATTTCGTTATAAGCTCGTTTTCTACGTTCTTTATATCCCCGGAATCGTGGGACAACATACTAATATATTTTTGATAAGTCGGGATGGCTAGATCAAGTTTTACGTCTCGAAACAGTCCATGAAAACTGTTCAACAGCAAGCTATTTTTCAGAAAATAGTTTTCGTCGTTAAAATTGAAAATAGCATATCTTTTTCGTCGTAACTCGGATTTTAGTGATTCAAGCGGCCACGGTTTCGTTTTTGAAAGTATTTTCTAAATATCTAACCCAATGTTACCTGGAAACCCCTGAGTTTTCTGAAATTGGCGATTTGGGACAGAACCTATATTTGAAAGTATTTTTCGTTGTTAATATTCGGAAAAACATATCTCCTTCGTTATTAACTCGTTTTTATCCCCGTTTTCGGCCATAGTTTCGTCTCGGAATGTATTTTCTAAATCTTTGGTCCAAAATTACACCCTAGACCCTGAGTTTCCCACGTTTTACAAAAATGGACAGTAGCTTTTATATAGTTGTAAAAATCAACTTTTCTAGTTTGTTACTTGTTCAAGACTTAACCAATCTACTTCAAATCAACTCCACAAGTACCCAATCCTACCATACACCTTCTTAGGGTGTCATGGGTTCCTAGACATCACCAATCTTAGTGGATCTAATGAGATTGCTAGTAAAAATTGTAGATCTATGTTCATAAAGAAAAGAAATGAGTAATAAGTGGTATGGATCATACATACTTGCATGTTTTACCAATATATCTTGAAAATACATAAAAATATAAAGTAAATGAAAGTATGAAAAGATCAAAAGTGTTCTTGAAGCTTACTTGAATATTTGAGGTGATTTGAGGAGAAAATGTATAATAACCTAGGGTTTTTACCACAAAACCCCAACTAGATCATGATTAGAACTTGATAAACACTTGGATCTTGAAAAGTTAGTGATTTCTTCCTTGTTGTGTTTCTTGGCCGATTCATATAGAGAGAAAGAATGAGATGAGAACTTTTTGCTAGGTGTTTTGTTTGATGTGTTAAAATGAAGAAATGTGGTGAAATAATGTATATATATTTGGTCTAGTCAAAGTCTTTATGGTCTTGGTCTTTGTTTAATAAGGTGTCACATGGAAGAAAAGTGGGAAGAGTGGGTGGGCTAATCAATGTTCTTGTCTAGGAAGTGTAAGTATTAGTTAGGTTTAAGTGTACATTGGGTGTTATCGGGTACCGAGTTAACTAAAAATAAATTGTGTCGAGTTGAAATAAAATATGATGAAGTTTTAAAAGTTGTAAAATATTATTCCTGATGATAATCGGGTGTTAAAATTGTAACAACCCGATATTTTCCACGTCTACGTTTATTTCCAAACTTTGGAAATTCACTATTCATCAATTACTATTCATCAAAACACTATTCATACTTTTACTATTCATCGTTTTTTATGTCCGTTTGATATTCTGAGAAACATTTGAAAATTTTACTATTCACAGAACACTATTCATTCCGGAAGAAATTCCACTATTCACGTGCATTATCAGTAAGGACCTCTCATACGGACTAGAATAGTCTGCATATCATCATAATGTCATTTACATGCTATACCACTCTTAGGATTCTCAAATTAATATATTTAGTATATTTAACGTTTTACGTATAAGTATTTATAATTAAACGTTAACACGCGATTAATAAATACGACGAATATATCTAAATATTCCCACTATGGTCCCGACATATTTTTATATCCCTTATAACCTCATAAAAGTTATAAAATTCATTTACCCAACATTTTAGAAATTTATTTTATTTATATCGTAAGTTTATTAAAATTACGACGGTTTTCGTGAAAACTAAACAATAATCACCCGAACACTCAGTAATTGTACCCAACACATTTTTAACATTTTTATGACTTTATTAAGTCCCGTTTAACTTCGTTAACATTTATTTCTAGCAAACCCGGTACCCGATTATAACTAATACTTACACTAAACTACAACTAATATTACACCACATTTCCTAAGTGATCAAAACCAATTTTTCTTCTCCTTTTCACATTGAAAACCAGCCCATAAGTCCTCTCCTAGGCAAAAATTACAAAGTTTATTAACCTAGTGCATTAATGTACACTTATAATACTATATACTTATACAAGTATTTACAAAAACCACCAAAAACACAACATACATAATTTTATAGAATCAAAAGCTCTCATTCTTCATCCCCATCACCAAACCCACGACTTCATCACCATTTCAAGATCAAGTGAAGGTTTTCAAAAGTTTAAAGCACCAAAGTTGTTCCTTTTGTGGTTCTAATCAAGAATATTGCATCAAACACACAAGTAATCCAAGGTTTCTACTCATCTCACCACCTTTTATTTCAAAGTGAGTTATCAAATTTATTTTCATGTTTTCATCTAATTAACATGTGTATCTCATGGTATTCATACTTAATTTCATACACAAACTAGCTATACCACATTATTTTTGTAGACTTTTGAAACATACAAACCCTAGATTTTGATTTAGGTGTTCCTTTGTTAAATTAACATGATTACTAGTCATTAGGAACCCATGGCACCCTAAGAAGGTGTATGGTAGGATTAGATTAGTTTTGTGAAGTTTGCAAGAGTTTTGGTTGAGGTTGGAACTAGTTTTGAACCTTGGAAATGGATTTCTAACAAGTTTATAAACATGCTGTCCCATTTTGTTAAATTCTGGAAAATCAGTAGATACAAAGTAAACTTTGGCAAAATTTTTAGAAAATACTTTCAAAAACGAATCCGTAGGCGAAAGAACGGATTAAAAAGAGTTTATAACGAAGAAGTTATGATTTTTGCAAGTTTATTGACGAAAAGTATTTTTCTGGAAATTACATGCTATTGGACGTTTTTCGTCGGACAAAAAGAGGCTTTAGACGTAACCCGGAGGAACCGAGCTTTCCAAAATATATTACTACATACTAAGACGTAACCGTGGATATAAAGAACAAGTAAAACGGACTTATAACGACAAAGATATTCACGTTTGAATATCGGCAAAACTCATTTCATTTTGACAGCTTTTATAAATTTTAACACTAAAACTACGTAGTAACTCTAGATTTCTAGAAATAATACCAAGTACCCAATTTTATAACTAATGAAGTATTAGTTATTTTTTTTTTGAACGGCAAAATTTTATAAAAACACTAGCAAGAAGCTAGAAAAGATTACAAGCTAACACAATTAGGGTTTTGTAACCAAGTAACCCAATTAATTTTAAACTTAGAACGACTAGAGCACCACATGTAAGACAGTTGCACTACATCATCAAATAAAAGCTCACGCCTTGGTTGAGAATTTCCAAACAGCAGATGATTTCTAAAGCGCCAAATAAGCCACCACGTCACGTAGCAAATACCTTCAAGAAACTCCTTCAAATGCTTATGTAAACGGGTATTGACGAGCCAGGTAAGCCACTCGTTATAAGAGTTAAAAACCATGTCGTCAAGCTCCCACCAAATCAAAATTTTTCTCCAAACTTGACGAGCCAAGGGACAGGAGAAAAAAATATGAGAAGTAGATTCCACAGCCGCGTTACAAATGGGACAAAAGATTGATGGGATATCGACTCCTCTTAAAGAAAGATTAACTCTAGTAGGCAATTTATCTAAGCAAACCCTCCAAGCATGAACATTTACCTTGATGGGAACAACTTTAATCCACCTTGTTGGAACTTCAGCTTTTGGCAAGATTTTGTCGTCGATCAATATGCGAGAGGATTTAACCGAAAACTCACTTGAGCCCTCTAAAGACCAGGACCATCGATCTGACATATTAGGGAGCACAAGATCAGTAACTTTCGAGCAAAGCAAATCATAATGTTCCTGCTCTACACCACCTTTTGGCAGACGACGAAAAGAATGAACCAAAGAGGAATGTCCCAGTTTCTCGGCCACACTTATAGACTTGCACATCTCTAAAGCATACAACCTTTTATATAAAACTTTTAAAGCAACGTCACCTAACCAAATATCGTCCCAAAAAGAAGTATTCTCGCCATTACCGATTTTTTTTTTGAATGAATTGCAGAAGATTTATACCTTTACCTTGGAGTGAATGAATAACATGAATTACGTCTAGCCATGGAGATCTTCTAGATATCAGCTTACGTTTATCTAAGGCCCCTTTGTTACCAAAGATAGCTTTAATAAAACGAGTCCACAAAGACGAATCATCTGTTAGAAATCGCCAAACCCATTTGAAAAGAAGAGCGCGATTATGAGCAAAAAAACTGGACACCCCAAGACCACCATTCTTTTTTGAAGCTAGAACCTTATTCCAGCCAATCCAAGCAAGCTTTCTGTCCGAACCATTAACTCCATTAAAGAAATTCCGGCGAATAGATTCCAAGTTATTTAACACACCCATTGGAACCTTGAAAATGGACATATGATAAAGTGGAATCGAGGTGAGAACCGACTTTAAAAGAGTAAGACGACCACCTATAGAAAGAACTTTTAGCTTCCATTTAGATAATCGCGAAGAAACTTTAGAGATGACTTCATCCCACGAGTTAATTCTTGACATGTTACCTCCAACCTTGACGCCTAGATAATTGAAGGGAGTAGTTAAAATGGAGCAACCAATCAAAGAAGCTGCAGATTCAACTACATTCGAGCTAACACCAACCCCCATCAGTTTGCTTTTAAGAAGATTAATTTTAAGGCCTGATGCTAAGTAGAAACACTTCAAAACATTCAGCAATGTTTTCATCACTAAAAGGTGTTATTTCAAAGATTTCAACCCGAGGATTTCAACACGAACATGGAAACATACGATATATATATATATATATATATATATATATATATATATATATATATATATATATATATATATATATATATATATATATATATATATATATATATATATATATATATATATATATAAGTATATATATTGCAACTAGCTTTATTTCTCTAATAGCCATATTTTTCCTAAGTCTTGGAAATATATAATTTTGATATCAACTAGTATTTTTCAAGTTAAGAGTGGTATAGGGAGCATGTGCATGTACATTCCTTTCTTCATTTCATGATCTAAAGTAGATCATATCATTCATTTAGGTTGCGGATAGAGTGCGCGCCTTACTTTAGTTGATACCTTTTTGTTATCATATCGCTTATATCAGGTGAGTATTCACGAACCCCTTTTTCTAAATATTTTAATCGCTTTGGGGTGGATGCATGAATTATTACTTGAACTCTTTGAACATTGTTTTAAACCCTTTGATTATTATGAACTCTTTTGACTTGTCTTGACCTTATAACTTGTTTTGAACTCTTGAACTTGACTTGAACATTTGAACTTAATGTACCATACGTGCTATGACCTAAAGTCTCGCCTTATTGGTGGAGCGTTCTTAACCCTAAAGTCTCGCCTTATTGGTGGAGCGTGCTAAGTCTCCCATGTTTGGAGCATTCTTAATTGTATATAATAGTTGTATGATGTACTGTTCGTACATTCGCATTGTTCGACACCTATTAGTAATATGGATAGCGCTATTAGAGGTCGGCCAACCTCTCGTCCACTATGTTACGGGACGCATATTATTTAATTAGGGGCTTTGCATGGCATACATTATTATATATGTGGTGCTTATATTGTGACTTATTATAACCGCGGGTGCTTAACTACAAGACATAATATTTGACAACGCCTTTGGCTTGTGAACTTTCTCTAATGGTTTCTCATATTATATAAAACGTTTGTACTCACCAACTATTTTCATAGTTGACCCGTTTTCTCTCATGCATTTCAGGTGATCGTCAGTAAGCTTGTCATCAAGGTCTTGCATAATGAAGTTTTCACATGTCACTACTATTCATTATGTACTAAAATACCATCTTTTGAAAACTAAACTTATGTCTTAAATTGCCAATGTCGGCAATAACAATGTTGTCATGTTATACTTTTCCTTAATGTAAATTATGGTATTGTCTTATTTCTCTTTGGTGATGTATATCGATTTCGTTGCACCTCGTGTTTCCGCCTTCGGCGAGGGTGTGACAAAAATAATTATCGTGTTGAAATTTCGCAAACCGACAGAGTTATAAGCTCCGACCGTGAAATATAGTAATTGATTTCAAAACACCGGGTAAATTAATAATATAATTTTTATATCATTATAATAAGTATAAAAATATGTTAGGATCGTAGTCGGGAGTATTGGGTATACGTTCGTAGTAAAAACTGAGTGGTAACGTTAATTACAAATTAAGCATACGTATATAGAAATAATGCATATCCGTGTAGGGCCTAAAATGTGATGATGATGTAACCGAGGATATGTAGACTACTCCAGTCTATATGACGTGTCATTAATGAATGATGCATGAATTCACAGCTAAACCACATTGGTTACGCGAATTTGAAGACCCGTAAACTCAGTTTACGATGAAATGAACAGCAATCGTGAATAGTGATTTCCTTCCGGAAATGAATAGTGTCATATGAATAGTAAAATTTTGAAACACTTCTCAGAATCACAAACTGATTCCGAAAACGATGAATAGTAAAATGATGTATAGTGACCGGTGAATAGTAAATGATGAATAGTAATAGATGAATAGTGAATAGGAGAAATGTCCTGAAAATGCGGGTTGTTACAGTCTCACCCCCTTAAAAGGAACTTCGTCCCGAAGTTCAGTTTGTGTTGGTCTCTAGAGTGGTATTGGTTAAAAGATGATGATATAATCGTGTAAGCTACTGAGCTCTAACAAGGTTCAAGTCTGACGGCCACTAGGCCTACTCTGTCAGAAATCGTAAATGGTTCAGTGTATATCGGGTTTAACTTTATGAAGTTTTCTGAATGGTATCATACCTTTCCTAGGCAGAACTTTCAACATGATCTGGCTACCAACTTGAAGTTGTAATGGTTTACACTTATTGAACTTGTAACTGATTCTTGATTTATAGGAAATTTCAGGTTATTTCATGAATGTTTATGGGATTAGTGAGTGGGGCTTTACCAAGTTTTGATCCGTCAATGGATGTTGACACTTCGACCATAGAGTGCTTCGAATGGTGTAGTCTCTAAGCTCGTGTGATAACTATGGTTGCAACTGAATTTGATTTATGGCAAATGGTTAATCCAACCATTTCTAGTGTCAATCACACCCGATTTGGGCATATCTCCCTAGGTTTGAATCAATCTCAAATTCTGACCATTGGTCTACAGATGATAGGTGGTGTGGTTCCAAAGAGATCTTAATGAAATCGTTAGGAGTTGAGGTGAATCAAATTCCTTTATTAGAAATAATTGAAATGGGTATCATGAATCTTGTTTTGAAAGACTTACAGGGTTAAATCCGTAAAAAGTGTTGTTGAAAATAATAGATTAGGATAAGGTTGTGATCCTCCGCAGGATGTCAGGAATTGAGTCTTTCTCCACCTACGGTGCTTAGTCTCCATTACTAAGATTTTCCCCAAGTTATAGGTCATCAACTCACAAACTCCTAAAGGTATAAGTGAGGTAATATAGTGATTGCTTTTCAAAGTTTGTTTTGAGATTGTGTTTTGTTCATAAACCTTCCTCGAATAAATGAATCTACAAGTTTAAGCAAACGGCTTTTTAGGTAACATCCTTCTTGATGTTTCAAAATTTAGTAGTTATGCAATATAGGAAAATTTTCAACATAAGGTGGATAATATGGTTTACCAAAGATCGATGTTTAAAATTTTGTAACATTAAATAGTTTTGTAAAAGATTAGCCAAAAAGAATTTGCTTGTCAAAATAAGTGCATCAGAAAAGTATTTCTTACAAGATATATGTTTTGTATAACGGTAGTTTGGAGAAAATCCATTTAAAAATGAAAGTATTAAGAGGATAAAATAGCTAGGTATGTACGTCTGCACAAATGCATAGGTGTCTAACATGTTTCAATAAAGTCTATTGGTGAGGACATGTTCAATTTATAGTCTTGGGTAAGAGGTTGAAATTATCTCTATGGTGTTGCTTAGTGAGCACTCGTATCTAATCGAATCTTGTAATTCAGTCAGGCCAATACTTTCTAGATGATGGAATTTTTGGTGATCAGGCGAGTGATAGTGGTTCGAATGGTTTCATGATATCTTGAGATTTCTGTTGAGTTTTGAAAGGTCTTAATGTATCGAGGGATCATCCTCATAGAAGGTATGAAAAGTCTTTCCTAAGGAGGTTATTGATAAAATCCACTTATCAATATAGGGAGTAGTGAGGGATGAGTGACATCGGAATCTATAGAGTGTCACCTAATTCTTTGTATATATGGGGGTGGGGAAAAGAAATGATAGTGATGGTGAGAAGGGAAGAGACTGTAACAACTGCAACAAAATGAGATTGTGACAAAAGAAAATACTGTGATATAAGTGTATCGTGCATAAATATGAAAGTTCATGAAATAAAATGACTAGTTGACATGCTTCCAATCGGTGGTTTACGAAGTGATGAAAAGTATGAAGGTTCCAACAACGAGAGTATACACACACATGAATGAAACATTTGAAAATTGAGTAGGAGATTCAATCCAGACATAATCTTATTATAACCATTCTCAGTGTTGCAAAATTCATTTCTGAGTCAGACATAGGTGGTCAGCCTATATCTCACTATCACGGGTTGAATATAGATGACCAGTCTATATTCCACCGAGGTTTCATGAATTTTGAAATACTCAGCTCAGTTATACTAATACCATGTCCTTCACAAATACCAAGACATCCTGAAAGACTAAGGCAAGTGACCAAAACTCGAGGTCGAATGATGAAACTATGCAAGGAAAACATAATGCGGTGACATATATGATACATGAGCATGCTTAAATGAAAAACAATTATAGTAATCAACTAAAATAAATGAATATAATATATCAGATAATGAGACACAAATCTCATCACCTAAGTCAGCAACAAACCACAAATGAGGATTCAGCTTGGCAGGCAGGCACGTGACGGTCATAGGGTTAAGTTTTCTTGAAAGTAGCTATAGTCTAGGTTTTAAAAATACTTAGTTCGCTATAGCTAAAGCTCTGATACCAATCTGTCACACCCCCAGAATCGTGTCCAGCGGAAGCATACATGTAGCTGGGGTGTAACTCAATTGGTATTACAGCACAAGTACAAAATTGGTTTTCACTTCAATCATTTAGAATAAAATCGTTTAACTAAAAGTATTGAATTTACATTGTTTAAAATTAGTGCGGAAGTAAGCCCTTAAAATAGTTTAAAACGGTCCCCATAAGAATATCAGAGTCTTCTATGACCATGCCATGCCCTGCCAAAACCTCCAGTAGCGTGCCATTGTTTAATACCTGAAAATACATGCTAAAACGTCAGCATAAAGCTGGTGAGTTCATAGTTTTAAGTAAACAAGTATTTCCCGTAAACAAGTATTTCCAGAAATCAAGTATTTCCCAGCAAAGGCATCGTAAATCCACTCAGTTACAAGTCCCGCCATAAGAGACTTGTAACCTGTGTGTTTACAACCCACTGCCAAAAGTAATATGTTTAGGTAAACAAGTCATTTGCGGAGCACGAGATTTTCAGTAGCAAGACAATATAACAAATACAATGTCACAGCTAAAAATAAGGTATACAGTGCCTAAGCTCATGACCCCGAAGCTCGACGAAATCGTATGCAATCAAGCATAAAATGCCCCAATTAAGTGCTTGCCAGACACTCGGAAGTAATCCGAATGATATGCGTCCGTTTGACAGGTTGGCGCGACCAACTCGAACGGGGTGTCAACCCAAATAGATCTATCCACAGCATTCGCGCTCACACGCATGTAATTAACGGTTCATGATAAAGGGGACTTTAGTGGCAGTAACAGGTAACTCAGGCAAAGTAACAATTTTATATTTATGTCCGCAAAAGCAAGAACTTGTGTTCATAAGAAAAAAAAATCAAGGATGGAATAAGTAATTCATAATGTATTCAAGTAATCAATCAAATATTTCAACCATCCAGTAATGTTTGAGAAAATGAATCGCGTTCAAGTAAAACAAGTATTGAATTTAAATAGTAAGGAGCATGTATCTTCCCCCAAAACAGTTGTGAAACAAGTAAAAGTAGGGTTATGAACTCACCTGGTGCAATAGCTACGATGACAACAATGAATACACAGAAATGAGGCACGATCTCTAACCGCAACCTAATATGAATGGTATGATCTAATGTAATAAATGAAATGATGCTACACATGCAAATACGTATGTTATCGATACCACTCATTAGTTTTGAAAATAACGTTTATCGTCGGCAAATACATTTTTGACGTCTCGTTAAGTTAACAACCACTTTTCATATAAATATGTTGAAACGGTACTCCACGATCCTTGTTTGGTGTTCTATCGGCAAATATAAGGTTTTTGTCGCAAAAATAACATTTTCATTACTTGAAAATATGCCCAAAATGGCCACGCAAAACAAGTCGCGAAATGTTGTACGTTAAGGGTTAGTGATGAAACTCGGCGTTTTTGAAAACCTTGTAACAATATCTAGAAGTCGTGTCATTTAACTTTTGGCGATACGGGTCTCGATCGATGAGAAAATCGACTCTTATTGTTGTTACTTGAAAGTATTATGTTCAATACTTAGAAAATTTCATTATGGTAAAAGCTGTCAAAATATATATAGTTTATCGGGCATATAGATGAGGTCGTAGTTTATTCGTTATAAGTCTATTCGACGAACGGCCAATTGATTTGAAAAGCTTGTTGGAAGATTTTGATTTCATAAAACTACGGCTCGGACTCAAATTGATCCGATCATGAAGAAAAACAGCCAAGAAAGTGGTGTCTCGCAAAGACAGTTTTGCGGCAAAATAATAATAGAAAAGCTGATGGAAATTTATAAAAATCGTCTAAGTTCAAACGCTTGTATCTATTTCGTTATAAGCTCGTTTTCTACGTTCTTTATATCCCCGGAATCGTGGGACAACATACTAATATATTTTTGATAAGTCGGGATGGCTAGATCAAGTTTTACGTCTCGAAACAGTCCATGAAAACTGTTCAACAGCAAGCTATTTTTCAGAAAATAGTTTTCGTCGTTAAAATTGAAAATAGCATATCTTTTTCGTCGTAACTCGGATTTTAGTGATTCAAGCGGCCACGGTTTCGTTTTTGAAAGTATTTTCTGAATATCTAACCCAATGTTACCTGGAAACCCCTGAGTTTTCTGAAATTGGCGATTTGGGACAGAACCTATATTTGAAAGTATTTTTCGTTGTTAATATTCGGAAAAACATATCTCCTTCGTTATTAACTCGTTTTTATCCCCGTTTTCGGCCATAGTTTCGTCTCGGAATGTATTTTCTAAATCTTTGGTCCAAAATTACACCCTAGACCCTGAGTTTCCCACGTTTTACAAAAATGGACAGTAGCTTTTATATAGTTGTAAAAATCAACTTTTCTAGTTTGTAACTTGTTCAAGACTTAACCAATCTACTTCAAATCAACTCCACAAGTACCCAATCCTACCATACACCTTCTTAGGGTGTCATGGGTTCCTAGACATCACCAATCTTAGTGGATCTAATGAGATTGCTAGTAAAAATTGTAGATCTATGTTCATAAAGAAAAGAAATGAGTAATAAGTGGTATGGATCATACATACTTGCATGTTTTACCAATATATCTTGAAAATACATAAAAATATAAAGTAAATGAAAGTATGAAAAGATCAAAAGTGTTCTTGAAGCTTACTTGAATATTTGAGGTGATTTGAGGAGAAAATGTATAATAACCTAGGGTTTTTACCACAAAACCCCAACTAGATCATGATTAGAACTTGATAAACACTTGGATCTTGAAAAGTTAGTGATTTCTTCCTTGTTGTGTTTCTTGGCCGATTCATATAGAGAGAAAGAATGAGATGAGAACTTTTTGCTAGGTGTTTTGTTTGATGTGTTAAAATGAAGAAATGTGGTGAAATAATGTATATATATTTGGTCTAGTCAAAGTCTTTATGGTCTTGGTCTTTGTTTAATAAGGTGTCACATGGAAGAAAAGTGGGAAGAGTGGGTGGGCTAATCAATGTTCTTGTCTAGGAAGTGTAAGTATTAGTTAGGTTTAAGTGTACATTGGGTGTTATCGGGTACCGAGTTAACTAAAAATAAATTGTGTCGAATTGAAATAAAATATGACGAAGTTGTAAAAGTTGTAAAATATTATTCCTGATGATAATCGGGTGTTAAAATAATTATCGTGTTGAAATTTCGCAAACCGACAGAGTTATAAGCTCCGACCGTGAAATATAGTAATTGATTTCAAAACACCGGGTAAATTAATAATATAATTTTTATATCATTATAATAAGTATGAAAATATGTTAGGATCGTAGTCGGGAGTATTGGGTATACGTTCGTAGTAAAAACTGAGTGGTAACGTTAATTACAAATTAAGCATACGTATATAGAAATAATGCATATCCGTGTAGGGCCTAAAATGTGATGATGATGTAACCGAGGATATGTAGACTACTCCAGTCTATATGATGTGTCATTAATGAATGATGCATGAATTCACAGCTAAACCACATTGGTTACGCGAATTTGAAGACCCGTAAACTCAGTTTACGATGAAATGAACAGCAATCGTGAATAGTGATTTCCTTCCGAAAATGAATAGTGTCATATGAATAGTAAAATTTTGAAACAATTCTCGGAATCACAAACTGACTCCGAAAACGATGAATAGTGACCGGTGAATAGTAAATGATGAATAGTAACTGATGAATAGTGAATAGGAGAAATGTCCTGAAAATGCGGGTTGTTACACATTGGATGATCAATAGTCACACAAAATACACATTTTTTCACTTTAAACAACATATGATCTCATTTATTAACACTTTTGGCCACTGTTTGCTTAATGGTTTGTGACTAAATACCCAAAACAAACATGCTTTGTGTGACTAAATATTACAAAAGGTCACACAAACATGAAATTCATGTGGCCATTGGATGATCAATAGTCACACAAAATACACATTTCTTCACTTTAAACAGCATATGGTCACACTTATTAACACTTTTGGCCACTGTTTGCTTAATGGCATGTGACTAAATACCCAAAACAAACATTCTTTGTGTGACTAAATATTACAAAAGGCCACGCAAACATAAACTTCATGTGGCCATTAGATGATCAATAGTCACACAAAATACACATTTCTTCACTTTAAACAGCATATGGTCACACTTATTCACACTTTTGGTCAATTTGTGTTAAATTGTATGTGACTAACTCAAAAAATATAACACCCATTGTGTGACTAAATCATCACAAACGTCACATTTATTGTATATTCATGTGGCCACAGGACGGGAAATAGTCACACAAAATACACATTTACTTGAATATATCATCTCAAATGTCACATACATTATATATTTATGTGACCAAAGGCTGAAAAATAGTTACTCTCAAAAAACATTCGCGTGACTATAAAGTGTTTACGGTCACTGGTAATGACTAATCCAACAAAACTTGTGTCTAATTTGTCACACATATTCAGGGTTTTGGTCACTCTTTTTCGATGGAAAATGCCACGAACTCAATAATGTGACCATATGCCACCTACGGTGGCGGGACCTTTAGTGACACACAACGAAAAAAACGTGTGTGACTATAGGCATATCATCACACATTTTTTGCGTGACCAATACAACTTTTTGTACCAGTGTAAATAAGTATCCAAAGTTTTTTATTATTATTATTATTATTATTATTATTATTTTCAACGGCTCTAGCAAGGAGCTAGAATTGTTACAAAATGGTGGATAGAGTATTACAGGATGGTTAAACCACTCTATCCATTTTAATGATGATTTCCCATATCTACTATAAATCTATAGTATTTGTTAAGGTGGAGGGTGTGGTCATACATTTTCCCTTACCATATTAGCTTTTTCTTTTTCCAAAACATTTATCTTCAACTTTCTTTAATTGTTGTAGTACCTTCTCTCTATTTCACAATTTTTTTATTTTTATTTTTTATCATTTAAAAATACCATAAAAAACATAAATACATACTCACAACACAATAAAATAATTTTTCTCTCGCTTGCATTTCTCCTAAACACCAATTAAAGGACACTCTCTCTTCTTTTGTGTTCGGGACTCCATCGTCGTTCGGGTTGAGTTTTTTGTGAAATCATATTTTCCCGTGCATAAAGTTGTGGTTTCCATAAGGGTATCTCTTATCCTCTCTCATTTTCCCGCCCCACACCCTGTAACCTTATACCTTCAAGGCTTCAATCAGCACAAAACTTAATCACGAATCGAGTCCCATCACCCATGTTGTCCATAACATCTTACACGATTAGTGAAGGGTTCTAATCATTTGTCTACGTGTGTTCAAATGATACCTCATACAGAGTTTTGATGACATGTTAGACAGATACTCCGTAGAACATAGTAATATTTTCCTTCTCTTTTTGCGTGTTTGTCAACTACTTATAATTACTTAAATTATTTTCTTTGCCATTAGTTCATCTATAAGTCTTTACTCAATTTAAGTATCTCAAGTCAAACGCTGTGTTATATTCATTCCAATAAAAAGGCATAATTTGCACGACACTATTGAAAAAACTTATGGTAGACGTACATATGTACATTTGAATTGTGTAATATTTTCAAAACACATACCACATAGTTTTAAAATAACATCAATAAAACTTAAGAAGCCATCTTGACAGATCGAATGCAATCCTTTTCATTTCATGTTGTATGCTTTTTTTAAGTGTTCTTACTCTCATACAAAACTTGTGAATTACCAATCATTATAAACCATTTTGGAGTTTTGATCTGTTAGTTTTCTTAATTTTATTAAGATAAATATTTACTTCTTCAGTCATTATTGAATCACGTCTCAAAATCAAGTTATCTATACTACTTATAATGTGAAAATAGTCAAAGTGAAATGTGAAATCCTTAACTTTTGGTCAATCCCCATAATGCCCTTGTCAACTAATTATATAAATCTTAATTAATTTAGGCAACTTTGTAAACATATAAAAACTACACTTTTGATTACTTATATAATATAGGCAAGTATTAATAAATTTTCATCATTTACTTTTACTTATTACTTAACATAAGTTGGTAGAGATAGACAAATTTTAAATTCATTTCAAAACACACTATTTATAACACAACTAGAGGTGGTAATTTGTGCTAAAAATAAAAAAAATTGGCTAAATGGGCAAATTTTTAAAAGATTTGGGTACATTTGGTCCTATTTTTTTTTTTTGAAATGGGCATATATTGCCCATTTAAAAATTAAATGGGCAAAATGGGCACATGTTTTTCTCTCGCATTAAATTGTTTTTAATGAAAAACTTATGAATATAATATATTTAGTTACTTAAATATAAATGAGGTGTTACGTTTGAGGATTTTTTTTTTTGTTGTTTTAGGTCTTTTTTTAAGACGATTCGTATAACATGCGCCCGTTTGGCCCGCGCCCGTTTAGCCCGTACCCGTTTAGCCCATAGTCCGTTTAACCCGTAGCCCGTGCCCGCCCGGTCCGCCCGTTTTGCCGCCTCTAAACACAACACAAGATTTGTTATAATATTAATACTTTTCAAAACATTATCTTATTTTCCATATCAACGACATTTTATCGCGTGCAAAGCAACGACATTTTATCGCGGCTAAAGTTGAAACTTATGAAAGTATATATGGCAAAGGTTTTTTTTCCATTGTCTATATAAACAACCCAGTGTGTTAATTCAAACTTCCAAATGAAATTTCAAATAATTTTCATAATATGTATGATGAAAAAGTATTTATATGTACCAAAAATTAAGTGATACTTGATTAGTTTATTTAAATGAAAAATATTAATAAACAAAAAAAGAAAAAAATTATTGTTTTCCTTAGATGATAGTTGATTATTTTACTTTTGCTTTACGAACATATCAACGGGTTATGTATAAGTTATATAAAAAGAGGCATATGCATATTGGAGGTTTCAAAAATAACTATACGAGTACCATTGCATATCAACGAGATTTTCTAGCGGCAAACAGCTATAGTTATACAAAACATTACGCAAAATACTTAACCAAAATATCACTATAAATATCTGCAGTTATAAATCCGTTGCTATGCACGGATACTCGTCTAGTCTTTTAAATAGAAAAGATACTACTGTAATTTCCTAAAGTATTTTTACAAATAGATGTATATGTAAAGAATAATTAGATCAAGACAAGCGTACTTATTCCTTAATTTATTATATGTACAGCATCTTAATATTTTGAACGATATAAGATTCGAACTATAACTTTATTATTTTCAATGATAAAGATCATAAATTGACAAAAAAAGAAATATAGTTTATATTTCTAGCTTTCCAGAAAATTGAATATTAAAACATGCAGAAAACAATAGAAATAAGACAAAACCGCGGACGGTATGAATTAAGTCGTTGATAACTTTATAATTTAAGCCATATGGTGAGGTGAAGAAAACATGAAAATTATGTGAGGTCAGGAATAACATACGAATATATAGTTGTTGTGTATACTTTGACTCTATATGTTTAGTAACTTAGTTCATCATTTAGGAAATTATGCACATCTCAACCCATAAACGTTGAAGTTGATTTCTCGATTAAACAACGATGATGATGTAGAGTTAAAAAAAATTATACCACAAATTTAAAAGGTGGCTCAATAAATTTATAAGTTTTTCATGTGCATGAATCACCATGTTTGCTTTGACTTGCGTTATAGATGGATGTAATAAAAAGTTTAAAATTTGATACAAATTGATTTATATATATCGACTCTAACCGGATAAATAGTAAAAAACTTTTACAAACTCAACTATCCTAGTAATAACAAGTGTATTCCTATATTTTATAAAAAGAGTTTTGCTAAACAATGATCGGTGGACAATGTTTAATATCAATATAAAATGAAATTTAGACTTTATTAAATCAAAAATCGCATTTATTCAAGTTATTTTTTATGTTTATTTATTAAGCATTAAATGAATAATTACTTTAAACATGGAAAGAAAATTGTTTAATGTAGCTTAAACATTGTCTAGTAGGATTTGCTCTTTTTTTTTTTTTTTTTTTTTTTTTTTTTTTTTTAATGGGTTTATTGTGGGTTTTGCTTTATGATGTGTTTGTATGTATTGATTGTGTTTGTTGACAATGTATGTTTTTACAACATGTTTTGTGATAGGGATGAAGATGATATATATTTTTTGTTATTACGGAGTATTATTATATTATTATTATTATTATTTTCATTTTCTTGTTTTTAACCTTTTAGTTATTTAAATACTTCACTTTATTTATAAAGTTTGTTTAAACTTTATGCATATTTTTTACTTTCTTGAATTTTATTTGTAGTTTCAATTTTCAAATTATCGACATGTATAAAAAGTACACAATTGAAAAAAACATACTCAATACTCCTCTCATTATCACTTGATGCAAAAGGACAACTTTACTTCCATAATTGATTAAATAACGTTTCTTTGAATCTATAATACTCCTCATGTCTCAAAATTATTGTAAGAGACAAAAATCATATATTTAATAAAATTTGGGTCACTTTAATTTTTAATCACTTAAATATAATATTACCTCATTAAATTTTTTAGTTTTTACTTAAAAAAGAAAGTGCACAATTATTTTGAGACATTTAAAAAAAATATATGGACTATTATTTTGATACGGAGATAGTAATAATTTTAAGTAAAACTAGTTATAATGCCCGCGCATGCGCGGGTTTTTAAAAATTTTTTTGAACCATATATTTTTGTTTATTAAAAAACAAACAATTTAATCTTTGTTTTGTTTTATTTATGATGTTTAATTATAATTTTTTATTATTAAAGATAATTCTTTAAAAATTTTAATCCTATTATTAATTGCATCTTATCTATATTTTTTTGTATTTATCTTTTACTTGTGTTAGGGATAAATATAAAATTTTACCTAATAAGAAAATATATATTTTTTTAAATAAAATTATTACTAAATAAAGTATGTATGCATTTTTTTGAAATGGAAAATTCCCAATAAGGGTTTTGTTGTATTATATAAAAGATTAATTTGAAAACACATCAAATTCTTTTATTTATTTTTAGATATCTAACTTAAGACAACTCGAACCATGAAGCAATATCACTTCTTCATCGCAAATGTTCAATTGACCAGTTAAGGAGGATTAAAAAGTCACTAAAACATATGCTCATTGCAAGAGACTGATTCATTAAAAAAGAGTCGGTCTGCACCAAAAAAAATGCACGACGTCGGGATTTCGATATCGCTAAAAGTAGTGGTGGGTGATTCAGTCTCCGTTACCTCAGCGTCACATCAGCTTTCTCCCTCTTTTCACTTCCACTCATTCTCACTCACCATACATCTGTTTTGGTTATCATAACTCACTTTTCATTAAAATATCAATCTATACAAAATATACCTCATTAAATATTCCTGACACATTCATAAAACAAATAAAAAAAACACCACTTTTGAATTGAGTTACATAAATACCATGCTTAGTAACTCACCAAAGGTTGCAATTTTGACCGCGACTTTGAACTTGTATTTTGGGTGTGTAGTGGTAAGTTTCTCGAGCAATGCTAGACTCACTCACAAAATTCAAACAAAAATTTCACTTGCTGACATGTCAGCGGGTGATTGATATATTTTCTAATAATTTCTCTCTCATCTCTTATTAAATAAATCACCTGCTGACACGTCTATCATTTGTCGACTTTCTCCCCCACCGTCTAGTCTAATTAAAAAATTTAAGACAAGTCTAAAAATAGAAAAAGATAATTAATACTCCCAACTTTATAATTTACAATCGCTACTAATATATATGCACATCTTTTTCTCCACACAAACACATTTCCCGTCAAACCAAACCAATAGAAGAAAACAAAAGAATGGCCGTTGAATTCATGGAAACCATAAACCAATCCATAACATCCTACACCGGCCTCTCACCCAACGCCTTCTTCACAGTCATCGCCGCCGCCATCGCAGTCTACTACATCTTCTCAATCATCTTCGGTGGCGGCGCCGACACCCGCCCTCAACCCCGTACTCGGTCCTTCGAGGAGGAGTCTCAGCCGCTACCGCCGCCGGTTCAACTAGGGGAGATTTCTGAAGAGGAGCTTAAAGGGTATGATGGGAACGATGCTACTAAGCCTCTTCTTATGGCTATTAAAGGTCAGATCTATGACGTCACTCAAAGCAGGTATACTTTTATTTTTTTAGTGAAAATTGTGAATCTAGCTTTATTGATTATGTAACTTTTGGATGTTACTTTGTGGGGAATAAATATAAAAAAAGTTATGGGATCTATGAATTCTTTTATTTTTTAATTTTTTATACTTTTTGTGTCGGCTTTATATTTTATAAGGTAAAATTTTCCTGCTTTTATTTTGAGACTTATTGGATTATGGGGGTGTTTGTTTTAAGCTTATATATGGGCTTATGAGCTTATTTCATTTCGGCTTATATTTCATAAGCCTCAATTTTCTGGCTTATTTTGAGACTTATATAAGTTTATCATATCATGATAAACTTATATAAGCCCATAAGTCTCAAAATAAGTCGGAAAATTGGGGCTTATGAAATATAAGCGGAAAAACAAATAAGCTCATAAGCCCATATATAAGTCTCAAATTAAGCTGGAAACTTCAGGCTTATGAAATATATGCCGAAATTGAATCACAAACAATCTTAAACAAACATACCCTAAATAGTCTTATGCTTTGATACCTAACAAGATATGATTACATAATTTTTGATGATATTCATATGTGTTGACTTGAAGTCAAACTTAGTTTTTATAAGGATTCTAGGTATTTTCATTTGCCCTCTTTTCAAACTTGAATTTGGGCTAAAAAAATTTTGTTTGTTAATATTATGAGAAGATATTATTTATCTTTTGTGAGAATCGCCGAAATTGTACGACGAACCTTCTTGTTAGGCGTACTACCCTGAGTCCCTGATACGTTAACCTTTAATTATCCGGACCCGGTTTATAAAGAGTAATATGTGTTGACTTGCGGTCAGAATTAGTTCCATGTATTTTCAGTTTTCCCCCTTTTAGTTTTGTTCACAACGAAATCGAAAGAAGCACAAAATGGAATATGTATGGAGTTGTTGGTGGTGCTGTTTTTCTTTGTTCGATATTTTTGGGTTGAAGATTGAGTAGGTTTTGAAGTCTTAGTGTTGCATTTCATAATTTGTGGGAATTGTTGTGATAATTTCTTAGTGGTTTTCAG
This sequence comes from Artemisia argyi, assembly GCA_030686995.1. Lineage (NCBI taxonomy): Eukaryota > Viridiplantae > Streptophyta > Magnoliopsida > Asterales > Asteraceae > Artemisia > Artemisia argyi. The sequence continues at coordinate 106,746,250 of CM060698.1, read as the reverse complement.
ATTTGCGTAGTGATTTGTGTGAAATTAGTGTGAGTTTTTCTTCGTGACAGTACTGTTGGGTGGATGATGCTGTGTGAAGTTAGTTCTCACCTACCAATTTGTAACCCGTACATTTAGAGTAGATGCTCACCTAACTTGTGTTGCAGTGTAACTATCTTCATGATTTACTGAGTCTACCTAAATGCTATGCACTCTTATTTGGTAGGGAATTGTGCGTTGAAAGAATGTGATAATGACAAAATGTACTTTTAGTTAATTTCTATATGTTTGTGAACAGTTTTCGAATTTAATATTGAAGGATCTATATTAGAAGTTCATATTCAAATAACTGAAAAGGGTATCGGTTTCCCGTATATCTATAATTTTGGTAATTTTATCTGACCCTGGTGTTAATTTTAAACCTGTAATGCATGCCTTAAATATTGATATTGTAAGTATGTTTCGTAAATTAGAATTGACTAAAAACATGTTTTGTTTTCGTGCAATCCTCCCCTTATTGGTATGTTCATTTCGAGTAATATATGTTGTCCTTTACTATTCGTTTCCAGTCTTTGCCCTATGTCATTGCTATATTCGTTAAAACATCTAAAATTACCATTTAAATCATATTCATGTTGTTTATCTAGTTTTCCAAATCAGCAACTAATGAATGTGAATTGCAATTTCTGTCAGGATGTTCTACGGCCCAGGTGGACCATATGCATTGTTTGCAGGAAAAGATGCCAGCAGAGCTCTTGCAAAAATGTCATTTGAAGAGAAAGATTTGAATGGTGATCTCACTGGTCTTGGTGCTTTCGAGCTTGATGCATTGCAGGATTGGGAATACAAGTTCATGAGCAAGTATGTCAAGGTTGGAACCATCAAGAAGCCCGAAGATGCACCCGCAACATCAACTGCAGCTGAACCAGCTGAAACTACCGAGTCAAATGCAGCTGAACCATCTACAGCTGAACCATCTACGGCTGCTGCTCATGTTTCAGAGCCAACAGAAGCTACAGAGGAGAAGGAAGACACTCCAACTACAACACAAGTCGTTAAAGATGAGTAAAGTTTTATCATGGCTATAGGGTGATTGTGAATTTATATCTCGCGGGCTAGTAAGAACTTTTATAATTAAGCATAAATGAATGACTGTGAATCTGTGATAATCATACTTTTTTCAAACCTGTAGTATTTTATGAATGTGGAGTTTTATGCAGAATTGTGCTGTTATCTGGCTACTTATTATTGTGCTTGCTAACTGATGATGGCCCGGTTGCATGTTTTTGACCCTTAAAAGAAAAAAGCTGGGACTAGGCACTGCGGTGGGATACCTCATAAACTGCACCTAGACCAACTTTGATAACCAGACCATGATCATGGTATGGGGGCTTTATTTGGTCCCTAACTCTGATTCTAGATTAGGCAGTGGCCCCTTTGTTTAATGTCCATCATTATGACGTGGACAGTGGACTCGTGGAGGCTGCTATTCTATTTGTATTGTAAAACAACGTCCAACGAATGTAGACATCTTTTAACAGTTTCACAATACAAATAGAATTATAATGCTAAAGTTTTTTGAACAAGGTTAACTGTCGTCTTAGGCTCTTAGCTTCACCAGATCTCATTAGCTTGACTTTGTTGAAATGTGTATAAAATAAGCACAAACGCACTAAACGTTTCATATTTCGGTAGCTTGGAAAACAGAATATGTAGAACTAGTGAACTGGATTATAATTTACGAATTTGTAATGCTAAGTGCAACTAGTCATGGATATATGGGTAGTTGGCCAATTATCCCAGTTAGGACCAATTAACCGGCCGATGCTCCATTCACCCGAAACCAAATAAGTGGGTCAGGCGGTTTTCGGTTAAGTTAGGTATTGCTTTTGGGGTTAAACGCATTCTGATTAATTTAGGAAACTCCATTTCTTTTATTGGCAAGGCTGGTGTTTTTTTCATTAAGAAAGAAATATATACGAAAGAAGGTAAACAATCCACAATCCAGCTTCAGTGATCTAAGGCACGATATTCCTCAAGTAAAATGAGAGACTCTTGAACATGGTAGCACCCAAGAAATATATTGTTAGGACCATGGTTGTCAGGATCCCGATCCTGATCTTAGGATCTTACGATTTTACGATACTACAAAGCAAAAATGATCCGGATCTTACATAGGATCTTTGAAAGCTTAAGATCATATAGGATCCCGATCTTGATCATAGTATCTTAAGATCTAATCCGATCCGATCCTACTTTTCTCGGATAACAAACTAAAAATCTGCAATTTTCTGGATTATCTTTTGTATAATTTAGAAAACAACATGTTAATATTATTAAACATATCATAATCATAATTTAGGACAACATTTCGATGAAACATTCATATAATTTTGTGTTTATGATATATAATACTTTATAAATTTATATAATATTACAAAAACTATTAAGAAAATGACATTATAGCAGGATCTTAAGATCCTGATCCGATCTTACGATCACGATCTTGCAAAGGCGAAAACGATCCTGGGTAGGATCCCGATCTTGAAAACCTTAGTTAGGACCAACCCAATACTATTTTCTCACAAGTGATCTCAAATGATCAACTTAGTTATCATTTATTGACTTATTGTCAATATAACATAAAAGGATAGACTTTACGATCTTTATCCTTTATTACGATTTTTAGCTTTAGTAATCAACTAGTTAAAAACAAAAATCGATGTACCTTCCATTTTCCCATTGTTTACTGACAAATTTGAAGTACCATAAACGTAGTTCCTATTGCAAAAAGTCTAGTGTTACCATCCATTTCAATGTCAAATCATAATTTTATTCCTATAACAAATATTATTAAAAAAAAAAAATATTTAACACTTGCAAGTTAGGTTCATCAAAAGTTGTTAATGTTTCCAAAAAATGGATATTGAGAATATCGGAGAATTCTATATTCGACATGCTTGAATGTCTACTATTGAATTCCAGAGGCTTATAATGGATTGTTATAATCATGACATCACGACTACAACCAAGAACAAATAGACAGTTACATGCCTGAACTTGTGTAAAATATGTAATCCTATCTGCAGCACTATTATTACAATCAATGATTTATGAACATACAACATAAACATAATCTATACTACTATATAATGTATTTGGGACTATTCTATAATTAGAAAGGCTTAAAAATTCAGACTTTTACTTATTAATTATAGAAACAACCACCCTAACAATCACCCCCAACAATTTATAACCACCTCAACAACCACCCCCAACAATTTATAAGCACCTCAACAACCACCCCAACAATTTATAACCACCTCAATAACCACCCCAACAACCACTTTCCACTACCCCACCTCCCTCCTCTTCACCCCAACAATCTGCCCCGCATCGCGTGGGCACCTTTCTAGTCTTCTTTAAGAAATTCAATGATTTTTTTCATTTCATGTTTCTTATGCACTTAGCATTTCATCAACCACATAATGGGCATCATTCAATTTACCACAAAATAACTTAGATTAGCAACATCTACATCAAACATATATGAAAATCAGGTTGCTTAAGCAGTTTAGAAAAAGTAATCTCAAACACACCTGGAAAATAACTGTATGTTTAGGTGCAATAAATAAATAAAATAAACACCAACTGATTTTGATTATACCTTAAAAAACCATACATCATCTTCGATTAATTATCCGGATCTATGAAATACCGACCCGACCTTGTAAAAGAACCATTGTTACTACCTTTTTATCCCAGAAAAACCGGGCGGATGCACATCGCCGGAAGAAAACCGACCCATTCGCCGGCGAGATGTGCGTGTAATCACTTCTAAGCAAAACCCAAACCTGTTAAGAAAATTTAACCTAAATCCAGTGGAAATAATTGATAGGACAAATCATCTACCAAAACAATTTTTTTTTCGTTCTTGAATCAGCCAAGTTGCTCATCAGATATGGGGTGTACCGCCCTTCTTGACCCAACTGGAATCCTTACTACACACGGCCGTTGCCAACGACAGCAATTCAATATTTTAACAACCCTCCACTCATCTCACTACTTCCATTTTTTGTATGATTTTTTGTGGGTTTGATCGAATGACATATTAATTGTCAAACAGAAGATATAAAAAACTTGCAGTTTTGACAAAAAAGTGTGTGTGTTTTTTTAGATGAGAGAAGCTTCAAGAGAGGGTATTGTGAGTGTGTCGGAAGGTTCTAGGTTGTGTGGAGATTGGGAAAGCTAAACGGAAAACGGAGTGCACTAGGGCTGAGCAAACGGACCGGCCGGACCGGACCGACCGACAAAACCGACCGGACCGAGACCGACCGGACCGGACCGACCACATTCGGTCCGGTCCTCGGTCTAAGCTTTTTGCCAAATTCGGTCTCAGTCCGGTCGGTCCGGTCCGGTCCGGTCCGGACCGACCAAAAACCCGAAAAAACTTGCCTAATTGGACCGGACCGACCGAAGACCGAGACCGGACCGAGACCGGACCGACCATATTCGGTCCGGTCTCGGTCTATAGTTTTCCGGTTCTCGGTCTTCGGTCCGGTCCGGTCTTGGCCGGTCCGGTCCGGTTTCCGACTGATGATCACCCCTAGAGTGCACTATTGCTCAAGCACTGTAGCACTCCGTTATACTTAAACATAGGTAACCACTCATGTGATGCAACGTGTCCCATTAGCAAGAAAATATATGCAGACAACCAATGACAAAGGTGATTAGATACATAATAGTCCTGTAATACATAGCCACTGAACGGCGTTTTTCTTTGGGTTTTAGAATATAGAATAATTCACATTACCGTACTTCTCTAATTCAGTTCAACTATGATTTTTGTTTTTCTTTTTACATAATTGTCTTCTCCTAAAAACAAAAATAACAGTTTGGAATTTATAACTGTACTATTTTAGGTTTGGTTGATTATGCAGCATTCAAGAGTCTTGTCAAAAAACATTTTATCAGTATCAGTACTGTATCACGTGGTGTATTATATACGTTTGGTTTGTCAAGAGGTTTGGAATAAAAATAGATTCGATATTGTTTTAAAATAAAATGAGTGAGGAAAAAAAATAATTTATAATGTTGTTTGTTTTGTATATTGAATTTATTTTAATTTAGTTTAAATTATTATTTTGATATTAAAAAATAAGTATATAAAAAGATAAAAGGTGGGATGTAGCAAAACCAGGCAAAGTCATCCCATTAAGTGTTAACCATTTTTCATGAAACCTTTATCTATTGGATTCAGGTGCGACCTACATACATTATTGATTATTCCCTCAAACCAAACATTAATAATGAATCTAACTCTAAAAATATTAAGCCAAACGCCACCTAAGTTTTGTTATGGATAATAACAGTGGAATAGAGAGACTATATCCCACAACAGAGAATGTAAAGTCTGTTAATTATAATTGTTTGTTTGACTGAGTAAGAAAAGAAATACATTATGCTTCAAAATGATTAGCGGTAGTAGCATTGTTTTCCTACTAGTTTATACATTGAAAAAAATAGTACATTGCCAAAAATATCCACCTTTTTTATTTTTTATGGAGTATAAAATTTGTAGCATCTCTAGAATTGGGTGTTAAACATACATACTCGTTAGAGGATTAGGTGTAGCTCGCCAGTTGGTCTCGCCAGTCCATCGTGGCATCTCGTCGTGCTCGCCACTGCATCCCCCCACCCCCCATTTTGTTGCTCGCCAGTTGGTATCTCCTCGTCAGCACGACGAGGTCTTGAGTCTGACAAAAGTGGCTTGCTTTGTACTTTTCAAACGGATATATTACCGTTTATATTAAACGGTCATTTATTTGTATTTTATTTTATTTTTCAATAACTTAACACACAATATAAATACCAAACCATTTTACATACATTTTCTCACTACAATTCCATCAAAACATAAAAACTTCTATATCTCAACTAAAAAAAAAACAAAAAAAATGTCTCAAAACCCGAACGAAAGATTCTATTTCACGAACCTCCTAAATTCAAACCCACGACAATACGGATTCTACCCCCTCGTCGCAAAATTCAAACTCTACATCGACATATTGTTTGCAAGAATTCAATCCGGTGGAGGTTTATCGTAACCAACAACTTGTGTTTTAACAAGGATTCGCAAATCAATCTCAACGAATGTTGTCACCACAATTTTTTAACTCATCTCAACCATCCACGTTTCCTACTCCTCCACCACCATTCGAATCACAACCATCTGGTTCACAATTTAAAGTACCACAAGCACGTGAACCGGACAAAGGTAGAGAAAAAAAAACATGGCAAAAAAAAAAAAAAAAAAAAAAAAAAAAAAAGTCATGGATTTAGACGCTGACGCTGACGATGATTTGGAAGCAGTTGGTACGCGTGTGAATCGGAAATGGACCAAGGCCGAAGAAAAGTTGCTTGCGGAAATTTGGATAGGAATTTCCCGAGACAAAAATTTGAGAAATGACTGTACCGACGAGTTCTTTTGGAACGAAATTACTGAGGCGTTTAAAACGGTCAAACTATCGGTGACCCTCGTACCAAAAATATGCTCACTGGTAAATGGACGAGGCTTAATGGCGACTGCCAAAAATTCAACGCCATTTATAGACATTTTGCAGCGTCGAAGTGGTGAGAATGAGCACGATCATATCAAAAATGTGAAGACGAGCTTCGAAGAACGCTTTGGTTCGAGGGGTTTCATGTATGTTCACGTTTGGGAGGTCTTGAAAAATTACCAGAAATGGGATGCCGATGAACCGATAGACATTACATGTCTCGAGGATATATTCGGCCTTGACAAATGATCTCGTCCCAAAAGACCCAATAGACGAGCTGCAAAGAAACAAAAGTCGACGGATACATCGAGCGCGGCGAGCTCCGGTGGGAGTCAAATGGGTACTTTTTCGGGACAATTGTCTGAAAAGTATTCGCAAACAAAAGACGTTCAAATGGCTTGTTACGAGATGAGGAGGAAGAAGGCAGAAAAGGCGTTTGAGATGAAGGAAATGCATATTCTTATGCTAGATACCAGCTTGGTTACTGACCCGGTAAGAGCAGAAATCATTCGCAAGAGACAAGCAAAAATAGAGAAGAAATACCAACATCTCGATGACGACGATAGCGAATAAAATGTTTAACTTTCACATTATTAGTATGTGTTGTACTTTTTTTCTTCGTATCGTATGTTTTTATTTTCGTATCGTATGTTTTTTATTTGATAAACAAAATTAGTATGTTGTACTCCGTATTATTTTAATTAGTAATGAAATTAATTTAGTTTATTTAATTAAATGAATAGAAAAAATAAAGTTATAGGTGGTGGGCCCCGAATTAGTATATATATATATATATATATATATATATATATATATATATATATATATATATATATATATATATATATATATATATATATGGAAGGGATCCAGTAAGAAGAAAAATTAAAATAAGAAGAATAAGAAGGATTTCTAGCCACACATTTCAAATAGAAGAGAGAATTTTAAGAGGAGATGTATCTATTTTTGTAGATGCATCTGAAATGAGTGGTTGTGATTCCTTCTTATCATTCTTATATATATATATATATATATATATATATATATATATATATATATATATAGACTTTCTTGCGAGAACCATATTATCAGCGAGAACTGAGAGAACCACTAAAAACATACATGCACGCCTTCAATAATTATATTTTTGCACATATGTTCTAAAAACAACACATATGTTTTAAAAAAAACATAGTTGTTCTAAAGAATTTGATAAGAAATTGGAAGTACAAAATTTTTCTTTGAAGGTGTGCATGTATGTTCTTATAAGGCGTGCAACGACAATATTGCGGCCGTGTGTAAGGTTTTTTTGAAAAAAGATGATGAGTTCATGATGATATTGAAGAACATAGGTGGATACTTATGATTATTGATGATTTGCATGTATTTTAAAAGACGTGCATGCATGTTTTTGGTGGTTCTCTCAGTTCTCGCAGATAAGATGGTTCTCGTAAGAAAGTCTCTCTCTCTCTCTCTCTATATATATATATATATTTATATATATATATATATATATATATATATATATATATATATATATATATATATATATATATATATATATATATATATATATATATATATATATATATATATATATATATCTTTGTGTTGAAAGTTGAATCACACTAACTCTTATAAGAAGATAACAAAAATACATATGACTTAGAAAGCCTCCGTATTTTTTTATCTTATTTTATTTATTTATTTGTAAAATAAGCTTATTTTTTATTTAGTTAATCTTTTACCTAATAAAATAAAACCCCTAGTGGGGACTTTTCAAATCAAATCATACTTATTTTGGTAACTTTTTTTTAATTCATAATTTTTAAAAAGGTTTTTAATATTTTAAAAATCTATAATGTTTCTATATTTGTGTAAATAATTGACTAAAATTCGTTTTTATACCTAAATATTCGTTTTAGGTAAAAAGTGAGTGAAAAGTTATATAGTGTCAAAAGTATGAAAAAAGAAAACTTTAAAAAGGTGGGGTGAATCTTCAATATCTTCAGGGGTTAAAACAAAAAATTTGAAAAACATAACCACAATCAAACACAGCGAGTCCTTTCCTTGAATTCATCATATATCGACACAAAAAAAGAATCGACACAAAAAAAGAAAAGAAGAACTCAACCAACAAACCCCTAATTTTATCAAAACAAAATCGAACTCAATCATTTATCACGTTTTTGAAAACTCAACCGATCATGGGTTATTCATTATTATTCGTGGCTTCATAAATGAGGTACAATACATTATTGTTTGAGATTAGATTTTTAGGTTCGCTTATATAAAGGTTGTGATTTTAATGGATTTTGTAAGTGTTTTTTTTTTCAAAATTTTACTCTTCGTAGCTCAACTAATCATGGGTTTAGATTCTGAAAGGGTTTGTACTTTTTCTGTTAATTTTGTTTCAGTTTGGGGGAAAAAATTAGGGTTTGGATTTAGGGTTTAACTGGTGTACTAACGCGTTTAAGTGTTAATTTATAAGCAACAAGTTATGTAAACGCATCATAAGAAATCGTGATATGTCACTTTGTTGTTATTGCATATAACTGTGGCTAAATTTTCGCAGTAACTATTTTCATCAGGTTTCTCAATTTCTAGCTCGGCAGAAGATGTTGTTATTGCATATAACTATGGCTAAATTTTCGCAGTAACTATTTGTCATCAGGTTTCTCAATTTCTAGCTCGGCAGAAGAACCCAAAGAAGTACATTCTGGTTCATTGCACACATGGGCATAACCGTACTGGATATATGATTATTCATTATCTCATGCGAACCAGGCTAATATCTGTATCCCAGGTCAGTTAGTTGGTTGAGGTGGTTTTTGGTTTACCTTTTTATGTTTTTAACTTACTCAGATGGCACGTGTTATAGGCAATACAAATATTTTCTGAAGCACGGCCGCCAGGAATATATAAACCCGACTATATCGATGCGTTATACACATTTTATCATGAAAGAAAGCCTGATACGGTTACTTGTCCTTCAACTCCTGAGTGGAAAAGATCTTCTGAATTTGATCTGAATGGAGAGGCATTGCCTGATGAGGATGATGATGGAGTAGCTGTAGAACCTTTGGAAGTACGTTTATCTTGATTCTACTTGCGTACAATTATTTATTTGTATAATATATTTAGGCTTATTTATTTGTATAATATATTTAGGTTTACAGTATTGATTTATAAACAAGAAGTTTTATATGTTATTAGGAGAATCATGATGCAGAAGGGTTGATGACAAATGATGATGTTTTGGGGGACAGTATCCCTGCAGATCAGCAAGATGCATTCAGACAGTTCTGCTATCAAGCGCTAAAATTAACTCCAGCAGTGTCTCATACTGGCCAGACGATTGGTACACCAGAAGCTAAAGTTAGCTCGAGAAAAAGTGGCGTTTGTGTGGGTGAAGCGTAAGGAGTTTATTAAGAAGAGAAGGAAAGCTGTTAAGGAGTTGGGCATTGTGAGTGAGAAGTATAAGAAAATGGAGGAGTTGGAGCAAGCGGTTCAGACTGTAGATTTAGAGATGGCGGAATGGGTTAGTATGGACTTGTGTTAGCTAAGAGGGATAGGGAGAAGGTTTTGGTTGTGGGGAGGGAAAAGGAAGCGGAATGTGATACGGTTGAGGTTAAGATGCAGGAGGCGTTGGAGATGCAAATTGTCGCGGAAGAGGAATGTGTGGGTTTGCTAGAGAGCTTTGCAGTGGTGAGTTTGCTATATTTTAAATATGTATTTGGTTCTTTACATGCTGCTTTTGATTTACCTGATATAACTGTGCACTTTAACATTCGGATTCATTGCTTGATCCATCGACGACTAGATAAGTGGCTGTATAGCGTTAGTAATTTCATAGATATTAAATTAGAAACCTGATCACAGTACGAAAAAAGTTTTAATTTTGAAGATACCGGGGGTTCATAAATCCAAAAATTAAAAATAAAACCAATTCAAAGAAACAATTAAGTTAATCAGCTTGCATACCTAGAACAATAACTCCTATTATAACTTTGACTAAGTGTGTTTTCAATAGGTCATTTGTTGTTTCTTTGGGGTTGTATATTGTTTGTCTTTGTTTTTAATGATGTTAAGAAAAGTTAAGATTAGTCATTCAATCTCCATAAAAGAATAATTTCATATTAGTCATTTGGTGTCTCTATAGAAAATACTACTTCAAGATACATGACTACTGTTCACAATACCTCATGTTTGTTATCAGGAGAAGTTGTTTTTCATATTGCACGATATCTTGATAGTATTGGATGAAGTTAGTGACCTTCAACCAATTTTCGCTGATCATGTTCCGGTTATAAAGTTCAATCTTAAAGGTATATCGGTTATTGTCATATGCATCATTTTTATGGTTTATCATTTTTTATAGTTATCTGTATTATAATTCTGAGTTAGAACATTTTAGTGCTGTGAGCCACAATTACTATATAGTTGTTATAAATGAGTTCCTTTAAATCTATTTTTTACGTTGTAATCCTCTTAAAAGGTAGTGAAATGTTAGGTTTAGACGGGTTGGAATATGGGTCGAAATGATGAATTGCGTATGAATGGGTGGGGTTTGGTTATGCCGACCCATCAACCTCCTTTTTCTTTGTTTGGGTTATCTTAATTGGTAGTGTAATATGTTTATTTGCTAATATGATGGCCGCTCATAGGTTATTAAAGATTTTAATTGGGTTCGCTTGGATTGTGCTATGTATGAATGGTATTTTGTTTTTTATAGGGGATCTGCTTGACTTTAGCATTTTTGGTGATTGACACGTGAATTGAAAATAAGATTAAGGGGTGTTTGGGTATGCTCATTTAAAGGGCTTTGAGGTGAAATTGTGATGGTTCAAAAATTGATAACAAAATGCTAAAATTGTTGCAGTGCAGTATTTGGAATAGAGATGTGCCTGCAGCAGAATATGGAAGTACCATGTACACCATTTGGCGAAGAATCAGACCTTTGCTCATGAGAATGGAAAAGAGATATGGTTAGCTCACTATTTCAGACTTTACTCATATAATGATATGCTTAAACTTATGTGACTACCTACTGTCACTTGATAGAAGTGAAGACATAAACTTTGGAGGTTGTAGTCATGGTTTAAAAATCAATTGTATGTTTTGTTGGTAGGAAGGGAGGGCAGAAGATGAGCTTACAGAAAAGGAGATCATCAGGGCGAAAGGAATTCTAGAATAGTTAGTGGAAAACTTAGAGAAATCCAGGTATGTTTCCATCTCCATAGTTTTAGTGTAGCATGTGTTATTTATGCAAAGTTGGGTGGATTAGGAGCAGGACTCATTCATTCCAATCCAACATTAGCAGTCAAATTCAGGTTCAATGAATAAAAAAAGTGGTAGTGAATGGGGAGATGGAGAGCCTCCCTGTTTGTTTCAACATTCGTCGCCTTTCGAAAAACCCAACTTAATTATTTACTCCGTCGTCTTATTGAACCTTTAACTCATGATATTTATTCAATACTCAATAATAATAATAATAAAGTTTGTAGCTTTAGGGGTTTTAATTCATACCCATCTACAGTTAGTCCTATTTTCGACCTTGATACTACTTATGATAATGATGAACATAATGATAAGTATATGATGAAGTATTTTTATACTAGATTGAGGGATTATGTAACAACGTGTGACCAACATCGCTTACAAGGTTCATTGTTTAAGGTATGTAGACATGTAGTTTGTAGTTGAAGTTATTGACGGTGACTATGCAAGATATATGATTAGCCTTTTGAACACTGAAGTAGGCTTCTTTTTATAAGCATTTTAGTTGCGGTTTAGAAGGCATGCATTTACCCATAGCACAAGAGCTAGATACTAAAGCAAAGCTAACAGGTGCGGTTAACCATGTTATACTTCTGTTGCTTATCGACTCTTTAGAAATTAGTTTCGTATAATCTCATAACATTTTAAACTTTTATTAAGAAAAAAAAAGTCAAATGTTACTATTCATCTCAAGGATTTGTGTTTACCCTGTTACTTTTGCTTAAATTTTAATGTGCCCATTTAAGATATGTATTAGCTGTGGGCTTATTGTTTTTTTAATGCTATTGCAGAGACAAATGTCTTTTTTTGCATATAGAACATGATGAAATCACAGAAGGAGGGAAACCGAAGATAAGCAGAGTTAGTGACCCGAGGCTTGAGACAATTGCTAGGAAGCTGTATGTGGCTGCCTAGGGTTTTGACGGCTAATTTTTGTGGCTGACGATGTGGTTTGAGTTAGGATCATGGGGGATGAAGGTAAAATAAAGGTTATGTTTTAATTTAGTTTCTTTGTTAGTTTTGTGTTTATTTATTTAACAATTTATTTTTATTTTAGGAGAGCTTTTTTTTTGGGGTTTTACCAGATGGTCAAAAATTATGACAGAACAAGTTATTGACAAGCTCCATAGAGGTGTAACGACCAGGAAGAAAGATGAGGTTGCCATCATCAAGGTGAAGTTGCCATCATCTTCTTATTTAGCTTGAAAACTTTGTGACAATAAATAGTTGAATTTGACGCAAACGTTTTCTATCGTAGGAAAAAGACTGAAGGGAACTAAATACAGCAGATATAACCAAAAGTGTCCGGATGGTTCATGCTTGGCTTCTCATGATGTTAGGCTGGTGTTGCAATTTCCCTAAAACTGTTAACTTATGGCTGAGGTTATCCCTTTTTCCATTAATTTACTTTGTAGCGGTTGTTACTGATCAAATATTTGTGCCGTATTATCTTACATTGTCACACTTGAATGTAGATTGAGATTGTGATGGCAAAGAATGAGCAACTTGATTCAGTTTCTAATGTTGTATGCACCTGTTCTGTGGCCAACTACCAAGGCGGATCAAGTCATTTTCACAATGAACATGTGCTAATGAGTTCCGAAAAAAAAACTGAGGTCCAGCTGCTTTTCTTCATGTTTTGTTATGCAGACTGCAGACATATTCATTTTTGCATATGGTCTATAAATTTTCTTTTTTTTACCTCACTTAAGATCACACACTCTTATGCAAGTGCATCTTTGTGTCTGAATCCAGGAACATAATTAACGGGTGTTTGGATTAGGTTATTTTACCGGCTTACGGGCACATTTGTATTTGGAAAAGCCCATGAGATGACTTTTTTTGGTTTATGAGGCTATTAGATTGTCATTGGTAACACCATCAAGTCCTATGCCATATTTTAAAGAACCACAAAATTAAATGTTTAATGATAAAGAATAAATTAGTTGTTATGAGATATAAAAATGGAGGGTAAAAACATTAGTTGTAGTAACTAATCATGAAATTCTTGGTGTATCAGGAAGCGCGAAGAGCTGTTGGGGAAACCATATGATATAGCCAAAGTTGATGAGAGTTAGCGGGGCAGTAGCAGGCATCAATACAGTAGCCAATGCCGCTAGGGCAGCTGCCATGTAGACCAGTAGAGAAACGGATGCACCACAGGACTAGCAACACCGAGCTTCCTACACCAGTGAGGCAAAACTTACATCAAACTGAAGTTCGGTTAACAGGTGTGAAAGTACGGGCGAAGTAGTTCACTTTTACTATATATCATATGTGGGTACAGCGATGAATCATTAGATCAAATGTGGAACCGAGATGATGATAATGGTGAAACCACAACCCAAAAGGATAAAACAAGAAGAAAACAAGGTTGTGGTCAGTTCCCAAAGTTTTAAAGCTATCTGGAAATTTGGAGGTATGTTGTGCTTCATGACTCCAGTTCTTAATTTGTATGATCAGCGTTCATGTTGTACTTTGGGCTTTCAGGATAAGTGGCGAGACATTTGAGCAGCGAACTGCAAATCAGCATCTGCCAAAGGAAGGGTACGCTTGCATACTAAAGGCAAAATTTATACATTTGACCTTAAAGGTCAACATGGTCTAATTTAATAATCCGTGTGTCTTAATTCAGTATGAGGCGTAACACCGTAGCATCCTTTATGATATAACTAAGCTCACAAGTTTCAAAATTTATACATTTGACCTTATCAGGTATCGTATCTTGATACAATTAGAAAAGTTCCAAACACTATCTTCTTATGTTAAGCCCATTGGTTTCGGCTTATTTTCAAACTTATGGTAGGACCGATTTAAGAGATTTAATCTTTTAATAAATCTTCAATAGATTTTGACCGTTGTAGATTTCTTCTAGCCGTCTTTATCATGCTTACGATGGTATTTTATGATTCACTTGATATTGCAGAAATGGTTGAAGTATGAAGACGACAGCTTAAACTGAATTATTGCTATTGAATCTGCTGTTGCTGTAAGTGAAACTACATTAATAAGGTTTCTCTTGCATACGTGTAACATATACCAGTCTTGGCACAAAAATTTTTATAACATATACCAGTCGTGGCACTTGATTTTTATAACATATACCAGTCTTGATAGATGACAGCATTATTTCAACAAATGTTCTTTTTCTGTACTCATACTCTCTTAGCCTTTGTTGTTGTGACTTAAGAACTTGGCACAAAGATTTTTATAACAAAGTTCTTTTTGTTTGTAGGTTTAAAGCAGTTGGACAACGGGTTCAGTTACAACAACAACCGTGAAGTTGATAGTCGCAAGAGTGGACATTGAAGCGAACTAAGAAGTTTTATTCATTCTTTTAACAATGCAAATGATAGCAACAACTTTAGAATTTTTTCTTTTGCTAATTAGAATGCAGATTTGTACCAAAGACAATTTTACATATGAAATATTTATTTGAGTACTTAGACAATGTTGCACATCTGAATGATGACTTCGATGATGATTTCGGTGTTTGTTTCAGACACAGGTTGGACCGTGGGGTCTTTGATATGGAAGGGATGAGGTCTCATAATGTGCCAACGATGGTCGCGTGTAAGAATATATTTTAACAGGTTGACCGAAGGCCTTTAATGTGGGATGGGTGGAGGACTATTTTGTGTGTTTATCATACCGAAGACCCTACGTTTTATGTTTAGTTTAAGAAAACATCCGTGGTTTATGATAATACGCCGTGCATCTTTTTCTGGGCTGAATATTTGAAGTTCAGTGTGCTATTTTTTTGGAACAGACAAGTTACTATACATATTAGGAATAGTATATATATATATATATATATATATATATATATATATATATATATATATATATATATATATATATATATATATATATATATTTTTTTTTTTATCTTTCATTTTTAATGGGTCAAATGAGTTATCTTTCAGCACTCTCTATGTATCGAGATGTTGTACCTTATATTTGATTGATTTGTATATACAAAGCTAAATACATTCTAATTCACCTTTAATGTATCAAGTTTGTATGTGGTTATTAATTGTTGAACATCCATGCATTTATTAAAACATTATAACTTTGTCGTTTTTGTTACTAACGCAATATAGTAACTTCGTCGTTTCGTCACTCTTTTTTTTCAGCTAACTTCCGTGTACAATAACCCCGCGGCAACGCTCGGGCTCATACCCTCGTGTTGGTACATTTACAAGGCATGGTGAGCTTCTTAATTATGTGACCCGAAAAACTCTTTAGTCTATGTGTTTAAGAACATTTATAAGGCATGGTGAGCTTCTTAATAATGCGCGTTTACGGGCATTATTACTACACATACTCGAGCTCTCTTCATCCTATAATACAAAATAAAAAACCATAATTAAAAAAAATTAAATTATTATTTTTAAATAAAAGTATATTATTCAAAAAATTAGAAAAAACCCCGCGCGTGCGCGGGCATTATAACTAGTAAAATTTACAATCAAGTCCCAAACCTTAAAACAAAGGTTATTTAAAGTTCAATTTTGTGAGCTTATGTACTTTTATAATTTTTGGTAAGTTTGTAAATTTAATCGGTGACCTTACCTACTTAAAATTTTAAAAATAACTTCTTTTATTATTGTTAAATTAAATAAATTGATTGTGATAAGAAAAACTCTACGCATACATAAATACTAGCAGGGTACCCGCGCGTTGCAGCGGCGGGTACTCTAAATTAAAATTTTCCGGTGAATCGTGTAATTTTAGTTTATTATGTTCTTTTTGATAATAAATTTACGGATATCAAAATTTCGTTTAGCTCGTGTCCGTTCGGGCTCGAGCCCGTTGGCTCGTGTCCGTTCAGGCTCGAGGCCGTTTGGCCCATGCCCGTTCGGGCTCGAGCCTATTTGACCCGTTGCCCGTTCGGATTTGAATATTTGTATAATGTGCTTTATTATTTGTATTAGTGACATTTAATGCAGGAATTGTATTTAAGTTGGTTGTATAATATGCTTGATAATTTGTATTTCTTATGTAAGGGGTATTTTAATAAGTGCATTAATTGTATTTATTAACCGGTTAATTAATTGTATTTAATGTACATAATATTTTATTTATTATATTTAATATTAGTATTAATGGTATGTTAGAATTAAATGAGAGGAAAATTGGTGTGTACTTTAAGCTTATTAACTTGTAAATGTATAATTATATTTTCATCACTTGTACTTTAAACTTATTACTTTGTAAGACTTAAAATTAAGCATGCTAAAATTAAAAGGCATTCCTCCTTTATAATATAGTAAGATAAGATAAATATTAAGTAAAACATTAGTTATTGAGATATGCAAATTAAGAAATATTTTCAAATCTAACAATTTTTTTTATATATTATAAAATTAAATTAATTTTAATATTAAAACACCCATCTAGGCATGGGGTTATAAACTAGTAGGATCTAAAACAAATTCCTACTTAAAATTGCCGATAAAACAAACAAAAAATGAACTTTCAAATACTGCATATATTTATCCGCGTCATTTTGAAAGTAAAGATCGTAATGATCAAAAGTTGTTGGGATCCATAGCGTTTTCTTAAAGGTAATAAAAGAGAAGTATTTTTGAGAGGTGTTTGTAGAAATGTGTAAAAATTAAAAAATTTAAAAGGTATTTATAAGATTTTTAAAAAGAAAAAAACTGAAAAAAGTTGGTATTTAATTAAAAAAAGTTTACCGAACATCTTTTATTTTTAACCTTTCCATAATGTCTATTTGAAAAAGAAAAGAAAAAAGTATAACTTAAGCTTGCTGAACCTATGGCGCCACTCGCGATGTCGTCCTCGCGGTACAGGTCGGCGATTTTGTTCCGCATGACTAGGGCTGTTATTCGGGTTGACTCGGCCGAGTTCGAGTCAACTTGGGTCAAGCCTTCAAAAAACATACTCGAAGCCGACCCTGTTTAGAACTCGGGTCCGGGTCGGCTAAAAAAACATACTCGAACCCGACCTTGTTTAGAACTTGAGTCAATTCGAATTGATACGATTGACCCGAATATAATTTTTGACTCGATCAACCCGACTTGAATTAACTCGGTTCGGGTCGGGTCGGGTTCGGGTCGAGTTAGCCCGAATGACACCCCTACGCACGACCCTCTAAGCCATAGAGCACTCTTATAAAACTAAAGTTTACATAAAAAATCCCCACTCGCTGATATGTCAGCTGATGATTGGTTTCTTGTGGGCGGGAATTTTTTTGTGTAGATTTTATGTGGCCTAGCATGCCTCATAATAATATTATACGGCACTAATAGGAGTATCAGCCCAAAATTAGTCAAAAGGGTGAAATAGCACTCCATTTTATTCCCGCCAAATTAAGCCCCAAAAGCCCCCAAAAAAACCCTAGAATCCGTCATTTTGTTTGTAAATCGAAATGGAAATAAAATTGAAGTGTGGATGTGGGGAATCGGATTGTCCAGAATGGGCAATGATAGAAGTGCAAGGCGTTGTTGAAGTTCAACCCGCTTTTCAAGATTCTTTGAGTAATCTTCAGATCGGTATTCTTTGCCGCCCTTCTTCTCAGGTACAATTAATCTCTCATTGTGACTCACTAATTGATTGTAAGTTGCTAAATTGTACTGTAATAACTTAGGGGTGCAATTTAAGTGCTCCCTAACCATCAAGTAGTGGCGGAGCTTCATGGTTTTTTCTGGGAGGTCCAAATTAAGGGGGGGGGGGGGGGGGGGGGGGGGGAACTAGTAAATTTCTATAAGAAGTCCTCTTCTAGTTCTACGTCATGGTATTCCAAATTGTGTTTTTTTTCTATGTTTGAACACCCTGTTGGATAAGTGTGGTATCGTTGTCGTATGAGATTGTTAGATTGCATATCTAAAAAAAAATTACATTAACATTGTGTTCTCGAGTATCACTTAAAGAAGGAAAGTAAAGAAAATGAAGTGAAGCAGAAAAGGTTGTGTTCTCGAGTATCACTTAAGGAGGAATCGAAAAGGAAAAGGACCGAAAAAGAAGGGTGATTTGGTTGATTTTGAAGTAAAATGTTTTCTCCCAAAATTGGGGCCAAAATGTTCACTTCCTATTTATTTACTTTTCCCTACTAATAAAACTTAAAGATAAAAAAAGCATATGAATAGTTTTATTTAAACGTGCTAGTATTTGCCTTTCAAAGTATGTTCATCCGAACACCAAGCAAACTGATAAGGAGATAAATACTTAACTAATCAAATCCAAGACACTATCATAGTGAAATTCATTATGAATGTATAATTGTTTTGGGGTCAAATAAACATCGAGTGGTTAGGCTTTGCTTATGGAAATTGCTTATATGCTTATTGCATTTTGTTAAAGCAAATAAATATTTTTTAAGGTGTTCGGGATTGCTTATTGAAACTACTTACTTAGTGTGTTTACTACAGCAAAGAAGTGAGTTTGACGGGATTTGGCCGTTTAGGATTGCTTTTCTAAGCTTTATTTATTTATATTTTGTTATTTGCGAGTGAAACAAGTTGTTCAGAATAAGTAAATAGCTTGAGATTGCTTATTTCAACCAATTAATTTTTAAAAAGTAATAAGAACATGAAGTATTTTATCCCTACTCTAGTGGGATTAGGTATCACTGTTGTTGTGAGTAAAGAATTAAGGTGGCTCCAAGGTGGCCTAGCGGTAATGTGGTTCAAAGGTCTCAAAAGAGACCTGGGTTTAAACCTCACTGGCTAACATCTTGGATAGCCAGGGAAAAGTCCATAAAAAGCCACAGGAATACCGGTTAGACCATGTACATTAGAGCTAAAAAGGCTTGACTTTCTCCGGGTAACCTCAACTGGATCCCTATCCGTTTACCCGTTCTTGTGAAAAATTAGCTGCAGCAAAATTAATTATGATAAGCTGATTAAATAGGGTCATATTACACACGCGCCCCTTTGAATGATTATAAGTGAAAAATTAATTATGATAAGCTGATTAAATAGGGTCATATTACACACGCGCCCCTTTGAATGATTATAAGTTGCCAAATACTGAGACAGTTGATTATCATCAGAAACACATTCATACACTATCTCATACAATAGGTTTCGATGCTGCTATTTTCTGATTATTCCATATCACATTATCATTTCAGAATACAATGTCAAACACACTCTAGTTAATTTGTGACAGTAGTCTTATGATATAAATTGAGCTAATAGTAACTACTATTGGATTTTGAAATCAGAAAAGTCTTAATAGAGATTAGGAAGTGGTTCAAATATTCGAAATGGGACACTGATGAGGTTGTTTTGATCTCTGCTGAACTGGTTTGATCGTACAAATTTTTATCTTGCTTACTTGATGGTTCAGGAAAATTATACCTTTACTGTCGGTTATCATGAATTGACTGGGTCAAAGATCCCCTTGAAGAAACCGTTACTAGTATTGAAGAAGAAGGTAACAGAATCTTATATGGAAATAGATCAGAATGATGATGATGATGCTGCTAATTCATCAAGGGTGGAATTGGAAGTTATTGGTATCATTCGGCAACGGATTTTGTTCAAGACTAGACCAAAGGCTCTTATCTCAAGTAAGTTGTAACCACATTATGGTTTTGCTCAGCTTTTTAATATGGTTAATATGCCCTTTTACGTGAAAATTATTTGAATCATGCATTTAGCTAGTTCAATCTTGTAATTTGCATGCTTGTACTCACCCGGTAATAAGAGAACAGGAACTGTCATACCAGTTTGACTTTTGAGGTCACCACATACTTCCG
The DNA here is from genome assembly GCA_030686995.1 of Artemisia argyi. NCBI lineage: Eukaryota > Viridiplantae > Streptophyta > Magnoliopsida > Asterales > Asteraceae > Artemisia > Artemisia argyi. The sequence continues at coordinate 106,725,700 of CM060698.1, read as the reverse complement.
ATTTTCTAATGGATCTTCTACAAAATTCTTGTAAAAGTTCTGATATCTATCTTGGTCTATTTCAAAGTTACGGCAGATGCAAAATTATAGACATTGAATTTTTACTTTTTTAGCATAATTTGTGTATAATTTTTAGACCCGAAAAGTGATGGGTTTGACTTTAAAAGTCAAAGTGCGCCTGTTATTCGGAATGAATGGAGCATTTGCATTTGATATGGGTGTTCAGTTTTAAGCTCAAGTCTTTGTACCAATTAAGAAACATATTTCTTGTTACAGAACCACAACTTGCTGTGAAGGAGAAAGTAAGTGCACCGCGTCCCGTTGTTGAAAAGTAGACATGACTTGCGTGAAGAATCTTGGATATGTGTTCGTAACTGATGCTGTTCAAATGAAGTGGTTTTTTTATCGGATGATAGTAGTTTTAAGCTGCAATATGATAAACATAAATCTGATTTTGTCCTGCTCATGTATTCAATATGTGCCATGCTTTTGAAACAGGATGATTTTATCAATCATCCTCTTGGGTTGTTCAAAAATTGTGTTTGTCCTTATAAATCTACTTTAACCAGTTGGTTTAAGATGATATATCATCTAACATTGTCCGATGCTGATTCATGCTCTTATAAGGAAAACTTTGAATTCAGGTACATGATGGTGTACATGAAACCTTCAAAGGTATATGTTGAATGACAAACTAAAACATTCTGGTGAGTCATGAGTTTTCTGGTTAGTGATACATTACTCTCATAGTTTTCTGTGACCCATTCTATCCTGTTTTGTTGATTTAAGACTATTTGCGGCCCCAAAAAGGTGATTAGTGATACTTATTTTCATCCAGTTACTTTAGGTCCTGATGAATGCAACTGGTTTATCAGTTTGTAAATGAAAATGCCCCTTGGTTGCGGTCAAGCGACTTAATGTTAGATTTGGAGTCGTCGCTTGTTTTGCTCATGCAAATCTACTATCCCAACTGATAAATTAAAATTTAGGATTTGACAGTCACGTACCATGGTGTTCATCTCTAGCTGGCTTTAATATGCTTTTTATAGAGTAGTTCGAGGGCCTTAAAAAAGGATGACCGTCAGGATAAGGAAAGGGTCAATGTACCTTGATTCTTCATATATAGAGAGATTCACATATATAGCTAGCTTTCTTGCTCAGCGTATACCTATGGACGGTACATTTAATCAAACAAAGACTCGCGACTTGGTTATTGATTTATTTATTTTATTATTATTATTTTTTTTCCCTCTAGTTTCAGACTTTCGAGCATTTATAAGGTTTGTCATAGGCTTTGAATCAAAGGCTTTGTGTTTTTGTAACACACGTTAGAAGTGGTCAGAATACAATAAAAATGCCTAGATTGTTTAGAACTTTAGGTAACTGATAATTTACTTGCAAATTGCAATTGTAGGTTGGAAATGTTATTTTAAGGTTATAAGATACGGGATATGTGTTATGCTTCTTGCCATCTTCGAGGTAGGAGTAAGTGAGCTTCATTACAAGTTATTAAAAATATTGGTATCATGGCTTAGGAAAAAGAATCATGCTTTTTTGTTTTTTCTGATGTTTTTTGTCTGTCTGCTTTTGAGAGAACGTGGATTTGAAGTCTAGAAATACAAAGTTCTAACCAGGCTAAAAAAAAATCTGTAAAACTGAAGTGCAAAAAGTCATTTTTGCCTTTGATAAAATATTTAAACACCCATCTTTCATTTACTCTTCTTTGTGACATAAGAGAAAAAAACGAACACTCTTATTTCATTTTATTTTCTCGCCTAAAAGAAAAAACAAGTTTACTTCTCTTCTCGCTTGCAAAACAAAACCTAGTATGCATATTGCATAGGATTGTAACCGAGTCGAGGTGAACAGTGCCAAGCTCGAAACTCGACACGACTTAGAAACTTGAGCTCAAAACTCGACTTGAGCTCGATCGAGTATACATGTTCATGCTTGAGCTAGGTGATGTAATCAATACTCTCAAGGTCGACTTAGCACGACTCGATTATCGATTTTGGAATGTTGGTAACTATATTAATCGAGGTTCAAAGTACTCGACTCGATATTTATAAGCTCGACCCGACTTGCTTATATAGTACAAAAAATATGTAAATATACATATCAACTATATAAGCTTGACAAGACTCGCAAACTTTTCAAGCCGAATATTTTGATACTCGAGCTCGACTCAAAAGTGTAATCAAGTAAATCTAGATCAGTGTACATTGAACCGAGTTCAAGTATTTTGCGAGAATAGCTCGCAAGTTGTCTTATTTACACACTACGCAGGTAGTTGCTTCACGCAATTGAATCAGACCTCATAGTGTAGCTGAACTTCTAATAAGCTTAATTAAGAGTAAACTGCAAAATACATCCTTTTGGTTTACACATTTTGGCATCTTACATCCCTGTCAGAAACTTTTGGCAATATACATCCCCCGTTAGGCAAACGTTTGCCACAATACATCCCTCGTTAACAATGAGGACTAAAGGTGCAAAATTTTCCTCCGTTATCTCTTAACGAGACTGAAAATATTACACCGTTAGCCTTCGTTAGCCAAACATTTGCACCGTTAGTCCTCTTTTTTAGAAAAAAAAAAGTTAAAAAAAATTTAAAATTAAAAAAAAGGAAAAAAAATTAAAAAAATTATTTTTTTTAAAGTTAATATTTAAAAAAAATCAAAATTAAAAAAAAAATATTTGCGAAAAAAAAATAATTTTTTTATAAATACGCATTTTTTAAAAATATTAAAAAAAAGGAAAAAAAAATTTAAAAATTAATTTTTTTAAAGTTTATATTTAAAAAAAATCAAAATTAAAAAAAAAAATTGCAAAAAAAAAATTATTTTTTTTTAATAAATACGCTTTTTTTTAAAAAATTTAAAAAAGGAAAAAGATTTTAAAAATTAATTTTTTTAAAGTTAATATTTAAAAAAAATCAAATTTAAAAAAAAAATTAATATTTGCGAAAAAAAATTAATTTTTTTTATAAAAACATGAATTTAAAAAAAAAAACAATTTTTATAAAAAAAATTATTTTTTAAAAAAAATACGCACTTTTTAAAAAAATACGCATTTTTTAAAAAAATACGCATTTTTTAGAAAAATATGCATTTTTTATAAAAATTAATTTTTAAAAAAATACTCATTTTAAAAAAAATAATTATTATTTATAAAAAAAATTAATCTTTTTATAATTATTTTTTTCGCAAATATTAATTTTTTTAAAAAATTTTGATTTTTTTTAAATATAAACTTTAAAAAAAATTATTTTTTTCAAATTTGTTTCCTTTTTTTTAATATTTTTTCAAAATGCGTATTTATATAAAAAAAATTATTTTCTTTTCACAAATATTAATTTTTTAAAAAATTTTGATTTTTTTAAATATAAACTTTAAAAAAAATTAATTTTTTTAAATTTGTTTCCTTTTTTTTTAAATATTTTTTAAAAATGCGTATTTATATAAAAAAAATTATTTTCTTTTCACAAATATTTATTTTTTTGAAAAATTATGATTTTTTTTTTTAAATATTAACTTTAAAAAATAAATTTGAATTTTTTTTCCTTTTTTTTTAATTTTTAATTTTAACTTTTTTTTTTTTTTTTTTAATTTTAATTTTTTTTAACATTTTTTTTTTTTTTTTCTAAAAAAGAGGATTAACGGTGCAAATGTTTGGCTAAGGAAGGCTAACGGTGTAATATTTTCAGTCTCGTTAAGAGATAACGGAGGAAAAATTTGCACCGTTAGTCCTCATTGTTAACGAGGGATGTATTGTGGCAAACGTTTGCCTAATGGGGGATGTATATTGCCAAAAGTTTCTGAAAAGGATGTAAGATGCCAAGATGTTTAAACCACAGGGATGTATTTTGCAGTTTACTCCTTAATTAATGATTAAGTTGCAAAAATCATCTTATTAATTTGGCCAAAATGCGGGTGCAGTTCTTACCATTCGGTAAGTGCAAAGACCGTCTCTATGGAAAACTTATGGTTGCAAATTCAGTTCCTAGCCAAAGCAAAATAATTAAAATACCCTTCTCTTCTTCATCTTTAATTTTCTATTTACGAGAGTAGTTTGTGTTTCTTTTTTTTCCCAGAGACTGAATTTGCAACTGTAAGTTCCTAAGTTCCTTACAAGAACGGTCTTTGCACTTTCTAAATGATAGAGACTGCACTCACAATTTCGCTAAGTACATGGACTATTTTTGCAATTTACTCTTAGTTAATTGACACGTAATTCCAACAGAACAGCAAAGAAACTTCTGGAAAATACACCTCCCAGTCACCACACATTTTCAGAACCTTCTAGAATCAATAAAAAAACCCACCACTCCATTTCCAAATCAACACAACACCCACACATTCACCAAATCAGGTACAAATGTCTCCGCCGCCGCTAGACCGGAGCACCGGCGACTCATCAACCCCGCCAACCGCAGCCAGATCCACTCCGCCGCCATTTCTGACCAAAACTTATAAACTAGTAGACGATAACTCAACCGATGACGTCATCTCATGGAACGACGACGGATCTAGTTTCATCGTTTGGAGCCCTAGCGATTTCGCTAACCACTTGCTTCCCAAATATTTTAAGCATAATAACTTCTCCAGCTTTATTCGTCAATTAAACACTTATGTAAGCTTCACATTTTGTTATTTTTTATAAATTTTATAAATATAACGGTTTTTTTGTTATAATTAGGGTTTTAAGAAGGTCGTACCTGATCGATTCGAGTTCGCAAACGATTGTTTTCGAAGAGGCGAGAAGAGTCTGTTGTCCGATATCCAACGCCGGAAAGTATCTCCAGTGACTCCGAGCAGTTCCGGTGAAAAGGCGATAACTAACGCGGAGTTAATAAGTGAGAATGAGAGATTGAGGAAAGAAAATGAGAGGATTAGGAAGGAGTTGAATGAGATGAAATGTTTATGTAATAGAATTTATGTTATGATGTCAAGTTACGCAAAATCGGAAGGTGAAGTGGATTTATTTGGCGCGGTAAAGCGCGAAAATGGATGTAGTGATGGTGTTAGTTCTAGTTGTTTGTTTGGCGCGTTAATGACGGTTGGTGTGAAACGGTTAAGAGAGGAGAATGAGGGTGAAGCGGTAGAGCCGCGATTGTAAAATGACTTGATGCAGATTATACTCTCATTTTGAGGAATTAACTTGTAGTATGTTTTAGGGATTTGTTTATTTGTTGTGTTAGTTGTATGCTTCAGCATTGCTGGTAATATTATGATGCAATTTTGTTAATGATTTGATAATCTCATGCTAACTTATAGTTATGCATCACTACATATCACCATAGCAATTACTTGGTATTTTCGCTATGTGATCTTTCGGTAACTTTTTTTGAAACAGCTTTCTAACAAGAAGCTACAAAGAGGATTACAATAGGTTTGTGCAAGCAGGTTTAGGATAACACATCCAATCTATTCAACTGATACGCTTTTCTGTTCCTAATAGTGAGAACCTTAATTTCTTCCATGTTTAGGATAACACATCCAATCTATTCAACTGTTACGTGTTTCTTTTCCCCCCCTAAAAGTGAGAGAGAACCTTAATTTCTTCGATGAAAGTGGCACCAGTAGGTCTCACATCAAAGCGAATTCTATTTACAAGTCTTCATATTCTTTTCATTACCGAAAAGAACATAATCAAGTAGGCATTATAATTAATGTCTTGAAAACCGGATTTTTATTGACCTTGGAGTCATCGGATTTTCGGGTCACTGGTTCAACATGTTTAACTATTTTTTTTCTAACCCGTTAGATTGCAAACTTTCATTAACCAAACATGTATTACTTGTGGAAAATCCAATGCCAGGCACATGTAAAGTTTTGAAATTATAATATCAAACACGCAATAAGTTTACAAAGTGCAATCCAAATTTGAAACACATGTAACCATATGAAAATACAAGTTTAAACTTCAAAACGATGTTAATCTAAAAATTACATAGTTCAAACTTCATTACAAATTTTCAATTCAAGCATATCATCATGATAAATCCAAATCACGACGACATCATCACTTTAGATTGTTTACAATATCGAATACCAACAAAGTATTTAAATACATCATTATCATGCCATCAATATGAGTATCACGATTATACTCCATTGTATTGGCCGGGTTCGGTCTGATGGGTTAACCTGGGTCGATTGAAACCCGACAGGTCAATTCGAGTTAACATTTAGCAAAAACCCGACCATGAAGGACCACTCACCACACGACGAACCACTCATCACTCTTATTCTCGGTTCGACTTTTTTTTTTTTTTTTTTTTCTTTTTAGAACAAAACCACACTTGAAATCCGAACCCCGAGTTAAACCATCCAAACGGGCAGGCCCTAGGACCCGAACCACTAGGAGAGACCCGCGAAAGGAAACCCCTAAAACTCAAGGCTTTCACACTAAGTGGAAAATCCGGATTTTCTTTGTCACTTGCTAGACTTGAACCTGGGTAAAACCCTTCCCCAAGATTCAGAAGGAACTCAGGTAGCCATGTTGGTCCCAAAGTTGTGTATGGTGAGAGAGATTTGATAAATGAAATTGCAATATAATGATAACTTTGTAAATCTTTCCAACTATTGTAAAGTTGCAGAATGTCAAGTACTTATACTAAGCGAATGGTTGTGTTTCGAACCATCGCGACTGTTCACAAAAGGTTGTGTTTGTTGCTGCTTCATTCGAACAGTCACAAGCCAAACATCACACCTTTTCGGTTCTAACTAAATTCTGTAAATAACTAACTTAACTAACTTAACCGCTATTCGGTTATTTACTTTATAACTAACACGTTTGGTCCTTGGAGTTTCTTGTATCCAAGAAGTATCATGCAAGATTACACGCTCACATTCTCCTCCTTAATCTTGAATGTTGCTTCGTCCTAAGTCTTGAACTCCGAGCATTTGTCGCATAGTTGCAAACTTGAGTCTTGCTAAGGCTTTTGTTAAAATATCTGCTCGTTGTAGTTCTCCATTTACGTGTTCAACTTTGATATGACCATTCTTTACACATTCCCTGATGAAATGATAGCGAATGTCAATGTGCTTGCTTCTTCCATGAAATACTGGGTTCTTCACGAGTTGTATAGCTGATATGTTGTCAACTCTAAGTGTTATCCTTTTTTCTTCTGATCCAGTCAATTCACTAAGTAAGCGTTTCAACCATAAAGCTTGACATGCTGCTGCAGTAGCTGCCATGAATTCTGATTCACATGATGATAGTGCCACTGTCGGTTGTTTCTGAGTACACCAAGTAATAGGTGACTCTCCAAAGTAAAATACTATGCCAGTAGTTCCTTTTCCTTGATCGGTGTTGATTCCATAACTACTGTCGCTGTAACCTGTAATTTTGCAGCCGCCTTCTTTCTTGTATATTATTCCATGTTCCTTTGTTCCTTTGATATATCGGATTACTTGTTTAACTGCCTTTAGGTGAATTTCCTTCGGGTCTTGCATGAATCTGCTGAGTAGTCCGACTGAGTAACTAAGATCTGGTCTTGTGTGCAGTAAGTACCTAAGACTTCCAATTAAGCTACGGTAGTAAGTTGCGTCAACTGGGTTTCCACTATCTTCCGCCTTGACCAACTTAGTGCCGAGATCCATAGGTATCTTTGTATCATTACTGTCCGTCATAGTTGTTTCCTTCAAGATCTTGTTAATATATCCTGTCTGCTTGATTGTAATTTCTCCTCCTGTCTGTGTAACTTCTATCCCAAGGTAGTAAGCTAGCAACCCTAAGTCACTCATTTCGAATTTATCTTCCATCTGGGATTTGAACAAGTCTAATTCTTTCTTTGGAGTGCCGGTGATTATCAAATCGTCTACATATACTCCAACAATAAGCGTAGAAGTCTTGCTTCTCTTCGTGTAAATGGCTTGTTCGAGATTACATTTCTTGAAATCTAATGACTTCAATGTTTGATCAAGCTTCATGTTCCAAGCTCTAGGTGCTTGTCTTAAGCCGTACAAAGCTTTAGTTAGCTTGTAGACTTTATCGGTGTTTCCTTGCTGAATAAACCCTTCTGGTTGTTTGACATAGACTTCTTCCTTCAATTCTCCATGTAAAAATGCTGATTTTACATCTAAGTGGTGTACTGGCCAACCATTATATGCTGCTAGTGCTAATATTAATCGAACTGTTTCTATCCTAGCAACTGGTGCGAATACTTCATCGAAGTCTATTCCTTGTTCTTGTACATATCCTTTCGCCACTAATCTTGCCTTGTACTTAATGATCTTACCGTGTGCATCTCTTTTGGTTTTGTAAACCCATTTAAGTCCGATTGCTTTCTGGTCTTCAGGCAATGTAGTAAGAGTCCATGTGTTATTCTTGTTGATCGAATCTAATTCTAATTCCATGGCCTCAATCCATTTCTTGTCTGATGATGCTTCCTTGTAGTTACGAGGTTCTTCTTCTGTGAAGAGTAAACTAGGTGTTTCTACTATGCTTGCTGTTTCATAAATTGCTCTTAAGTCCTTTAAACCTCTAACCGGTGTATGATAATATCTTCCTGAGCTTCCTAACGAGCTTCTAAGTGAACTAATAGTAGCGTCTCTTTCACTTTCTGAGTTGGGTTCGTAAGTGTATGTTGGTGGTGTAACTGGTGATTCGGGATCTGGTATTGCATCTGGTATTGCATCTGGTATGTGATCCTCTACATGATACGTGTCATCAACATTTTCAATGTTGATTGGTGTAGGAGTTTCAGTGTCAACTTCGTCTACTACAAAACTAGTCCAAAAGGTGTCTTGTGTACTTGTATCATCTTCATTATTATCCCAATTCCACGGTTTCGTTTCCATAAACTTTACGTCCCTACTAACATGTTTCTTCTTTCTTACTGGATCATATAGCCTACATGCTTTCGATCCTTCCTCTACTCCTAAATAAACCATCGGTATGCTTCTATCATCTAACTTCTTCAAGTGAGGTATCGTTATTTTAGCATAAGCTGTGCATCCGAATATTCTTAGGTATTCCAGATTCGGTTTTTTGTTGTAGAGTGCTTCATATGGTGTTTTATCTATCAGGGCCTTCGTAGGTACCCTGTTGAGTATATAAATGGCGTGTCGTACTCCTTCCGCCCAAAAAGTTAAGGGTAACTTCATTGCTTTCATCATACTCCTAGTCGTCGATAAAACTGTCCTATTCCTTCTTTCTACTACACCATTTTGTTGTGGTGAGTATGGTGCTGTTAGCTGTCTAGCTATACCATTCTCCTTACAGTACTTGGTGAATTCATTAGATGTAAATTCACCTCCTCTATCCGTTCTTAGCATCTTTAATTTCAATTTCAACTCCATTTCAACCTTTAGTCTAAATTCCTTAAATGTATCAAATGTCTGATCCTTCGATGTAAGAAAATAAGCCCACATGAATCGTGTACAATCATCTACTAATAAGAAGATGATCTTCTTTCCAGAGTGTGTGGCTGGACTTATAGGACCACAAAGATCTCCATAAACTAAGTCTAACAGATTCTTTGATCTGAATTTAGCTTGATTCGGAAATGGTGTTCTAATGTGTTTTCCTAATAAACATGCATCACAAACTTGTCCTGCATGACTTATTCGGGGTACTCCATCTACTAAACCCTTTCTCGTCATCTTGTTTATAACATCAAAGTTAAGATGACCTAATCTAGTATGCCATAACCATGCTTGGCTGTCTATATTTGCTAAGAGGCATATAGGTGTTTCAATATGTAGTCTAATACTGTAAAGTCGATTCTTAGATCGTTCTACTTTCATCAACAACTTCTTGTTCTTATCATACAAAGTTAGTATATTTTCATCCATGATGATTTTGCAACCTATTTCGGTAAGTTGTCCTAGACTAAGTATGTTACTCTTGAGGTTTGGAATGTAGTAAACGTCCGATACTATCTTTTGTTCTTGGTTTCTACATCCTAATAATATTGAACCTCTACCCTTTATCTCTACATACGATCCATCTCCAAAACGAACGCGTCCCGTGATGCTTTCGTCAATATCTTTAAAATGACTCTTGGTTCCGGTCATATGGTTACTTGCACCATTATCTAAATACCATATGCTAGCATCTGTTGTAGCATACTTTTGGGGTTGTATCTGACCTTCGTTTAATAGAACTTCGTGAGTTTCGTGTTTAGCCATTAATAGTGATGGTTCATCGTCTTCTAAGATAAGGTTTGATTGCTCTTGATTTGTTGATGGTTTTCTACATTCATTCTTTACATGTCCTAATTTTCCGCAGTTGTAACATGTAACTTTACTCTTATCCCACCTTGGTTTATTGTTTCTATCTCTATGGGATGAGTTTCCGCCATTCGAGTCATTTTTATTTCCCTTATTCTGCCAGTTTCCTCGTGAGTAGTTTGATCTACCACCGCGTTTGAAAAAACGTTTTCCTTTCTTAAAGTGTTCACCTTGTGTGAATAGTAAATTATCCTGGCTTTCTACTTGTCCTCCCTTTCGGAGTTTAATCATTTCCTCGAATGCCTTAAGTCTACCAACAATCTCATCTAACGTAGTGTTATCGAGATCATTTGTCTGTTCTATGGATGCTACTACTTGAATGAACCTATCTGGTGTGGAGTCTAATAGTTTTCGTACTAAAAGTGATTCATCCAAAGTCTTTCCTAATTCTTTTGCCTTCGTGGCATAACCATTTAATTTGGCTGTAAATGCATCCACCGTGTCATCCTCCTTCATTTGAAGAGTCTGAAATCCAATCATCAATGATTGTAATCGTGCTTGTTGCACTTTTTCTTCTCCAACGTGTCTCCTTTTTAACGATTCCCATAATTCTTTCGCCGTTTTACAACCAGCCACTTGTAATATTACATCTTCGGTCAAGGCTTGATATAAGAAAGCTAATGTTGATTTATCCTTCTTATCATCTAGTTGTGTGCCTTCCTTAGTTTCTATTGTATCCCATAAGCCTTGTGCTTCTACTATAACCCTTATTTGTATAGTCCAAACTGTGTAGTTTGTGGTTTTAAGTTTTGGGCATGTGTATTGTGCAAAAGGTGTTACGGGTTTTGGTAATGATGTGCTAGTGTCTTCTCCGGACATTTTTCTAGAGTTTATAATCTTCACTTCTATGTGTGGGAATTTCTAACTTGTGGTAACGCTTAAAACTACAGGAACAAGATATAGTTTTCGGGAAAACTTAATAGGTACTATGGATTTCTAATAGTATAAACTATGTATCTATACTAAAATATGAAATGAAATCCAAAGAGGTGTTTCGAATTTTTGACCTTGTGTGTTTAACACACGCGTTTCCTTTGATGTTGATATGTGAATGAACCAACCAACTTTTCCCTCGTTTTTCCAAATTCAATCCGTATATACTTGTTACTCGACTTGAATTCTTCACAATTTACCACTCTTCTTCGTACCACGTTGTAATTCGACTTGTAAAGATGTCCTAAACAATGTTTTCTTGTCTCGGTTTCTTTTCAAAGTCGTGTCTTGTCCAAGATAAACAAGTGCTGTCCTTGTCTTCTTTGTTCCAAAACGTTGCGGACTCTCGAGCCCTCCAAAATACTCTTCGGTATTCTGTTCCAAAAGACCAAGCGGACTGCTTGTCTTTGTTGTCCTTCTCGACTGTATTCTGCCAACAAGTATCGTCCTTGTTGCTTCTTCGTTGCTTGTATTCTCAATATGTTCCACACCTTTTCTGTATCGCTAGCGTCAAAGTCAAAACAATCTTCAATTGTTTTCTGCTTTTATTTTCTCACGGTATACCCTTCTTCTCTCCAAGCAAACGTCTCTTCTTTCTTTCTTTTCCAGGCGTACGTCTTCTCTTTTTTTTTCTCCTTTGTCCGCGACAAAGAGTCGTATGTTGTATGAAAACTTGAAGGCCAACAGAAAGTATACAAAGTTCTCTTTGTATAAAAATCTGTTGCGTCCAAAAATCAATCCAACAATCAAGTCACCACTTCGTTTGGTGCTTATTCGAATGCAATTTCTACACAAGTACGGTCGTGCACTACTTTCCTCGCGTCTAAAGTTATCTAGTATCACGTATATAAGGTCTATACGCTACGGTTTTGTTTTAGTTTTCCTGAAAACGAGATGTTTCCAGTAACTTGTTTTTCTTCGGTTCTCGGTTTGTTTCAACTGGTTTGTAATTCGGTTTGTGAAAGACAAACGTTGGCTCTTGATGCCAAATGTTGGTCCCGAAATGTACGAATGTGTAAGAGAGATTTGATAAATGAAATTGCAATATAATGATAACTTTGTAAATCTTTCCAACTATTGTAAAGTTGCAGAATGTCAAGTACTTATACTAAGCGAATGGTTGTGTTTCGAACCATCGCGACTGTTCACAAAAGGTTGTGTTTGTTGCTGCTTCATTCGAACAGTCACAAGCCAAACATCACACCTTTTCGGTTCTAACTAAATTCTGTAAATAACTAACTTAACTAACTTAACCGCTATTCGGTTATTTACTTTATAACTAACACGTTTGGTCCTTGGAGTTTCTTGTATCCAAGAAGTATCATGCAAGATTACACGCTCACAAGCCAACTGAGCTAAGTCAGTTGGTTAAAATAAATCCCCCAAGCGACATAACCTGGAATCAAACCCTGGACCTCTTGTGTAAAATCAAGTGGCTCGTCGGATTTCAAGTGTTGTGCCGTTCTTAAATTAAAAAAAAAAAAAAAAGAAAAAAAGAAAGAAAGAAAGAAGTCGAACCGAGAATAAGAGTGGAGAGTGGTCCTTCCTAGTCCGGTTTTGCTAAATGTTAATTCGAATTGATCCGTCGTGTTTCAATCGACGAGGGTTAACCCATCTAACCGAGTCTTCTTTATTAGACTAATTTATATTCAAATCCTAGTTAGAGACCATTGGGCACTGAATTGGCCCAACGAAAACCAGCGGGGTCAAGCCAGGTTTCAAAACATGAACTATAATTTTGGCAACTACAGTAGTTAGAGATGGCTTAAATAAATGTACTTGAGTTTTGGTTACAATAACAAATATTTTCAACCGCACAATTGTAATGTTTTCTGTGTAATTTAAAGAGGATGCATGGTGTGATTTTTTCTTGCAAGGACAATGCAAGAAAAACAAATTCATGTATTTTGCTGAATGTTGCTGTAAATGCATGGTTAAGTTAAAGTCTTGAATTGCTACCATATGGACCTTATGGAGGTTCCATAATGATATGATTTTCGCATCAAAACTACCCAACAAGCGCCTCATCCTTGATAATATCATACTATCATCATTTACTTGGTGCTCTAGTAGACAAAAGAAAGTCCCCATTAAGTGGATTGATTGGATATGTAACCCTTGTAATGCTATTTCATCTTGTTTGTAACTTTTATAGCTTCTTGCTAGATATACTAACGCCGTTCAAAAAAAAAAAAAAAAAAAAAAAATCCGTTTTTATCTCATGCATCCACTAAAAAACAATCAGTTCATATTGGTAAGGTAGTTCTATTTTATTGTAGCAATCTGTTCTCTAAACTATACTCTGGTATAACTAACTCATAAGACTCATTATCTTGATCGACTGAAATGATGACATGCAACAGGATTGCGAAGTTCCCAAAGAATCCTAACTGAAGTAGCAGAACATACCAATAGACAACTAACCAATGGGTTCTATCAAGACATGCTAACGCAGACCTTGAAGAACACTTACCTGAATGATCATATGACAGATAGCAACTCTTTAGGAGAGTCATCTCAGTATACAAACACTAAGCCACTAAGGTGGTGCGCTTAGTTGGAGAAAATTTATGCTAGTTTATCTCTAAATTCTGTCGAAATTTGGAAGAGGTTTTTATCTTAGAAAACTTTCGAGAGTCATCTCAGTATACAAAGTTACAAACACGTACTAAAGGTGGCATGCTTTGTTGGAGAAAATATATGCTAGCTAGTTTATATTTAAATTTTGTCGAAGTTTGGAAGAGCTTTTTATCTCCACAATAGAGTTAGAAAACTTACAAAACCGCGTTAACATAATTTTTTATTTTCCATTTAGAAGAAGAGAATCGGGGGTTGGGTTACAATGGAAACAAGTAAAAGGTCAAATTGTTTTGTAAATTTTTTTTGTGGAGAATTGTTTAGGAAAAAATCTGCCAACTTTAAAAAGGATTTGAGTTTTTCTTGTTCTGTGCAAAATAGTTCTATAAAAAACTTGGTATCGACAACTTTTATTGCCAAAGGGCTAGCTTCCAAAAGATAGATACACCGAACTCATGATGAAATAATCACCAAATAACCAACTCGATCAACTATGTATTGAATGGTATAATTCCTTGATTGATTTATGCCATAAACATGTTACATATATATATATATATATATATATATATATATATATATATATATATATATATATATATATATATATATATATATATATATATATATATATATATATATATATATATATATATATATATATATATATATATATAGGTTACAAGAGATGGTTCTAGAATGGCTACAAATGGGCTAGGCCTAAATACAATGAGAACCTATAATATACAATCGACTAATACTCCCCCGCACTTGGAGCGGGAGGAAGACGGACGCTCAAACTGGATCTGAAATCTTCAAATAATGCTGAAGGTAGACCCTTGGTGAAGATATCTGCATACTGATAGCGGGAGGGCACATGTAGAACTCGAACCTGACCAGCAGTAACCAAGTCACGAACAAAATGTATGTCATTCTCAATGTGTTTGGTCCGTTGATGTTGAACTGGATTTGCAGACAGGTATATGGCACTAACATTGTCACAGTAGACAAGTGCTGCAGCGGACAATGGAGAGTGCATCTCTCGGAGAAGGTTTCTAAGCCATGCAATCTCAGCTACGACATTGGCAACACCCCGGTATTCAGCCTCAGCACTTGAACGGGAGATAGTCTGCTAACGCTTAGAAGACCAAGACAGGAGATTGTCTCCCAAAAATACACAGTAACCTGAAGTAGACCGCCTTGTTGAGGGGCAGCCTGCCCAATCTGCATCTGTATACCCAACAAGAGAGGTGGTAGTAGAAGAGTACAAGTGAAATCCAAAATCCAGAGTTCCTCGAACGTAGCGTAGGATACGCTTAAGGGCAACGAGATGAGGTTCACGAGGGTCATGCATGTAGAGGCAAATCTTTATACTGCATAGGATATATCTGGTCTAGTAAATGTGAGATACTGAAGACCACCTGCAAGACTACGATATAAAGTGGGATCCTGAACTGGAACACCTTCAGGACCTAGTTTGGAGTCCTTATCAACTGGTGTTCTTGAAGGGTTACAGTTGGCCATGTGAGCACGCGCAAGAAGCTCAATAGCGTACTTCTTCTGAGACAGAAATAGCCCTGTAGAGTGACGAGTAGCAGAAATACCAAGTAAATAATTAAGTGCCCCGAGGTCAGTCATGTCAAACTCACTGTGTAGAGAAGCAATGATTTGCTGTAGTAAGTCTATAGAGGAAGCTGTAAGAATAATGTCATCCACATATATAAGTAAATAAGCAACCTGAGATCCCTGACGAAGGATAAATAGGGAAGAGTCACAACAGTTGTGGTAAAATCCAACACGAGTGACATATCCTGCAAATCGCTGAAACCAAGCACGGGGTGCCTGTTTCAGACCATATAAAGACTTCTGCAGAAGGCAGACATGGTGAGGGTACCGGGGGTCCACAAAGCCTGGTGGTTGGTGCATATATACAGTCTCAGATAAATCCCCATTAAGAAAAGCATTCTTAACGTCAAGCTGATGAATGGGCCACTTGCGAGAGACCGCGAGACTAAGGACTGTTCGGATGGTGGCTGGCTTGACCACTGGGCTAAAAGTCTTGTCACAGTCAATTCCAAGTTGCTGACTACTACCATTGGCAACCAAACGAGCCTTATAGCGACTCAGAGTTCCATAAGCATGAAATTTATGCTTAAACAACCACATAGATCGTACCAAATTTATACCAGCGGACCGTGGTACAAGAATCCAAGTACCATTTTTAACTAACGCATTATACTCATCATGCATAGCATTATTCCAATGAGGGTTTTGGAGAGCAAGGAATGGAGATTTAGGTAGGGTGAGATAGAAGTAGTGTGAAGATAGAGACGGTCAATGAGTTTGACAATGCCTGATTGTGACCGAGTGACCATGCGGTGAGTACGGGGTGGTTCAGTGGGAGGTTGTTGGATTGGTGATGGTGGATTTGATGGTTCAGGTTGGGGGCTGTTGAGTTGTGGTGAATTGGTAGGAGTTGGGCTAGCTGGTGTAGTGGGCTCAATATGAGTTTGAGGATCAGTTTGTGGGGGTGGGGTCTGAGTGAGTAATGTAGTGTCTAAAAATGTGTAGGAGTCGGGTGTCATTGAGCAGTAGGGGAATTGTGTTTTGTCAAAGGTGACGTGGCGAGAAAGTAAGATTTTGTTTGTTTCAAGGTCTAGGCATCGAAAGCCACGGTGGTAGGCGGGATAGCCCAAGAAAATGCATGGTGTTGCACGTGGGGCAAGTTTGTGTGGTGAGTGAAGGTGAGGATAGCAAAGACAACCAAAGATGCTGAGGTTGGAGTAGTCGGGTGGTTTGTTAAAAATTCGTATGTAGGGAATTTCGTTGTTGATGGCTGTAGAGGGTAAAAGGTTGAGGAGATAAGCGGCAATATGAAGAGCTTCGACCCAAAACGTGGGGGGAAGGTGAGCTTGAAACAAGAGCGTACGAATGACATTGTTGATGGTTCTAATCATGCGTTCCGCTTTGCCATTTTGTTGGGAGGTTTTTGGGCAAGAGAATCTAAATTCTATACCGTGTTGGGCAAAAAGGTTATGTAAACGGTTATTATTGAATTCACCGTCATGGTCACATTGAAAACTTTTTATTTCGCATTTGAATTGGTTCTTAACATAATTACGAAAATGCAAAAATTTATCAAGCATGTCAGATTTATTACGAATTGGGTAAATCCATAAGTAATGAGAGAAATGATCAAGAAATAATACGTAATATTTGAAACCACTTTTACTAGTAATTGGAGATGTCCATAAATCGGAATGAATGATATCAAAACAATGTTTAACAATGGACTTGGAACTATGAAAAGGGAGCTTCACATGTTTGCCAAGTTGGCATGCGTGACAGACATGAGAAGACTTTTCTTTATTACACGAAATAAATTGACGAGAAGCAAGAGACCGTAGCACTTCGTCACCGGAATGACCGAGGCGTTGGTGCCACGTAGAGGAGCTTGTGGAGAGGAAAGCGGTAGGGTTTGTTGATGGCTTGGTGACGGGATAGAGATCCCCGAAACTATCACATCGAATAAGGATATGGCGAGTCCAGAAGTCCTTCACAGAAAAACCAAATGCATCAAATTCAATTGTACAATTATTATCTCTAGTAAATTGACAGACGAAAATGAGATTTTTAATGATGTTAGGGGTTACAAGAACATTATGTAAATGAAGTGGGCGATTAGGGGATGGAATAATGCTATGTCCGGTGTTGGTGACGGGAATAGAATTCCCGTCGCCAACGTGTACTGATGGGAATAAGCGTGTGTTAAAAAGTGTACTTAAATTATTTGCATTAGAATTTAAATGGGAAGAGACACCTGTATCCATATTGCATGTAGGATCTTGCAAGGTCATTGTGCTAAACGCGCTTGGTAATGTTGTCGCCTCAGATGGATAGTACCCCCGTGTGGGTCCAAGAAGCCCGCTGTTCGGATTGGACTGTGGTGCAGCGTATAAAGGCTGGACATGATGGGCTTGTGGGTAAGATTGGGCCTAATTATGGGCTTGCGTTGGGGGTAATGGGGCTGCATAACCAGTGGGTTGAGATGGCTGGTTTGGTGTATTCGTTGGCTGGTAAAGGGTTGTAGGTTGGTGTAACTTGGGCCAAGGGAGTGACGAGCCTGGTACAGGCCTGGAGGTGTCCAGGGAGTGGGGTTGGGGTGGTACGAGTTCCAGGGTTGTATTTCCTTTGGTTGCCAAGCCGGACCGATTTCTATGGTCATGTATAAACTTACATCGGTCCCCGAATTTACACGAACCTTTGTTAAAGTGATTACATATTTGCAGTAAAGGTTGGGTTTTAGAGTGGGTACCTTTCGAGTCTGTTTTGGTTGCCATAAGGACAGTGGGGGATGAGCTACTGCTGTCGTAGGTGTTGTCCTAGTCAGATGCTTCTTGCAGGTTGGATTCTTCAAGCAACAACATGTTGCAAGCAGTTTCAAATTTAGGTAAAGGTTGGCTGTGACTTATGAGTCGAGCTACGCCCTTATACCGTGTGTCAAGTCCATTTAGAGCATACATAACAAGGTTTTTATCGCTAACCTTTTCTCCTAGATTAGCCAATCGGTCCGCCATAGCTTTGATTTTGGTGCAATAAGCGTTTATGGTGAGGATGCCAAGCTTGATAGATCGAAGCTCACCATCAAGGGTTATTGCACGAGCGTCTTTGTTGTCGTGAAAGAGATCCTTAATGTGATCCCACAAAGCCTTTGCATTCCCAGGGGTTGTTACAACTTGGTCTTGAAGGGATTCTTCTAGGGTGCCAAGGATCCAGACCTTCACAAGGTCATCTTGTTTGTTCCATTCTGGATCATTAGAGCTTGTAGAGGAGCCCTTGATATGAGTTTTTAATCCAAGGCTGCCTAGATGGATTTTGAGAAATTGTGTTTTTCAAGGCTCAACTTGATAGGTATATTAAACGGAATGATTTTATTGGTGGATGTAGAAGAAGATGTGGAGTTGCCTGTCATGTTATGACGAGCTTGAGTTGTAGGGTTGAAGAGGATCGTGTGTTTATAGAGAAAGAATAGGAGGGAAGGGATTAATGAGAGAGATTTTAGGATCGTTATTTTGGTTAGGCTGATACCATATTGAATGATATAATTCCTTGATTGATTTATGCCATAAACATGTTACATATATATAGGTTACAAGAGATGGTTCTAGAATGGCTACAAATGGGTTAGGCCTAAATACAATGAGAGCCTATAATATACAATCGACTAATACTATGAACTAACAATAAAAAAAGTGTCGTTTGCTGATTCAGTAAAGGGCACCATTCATTCAACTCCCAATCCAACATATCAATACCTCTACTTTGCAAAAATTCTTTAGCAGACAATCTTCTTTTTAAGTAAGTTACGTTTGATTGGTCAGTTTAAAGTGCATTTGTATATATGTCCTTATTAATTTATCAAATATCACAAGTTTACATTCTGTCACGTTATTGTAATTACACTTTTATATATTAAGAACACCACAATAACTACAGGGCATGTTTGCATAGCAGAATGATTCATGCCGATTACAACTTTTAGTTTTACATCTTATTTTGTTTCTAGTTTCTTACTAGATTGTTATTTTGTTATTAATAAAATGCCTTAAAAAAAAAGCTTTACATCTTATTATTGAACCAATAGACACCTTTGTTGTTGTCTTCACCTTCATCAGACTCAACAAAAAAGCACTCAGTTGCTTCCCTCCACATTGCTTTGATTATTGGGGTGTCATCAAACTGATAGTATTCTCCTAAAATTGGTTTGATTGCC
The DNA here is from genome assembly GCA_030686995.1 of Artemisia argyi. Classification (NCBI taxonomy): domain Eukaryota; kingdom Viridiplantae; phylum Streptophyta; class Magnoliopsida; order Asterales; family Asteraceae; genus Artemisia; species Artemisia argyi. Next base: position 106,706,176 of record CM060698.1, on the reverse strand, counting down.
TTTGTTGCTTCCATGGCATGATAATGAGGAATAGTGAACACCAAATGATGGGCTACATGTGTGTCGGTCATGTGATGAAGAACTATGTTTAAGATGCCATAATTTCTGTCTATTGTAGACAGTGCTCCTCTCAACCAGTCCCACTCAGTGGAGTCATAGTGAGGTAGTGATCGGTGAGTGTGCTGCAGCCAAGTGATGACAGCCAGGAATCCATAGACGATAACCAAAGGTGCAAAGTATATCAGCACTAGCCATGTGAAACCTTGTACCAAGGCCACTTTGTAGAGCCCATAACTTGTTACAAAAAGTCCAACGTCAGTTAAGAGTATTTGGAATTGCTCACGATCGCTGTAAATTGGACTCTTTGGATTAAAATGGTTGGCAAATTTCTCATACTTTCTGCCCGAAACATTAAAACAGATATACAGGAGCCAGCCTAAAGTACATAAAATTATAAGCCTAAAAAAACGGCCAGGTGGGGTATTAAGAAGTCTTGCAGAAGCGTTTAGGCTAGACTTCTTTCTTGGGATGAAAGATTGATCTTTCTCGAGTGAAGCAGTGTTTGAATGGTGACGACGGTGACTATATTTCCATGAAAAATAAGGAGCAAGCATACCAGTGTGTAGGAAGTAGCCAATAGTGTCATTCAACCATGGATAATCACTAAAAGCTTGATGACCACACTCATGGCCAATAACCCACAAACCCATCTGGACACTACCTTGGAGGATCCAATAAACGGGCCATGCCATGTAGAAAAAAGGTGTCTGAAGGGGGGAAATATAGGTTGCAGCAACGTAATAAAACAAGAAAGAAAAAAATAAGTCGACAAAAAGATAAGATGAAGATTTGATCAGGGATCGATTGAAACAGTGGGGTGGTATGGCGTTCTTTATATCACCGAGAGTGAATGGTGGAATTGAAGACGGGGCTCGTTTCACAACTTCACTGCCTGAGTTACTTTTTTCTCTGGCACGGCCACCTGAACCCATTTTGTAACTTATTTTTTCCTGCAAATAGTAGACAAGTTATAAAACAGTAGTTCTGTATAAGTATAAGAACCAAAACTTAATGTGTACTCGATCTATATACTGCAAGATGTACTGTCATGGTGAGATCTGAGCTTTTTTATTTTATTTTTTATTATTTCTATATTTGTATATCTTAACCAAATTAGGAGTATATCATACTTATTCCGTATTATTTTAAGTAGCCATGTGCAAGATCCTGGTTGACATTTCTGATATTGCTTGATTCCCGCCAAAATAAAGAGTTATAAAAAATCTTATAAGAATCATGTCATGATTTTAAGTATCACCGTGTTACTCGTGCGTTTAAATTAATGGAATTGGAACGTGGCTGGCTTCTGGAAGTGAATGAAACTATCACTATGAAAGTGATAGTTGGTGTTTGTTTAGGGTGTCTGGGCCACAACTATGTCTACGAAAGTCCATTATTTTCTATACTCCATATATGGCTAGAGAGTAAGGAATGGAACTTTCATAGTTGAGTACTATCAAACTCATACCCATTGTCATTCCTCCCATCATACCAAACACACCCTTAATATTTTTAGTTACATAACAATGAAGAATATATTACTATCATCTGTAAAATTGATGAAACCTGCATATTGTTTTTGTTTGGTCTCGGTGGTGTCAGTTGTTAAGAATTTCTTTATTTGACTATTTAGTTTTGTTTATTATGTGATCCGACCACAGTTAAAGCTTAGAAGTATTTAGATTTTGCAATTCTATTTGATTAAATTTGGGAGATTGGAAAGTTATTGATACCGGTATTTGTATCGGAATCCACGTTGAAGAGAATTTGCATCTACTTGCATGACCTCGTTTATAGGTTTTGTAAGGGTTATAATTTGATTATGGTGTTGGTATTGGTTTCGATATTTGAAGAATTTGAGGATTGGTTTGATTATACTTGGTTTTGCATGGTGTTGGTGATGTTATAGTGACTATGTCTTGAATAGTTATGTGTAGATCTCGACATCAACAACATGTTTTGGTTCTTCCTGATATCACTTGATTATGTCTGGTTCTGCATTTGGTTATGTTTGGCTCTACTATGGCTCTCCATGTGTCTGTCTACTTTGTGCATTACCTGCCTAAATCTGCTCCGGTTCTTCTCCATATTTGTGTGGCTCTACTCTTCTGTGCTCTTGAGCTGTTTCTACTTGTTTTACTCTCGTTCATCTCCGTATTTATGTTGCTCTGACTTTGGTTTTGCAATGACTTTTTGGTACATCTGTTTCAGACTTGACTATTATCGCCTTGTTATAGTTTTGATTGCATCGGATTGAGACTCCGTCTAAGACCGAGTTTGCACTCTGGGACTTTCCGCTATTCGATTTATTTATCACATTTTTTTTTTTGGATAAACTCTTAATGTTTACCGCTACAGCCTTGCGAGTTTGAGAAAGGATGTTAGCTAATAAGGCCTATAGGCCGGCCCGACCTGTTGTTTAGATCCGTCTAATTTAGGGTTAGGTTTGTTTATTCTCGATGTATTCTCATTTGTTTAGTGAATTTGAATAATATATTTTCGGTATTCCTTCTGATTTCTACATGATGAAGATTTGATCAGGGATCAATTGAAACAGTGGCGTGGTATGGCATTCTTTATATCACCGAGAGTGAATGGTGGAATTGAAGATGGGGCTCGTTTCACAACTTCACTGCCTGAGTTACTTTTCTCTGGCACGGCCACCTATTTTGTAACTTATTTTATCCTGCAAATATATAGTAGACACGCGCGTTATAAAACAGTACTTCTGTATAAAAGTATAAGAACAAACTTAATGTGTACTCGATCTATATATTGCAAGATGTCATGGTGAGATCTGAGCTTTTTTATTTTACTTTTTATGAGTATTTCTCTATTTGTATATCTTAACCAAATTAGGAGTATATCATACGTACTACTTTAGTAGCCATGTGCAAGATCCTGGTTGACATTTCTGATATTATATTGCTTGATTCCCGCCAAAATAAAGAGCTATAAAAAATCTTATAAGAATCACGTCATGATTTTAAGTATCATCGTGTTACTCGTGTGTTTAAATTAAATGAATTGGAACGTGACTGGAAGTGCATGAAACTTGAAGTATCACCACGTAACTCATGTTCTATATATTTTATAGAAATATTATATAATTAAAATCTAAAGGAGAAATGAATAACAAACAGTAACTCTTCGTCTCTTAGAGCAATTGCAGCAATAACGTGGAACATGCATTAAGGGGCAAAATAACGTGCGTTATACCCGAGTGAACCGATGCACGAGCTTGCGTTAATATGGCGTTAACGTGGTGAGTGAAGGAACTAACGCCGAGTTAAGGCGTGAAAGTGTAAAAAAAAAAAAAAAAAAATCATTTTCCCTCCTAAATGAAGGAATGTTTTTGTAAATTGTTGTTGAGTTATTGTTGTGGGTGTTTTTTTTGAGTTAAGGTGAAAGTGTTAAAGCTGACGTGACGCTGACATGACACCGTGTTAAAAGTTAACTTGTGTGATTGTTGTAAGTGCTCTTAGGCACATAATTAGTCCAAACAATGATCAAACTAGTTCTGGCAATAAACCATAAGTTCATAATCAAAGCAAATGCATCGGTCCTTATTCAAAAAGCTTGAAATCTTAAAATTTTTGTAAGCGTCAAAATGTAAGTACCATATGTGGCAATCAAGAACCTTATAATAATGAAAAAAAAAATATATTTTTTATCTTATAGAGCACAATCAAGAAACATGCATAAGCCGTTATCAACTACATATGGCTACCTAAGCCGTTGTTAACTACTATTGGTACCGTGAATATTGGAGTCTTAATAAAAGAAAATCGTATAAATATATGAACAATATATCGATTTTGAAAGATCCATTTAAGTGAAAGTTTATGTGATTTGTTGAGATAAAAAAAAGATGCTGTATAGTTGTTATTAATAGATAATCAAATACTAGCGAACATGAAAATTTATCAACATGTAAGGTTGTTTATAAAGCTTTTAATAACGGAACGGGATTTTTTAAAGGGTGTTTATACGGCCGTCCCATCAATTGATAATATTTTTGAGGGCCCGGTACGAAATTACATAATGAGGCCTTTCGAGAAAGAATGTTATATAAAAAGTGTTACCGTTTATTAGATATAATGCAATTAGTTATCTAAACGTTCTAACATATTACTCATTTAAGAACTTTTTTCTTCGTAAAAAATATGTGTACACATACATATAATTATTGATGAGATAAATTTTGGGCCCTTCAGAATTTTGGGCCCTGAGCGGTCGCTCACCTTGCACACCCTCAAAGCTGACCCGTTTATACATCTTAAACGATAGTAGTGATTTTTATCCACTAGTGCATTTTGTATAAATAATTCAGTAGATAATTAAGTTTCACGTGGAAAGCTTTGATTAATGGCAATACATACCAAGGGAACTAAACTTTGGAAAATGTTTATACTATAAAAGGATGAGAAGCCTTAAAGAGAATCATCAGCACAAAAGAAAACTAGCTCACCGCATTATCACTTCTCTCTGAGGTCTTCTTTCTTTCCTTGAAGTTTATATTTTCGTATTACATTCTCAGTCTAATTATAGTTTACAAATATCTTATACAGTATTAATTAATCTAGATATATTTGCAGGTTAATCAGATATCAAAAACATGGGTGCAGGTGGTCGGATGTCGGATCCATCTGAGGGGGATAAGATCCTCCAACGTGTCCCAGTTGATCCACCATTCTCATTAAGTGATCTAAAGAAAGCAATCCCAACCCATTGCTTTGAGCGATCTGTCATACGTTCATCTTACTATGTTGTTCATGATCTCATTATTGCCTATGTCTTCTACTTCCTTGCCAACACATACGTTCATGTCCTTCCTACTTCTCTAATTTACTTAGCCTGGCCCATTTACTGGTTTTGCCAAGCTAGTATCCTAACTGGCCTATGGGTAATTGGTCATGAATGTGGTCACCACGCCTTTAGCGAGTTCCAGTGGATTGATGACACTATTGGATTCATTCTCCATACTGCCCTCTTCACTCCTTATTTCTCTTGGAAATACAGCCACAGAAATCATCATACCAACACAAATTCACTTGATAACGATGAAGTTTACATTCCTAAACGTAAGTCAAAAGTTAGGATGTACTCAAAGATTCTTAATAATCCACCTGGTCGAGTGTTCACATTAATATTTAGGTTCACCCTTGGATTTCCTTTGTACCTTTTAACTAATATATCCGGAAAGAAGTACACGAGGTTCGCAAACCACTTTGATCCACTAAGTCCAATTTTCACGGATCGTGAAAGGATTATGGTTATTGTATCGGATTTTGGTTTTATTGGCCTTTTTTATGCAATTAAACTTCTTGTAGCAGCAAAAGGCGTTGCTTGGGTAACGTGCATATATCTACTACCGGTGCTAGGCGTACATATCTTTTTTGTTTTGATCACGTATTTGCACCACACCCATCTCTCCTTGCCTCATTATGATTCCACAGAATGGAACTGGATCAGAGGGGCATTATCAACAATCGACAGGGACTTTGGATTTCTCAATAGGGTTTTCCATGATGTTACCCACACTCACGTCTTGCATCATTTGATCTCGTACATTCCACATTATCATGCAAAGGAGGCAAGGGATGCGATCAATCCTGTCTTGGGTGAGTTTTATAAGATCGATAGGACTCCAATTTTCAAGGCAGTGTGGAGAGAAGCCAAGGAATGCATCTACATTGAGCCAGATGAAAATAGCAATCACAAAGGTGTATATTGGTACTATAAATTGTGATCACTCGTCTCAGTGCACTTGTATGCTTAAACTGTTCAACTTTGTAGTCTGTATAATAAGTCACAAAGGTGTATGTTGGTACTATAAATTGTGATCACTCGTCTCAGTGCACTTGTATGCTTAAACTGTTCAACTTTGTAGTCTGTATAATAAGTCACAAAGGTGTATGTTGGTACTATAAATTGTGATCACTCGTCTCAGTGCACTTGTATGCTTAAACAGTTCAACTTTGTAGTATGTATAATAAGTTGTCCCGAAGATATTACGGGTTGTTCCTTGGCTGAACCATCCATATTTTAATTATGTTGTGGCATATATATGTAAATTTTCTAATAAATTTTCCTCGTAACTTCTAATTCTGTGTACATACCTTTTTTTAATTAGCAAAAGAGACTCGTACCACCTAAATGGGCATGAAAGGAGTTGATAGTGCAAATGTTCTAATTTCTTGCTTCACCATAGTGAGTATAAATAATTACCGTTCAAAAGATCAAAAAAAAAAAAAAAAAAAGTTGACCCAACTAGATTTGTTTTTGTTCTTTAATTTGTTATTCAATCATTAGTAGTTTTAGATTTCCTTTTTTCCATATGGAACAACATAAATGCCTAATTATTATGGGGTAAAACCTAAAGAAAGCATACAAATTATTTCATGGATATTTGCTAATGTTTATTGAGACGAATATGGTAATTAATCTGAATTTCGCTGAGAAATTTAATTACTACCGTAAAGTCAAGTCTGTCATGTACAATTATAGTCAATGAGATACCTCCTTCAGAAACACAGAGACGATGTTTGACTTTATTAAGCCGTTAAATATCAGGGACATGACTAAAAATCAGTGAAGCTATGATTGTGACGGATATGTGGTTGTTATGGAGTTCAACAGTTATTTCTCTTTCAGCTCAAAAAGTTCAAGTCGTGTCAACTTCTCATGATTTCTGCATTTGCTAGCAGTTTCTTTCATTTTTTTTTTCTCTGAAATCGTCTTGGGCAGTAGTATGGAATATAATATCCGAGTCCTTCGAAAATTTAATCTTACTTAATGAAGTCGAATCCATCTACAGGTAACTTGGTTAGTATGGACGAAACAATAAGATATTAGTATACTTGAGTCACCATCTCAATTTCGACAAAAGATGGATAGAAAAGGTTTTTCTTGTCTTTAATTTGGTGGTTTTCCCAGTTGTTGGGCATAGATACTTGTACCGGATATTAGTTAAAATCGGTAATCACTTTCCAAAGGAAACTTATAAACTAGTAGACGTCAACTTAGTCGATGATGCCATCTCATGGAACGATGACGGATCCGGTTTTATCAACGCTGCTAGACCGGAGCACCGGCGACTCATCAACGCCGCCACCTGCAGCTGGATCAATTCCACCGCCGTTCTTGACCAAAACTTATAAACTAGTTGATGACAACTTAATCGATGACGTCATCTCATGGAACGATGACGGATCTAGTTTCATCGTTTGAGCCCTAGCGATTTCGCTAACCATTTGCTTCCCAAATACTTTTAGCATAATAACTTCTCCAGCTTTATTCGTCAATTAAACACTTATGTAAGTCACATTTTGTTAATTTTTATAAAATTTATAAATATAACGGTTTTTTAACGGTTTAACCTTTTTTTGTTATAATTAGGGTTTTAAGAAGGTCGTACCTGATCGATTCGAGCTCGCAAATGATTGTTTTCGAAGAGGCGAGACGAGTCTCTTGTCCGATATTTAACGCCGGAAAGTTTCTCCGGTGACTCCGAGCAGTTCCGGTGAAGAACAGGTTGTGTCGAATTCATCTCTTGACAAGGCGATAACTAACGCGGAGTTAATAAGTGAAAACGAGAGATTGCGAAAAGAAAATGAGAGGATTAGGAAGGAATTGAATGAGATGAAATATTTATCCAATAGAATTTATGTTACAATGTCAAATTACGCGATTAGTAGTAAAACAGAAAGTGAAGTGGATTTATTTGGCGTGATAAAGCGCGAAAATGGATGTAGTGATGGTGTTAGTTCTAGTAGTTTGTTTGGCGCGTTAATGACGGTTGGTGTGAAACGGTTAAGAGAGGAGAATGAGGGTGAAGCGGTAGAGCAGCGATTGTAAAATGACTTGATGCAGATTATACTCTCATTTGGAGGAATTAACTTGTAGTAAGGTTTAGCGATTTGTTTATTTGTTGTGTTAGTTGTATACTTCTGTTACTAGAGCATTGCTGGTTGTTAATGATAAAATCTCATGCTAGCTTATAGTTATGCATCACTACTTATCACGATAGCAATTACTCGGCTATTTTTGCTATGATCTTTAAGTAACTTTTTTTTTTGAATTAACATTTTGCTTACTCAGGTCCTTCGTGGTTGGGTTTTTGCTAAATGTTAACTCGAATTGATCCGTCGGGTTTCAATCGACGAGGATTAACCCATCAGACCAAGTCTTCTTTACTTAGACTAATTTATATTCAAATCCTAGTTAGAGACCATTGGGCACTGAATTGACCCAACAAAAACCAGTGCGGTCAAGCCTGGTTTCAAAATATGAACTACCTTGAGTTTTGGTTACATAACAAATATTTTCAACCGCACAATTGTAATGTTTTCTGTGTAGTTTAAAGAGGACGCATGGTGTGATTTTTTCTTGCAATGATAATGCAAGAAAAACAAATTCATGTAATTTTGCTGAATGTTGCTGTAAATGCATGGTTAAGTTAAAGTCTTGAATTGCATATTATTAGTCGATATTATTACTATCTTGTATTAGGCCTGTTTTGTATATGAAAGGCCTGGCCCATGCATTGTATTTCTAGAATAGTCCTATTGTATTATTTAAAGGATTGTACTAATCAATGATAATCAAGGGAAAATATTCCTTCCAATATGGTATCAGAGCCTAACAACTTTCTCTCCTGATTTTTCTCCAAATTAAACGTTTTCCTCTCCCTCACCATATCTCTGCAGATCCCTTTTTCTAACCTTAATACATTCGATACATCAAAACAGGCCTAATACAGATGCTGACTGGGCAGGTTGCCCCTCTACACGTCGTTCCACTTCTGGTTACTGTGTGTTCCTGGGTGACAATTTACTATCTTGGTCTTCCAAGCGTCAGCACATCATATCACGTTCCAGTTCCGAAGCCGAATATCGGGGAGTCGCTAATGTTGTTGCTGAGACTGCATGGATTCGTAATTTACTTCGTGAGCTGCATTCCCCTTTATCATCTGCTACTCTTGTCTATTGTGATAATGTCAGTGCTATTTATCTCTCTGCCAACCCTGTCCAACATCAACGGACGAAACATATTGAGATTGACATACATTTCATCCGTGACTTGGTAACTACGGGCCAGGTGCGCGTTCTACATGTCCCTTCTCGCTACCAGTACGCTGATATCTTCACCAAAGGGCTTCCTACAGCTTTGTTCGAAGAGTTTCGCTCCAGTTTGAGCGTTCGGTCTCCTCCCGCTCCAACTGCGGGGGAGTATTAGTCAATATTATTACTATCTTGTATTAGGCCTGTTTTGTATATGAAAGGCCTTGCCCATGCATTGTATTTCTAGAATAGTCCTATTGTATTATTTAAAGGATTGTACTAATCAATGATAATCAAGGGAAAATATTCCTTCCAATACATATATGATTTTGTTCGATAACTTTCCCAAAGATAATTCCGTTTTTTATCTCATGCATCCATAAAAAAAAAATCAATTCATATTAGTAATGTAGTTCTATTTTATTGTAGCAATCTGTTCTCAAAACTTTACTCCTGTATAACTAACTCATAAGACTCACTATGTTGATCGACTGACAAATGATGACATGCAACAGGATTGCGAAGTTCCCAAAGAATCCTAACTGAAGTAGCAGAACATACCAATAGACAACTAACCAATGGGTTCTATCAATACATGCTAACGCAGACCTTGAAGAACACTTATATGAATGATCATACGACAGATAGCAACTCTTTAGGAGAGTCATCTCAGTATACAAACACTAAGGTGGTGCGCTTAGTTGGAGAAAATTTATGCTAGTTTATCTCTAAATTCTGTCTAAATTTGGAAGAGGTTTTTATATTAGAAAACTTTCGAGAGTCATCTCAGTATACAAAGTTACAAACACGTACTAAAGGTGGCATGCTTAGTTGGAGAAAATATATGCTAGCTAGTTTATATTTAAATTTTGTCGAAGTTTAGAAGAGCTTTTTATCTCCACAAATGAGTTAGAAAACTTACAAAACCACGTTAACATAATTTTTTTATTTTCCATTTAGAAGAAGAGAATCGGGGGTTGGGTTACAATGGAAACAAATAAAAGGTCAAATTGCTTTGTAAATTGTTTTGTGGAGAATTGTTTAGGAAAAAATTTGCCAACTTTAAAAAGGATTTGAGCTTTTCTTGTTCTGTGCAAAATAGTTCTGTAAAAAACTTGATATCGACAACTTTTATTGCCAAAGGGCTAGCTTCCAAAAGATAGATATACACTGGACTCATGATGAAATAATCACCAAATAACCAACTCAATCAACTATGAACTAACAATAAAAAAAGTGTCATTTGCTGATTCAGTAACGGGCACTATTCACTCAACTCCCAATCCAACATATCAATACATTTACTTTGCAAAAATTCTTTAGCCGATAATCTTCTTTTTAAGTAACTCCCAATCCAACATATCAATACCTCTAATTTGCAAATATCACAAGTTTACATTCTGTCACGCTGTTGTACAGGGCATGTTTGCATAGCAGAATGATTCATGCCGATTACAACTTTTAGTTTTACATCTTATTTTGTTTCTAGTTTCTTACTAGATTGTTATTAATAAAATGCCTTAAAAAAAAAAAAAAAAAAAAAAAAAGCTTTACATCTTATTATTGAACCAATAGACACCTTTGTTGTTGTCTTCGCCTTCATCAGACTCGACAAAAAAGCACTCAGTTGCTTCCCTCCACATTGCTTTGATTATTGGGGTGTCATCAAACTGATAGTATTCTCCTAAAATTGGTTTGATTGCCTTTGTTGCTTCCGTGGCATGATAATGAGGAATTGTGAACACCAAATGATGGACTACATGTGTGTTGGTGATGTGATTAAGAAATGTGTTTAAGATGCCATAATCTCTATCGATTGTAGACAGTGCTCCTCTTAACCAGTCCCATTCAGTGGAGTCATAGTGAGGTAGTGATCGGTGAGTGTGGTGCAACCAAGTGATGACAACCAGGAATCCATAGACGACAACCAAAGGTGCGAAGTATATCAACACTAGCCATGTGAAACCTTGTGCCAAGGCCACTTTATAGAGCCCATAACTTGTTACTAAGAGTCCAACATCGGTTAAGAGTATTTGGAATCGCTCCCGATCACTGTAAATTGGACTCTTTGGATCAAAATAGTTAGCAAATTTCTGATACTTTCTGCCTGAAACATTAAAACAGATATACAGGAGCCAGCCTAAAGTACATAAAATTATAAGCCTAGAAAGACGGCCAGGTGGGGTATTAAGAAGTCTTGCAGAAGCATTTAGGCTAGACTTCTTTCTTGGGATGAAAGATTGATCTTTCTCGAGTGAAGCAGTGTTTGAATGGTGACGACGGTGACTATATTTCCATAAAAAATAAGGAGCAAGCATACCAGTGTGTAGAAAGTAGCCAATAGTGTCATTCAACCATGGATATTCACTAAAAGCTTGATGACCACACTCATGGCCAATAACCCACAAACCCATCTGGACACTGTTAGATTATGAACATTATTTTAGTAGTCGTATGTTTGGATCGAACTCGAGATCACGGGATTGCACACAATACGTATGAAGAGAAAAAGAAATACTTATTTATAAATGTTATAAGTAATTATTAATAAACACAAAACTAATAATAGTAATTAGGATTTAATGATAAATGACTAATGACCTATTAACGAAGATTTGGAAAGTAATACTAATGAATATTTGGAAACAAGGGAAGGTTCCGGAATCCCTTTGGGGACACATAAACCAATCGGCCAAGGAGGGTTTCCCACCTCCTTTGTGCCTTGAGCTCCAAGTATTGAATAGTATATAAACAAACCCAAGGTGCATTGTTTTCTCATAACTTGTACACACACATCTTGGTGTTTTCTCTCCTTCTCTTTGTCCCATTGTCGATCCATCAAACAATCCCAGAAGGGACTTGATTTTATTGATCAAACTAAGTTTTGTGTTTAATTTACTTGCATAAAATTTTTCTTGAATTAGTACGTGTGTACAAGAACGTGAATCAAACACACTATTGTTTGATTCATGGATTGAATTACAAAAGAGGTAAGGGGTAATTCTTGTAATCCACATAAACCCTAATTAGGGTTCTTGATTTAAAGATTGCAATTGATTCTTGTTCGGGCTAGAATCACAAAGGTACGTTTACTATTTAATATTGATTAATTAATTACATGTTATATGATCTTGTTATAATTGCTTCCGCTATGCTCACTTGATGTGTTTGGTTTATAATATATTAATTTCATGATATCATAATTCCAACAGTGGTATCAGAGCCGTTATAATGTGTAATTAATTATCGAAACGCATAAAAATTGGATCTTGATTCGTTTAGTTACATGTTTTTAGGGTTTTTTAGATTCCTAACCCTAATTTTTTTTATGGGTCGATTTTGACCTTAAAGGGTTTTAGGGTTTTGGTTTTTGATTTATTAATATGATTAGAATCCCTAGTATGTCATGTAATTTGTTATGCGTTTTAGTAAACGATATTGGTGCAATATGTTAATTGTTAAGCTTAATCCATGAAAAAGTGCATATTTGCATGGATTTTATATTGTGTGAAAATTTAAATGGTTTAAATTGGATATATATATATATATATATATATATATATATATATATATATATATATATTGTTATATTAATTGTTAAATTATATCGAAACATGTAAATTTATTAATAGATGTCGAATTGGGGAAGACTCTAATATTAAGTAATCAATTATGTGCTATGTGGTATTTGTTTAGTTTTGGCTTACGCAATCGATTTATCGATGTATGTGGCTCTTTTTCCTAGAAGAAGAAAGCCTTAATTAAATAAATACGTTATACACCTAGACTTGATTATTAATAGGACTATTGAATAAGATTTGCATGTGGCTACATATTTTATACATATTTAATTGTTATGATTATGTATATGTTTATTTGGTTATTTTATTTTATTTATTATGTATTACTTGTTTTTTGTTTATTATTATGTTAGACATGTTTATAGACAAAAAAAAGGGTAATTTTTGAATAGAAAAATAATATGGACTAAATAAATGGCGAAATTGTTTTGGTTTTAAGAGTAAATTTCAAAGGATTGGTTGATTGATGTTTTTGTACATAGTGTGCGAAAGGCGGACCGAAGGTTGCCATCCAATGTACTTGTAGAGAGGGGTTTTTAAAGCTCATGAACCTACCGGTTCTCTACAACTGCTTGGTTGCCGACTCTAGACTTACCTATATCACTATATTACGTACATTGTCATCTTAAGGGTGAATTCACCACAATTCCACAATGATTATCCGAAACACTAAGCCTTAGGGCTTATGCAAAAGTACCATATAGTGGACGATAATTGTTGGTAATTCTTTAATTGGTGAACCCGATACCTCAATCAAAACTTTGTTATTTTACTCTTAGCAAATTGGTGATAAAAATGTTTTGTAAAACCAATGTTATGAAGTTGTATGCATGCTTCTTCATACATTATTTTGATCACGTCAAAATTAATACCCTTATAAAATTAAGTCGAATGCCATCTAATTAAGAACACTTGAAGTTGTAATTTACGTCATGTGAGAACTTGGCGAGATTGCAATGGAGAGGTAAATTTCATAAATTCATTGCTAGCAGATCAACTGATGTGATGGATTTGTGAGTTTGCAGTTTTTAAGTTAGACGACTTAAATTGAGTAAGAAGTGAGATCTTGGACTCAAGGCATTAAGATGGGGATGAAACATGCTTACATTACAAAGGTTTTGTGAATATAAATCCCATAAATCTAGGGATTGCAATATTATATTGGCAATTATTGTTCGACAATTACCTTGTTGAATACTATCATTACTAGCAGATCAACTGATGTAATGGTACTATGTCAATTAGGATCCTAGCTTTAAGGAAATACTATGGTTTATATGAATATTTACCAATGGGTATTTTATTTTCTTAAAGATCTAATTATCAAAAATACTGAAATTGAATTTTGTAATTCGTTTTAATGTATTAATGCAACGTTCAAACCGTAAACGTATTTTGGGCTTTGGTAAATTGATCTAGTTCTGTTTTCAAACAAATGTTTGATTAAGAAATATTTACTTAAAAGACAAAAGAAGTCTCCTTTCTATGAAGGAAGAGTGAGACACAATCCTATTCCTTTTCATGAATGATAAAGGATAATAGGAATATTAGATATGTCTAAATTCTAATATAACTCATAGCAAATTTTTTAATAGTTAAGAAAATTGCGAATATTTTTCATAGGGATTTTATCATCCTCATTCGGTGATCAAGTTCTTAGTAACAAATATGATATTTGGTTAACAGAAAATTATGTATGACATTTTATGAGTTATTATAATTAGAAGCTAGACTAATTACTGCAAAATGTTTAAAGACAAACTAGTTGTTTTGACTATTTTAAAGGTGCTACATACATTGTAGGATGGTAGACCTGTTAAGGAAGAAATTGCATGCCCAATTTTTCAAGTTAATAGCATTTGGTGGATAGTCCATCATTTACGTAGTAGAATACACTCTTTAGTGCATAAGTAATTGTTACGTATGGACATTTAAAGGTGTAGGAAAGTTATAAGCACAATATTTGTTTTCACTGGATATGAAACATTTACAATGTTGTCAAATTCAGTGGGAGTATTGTGGACTTATTACTGAATAAGGAATTATTGTAATGATCTTTAATTCAGTGGGAGTTACAAGCTTTGACATCTTGGTAGCTAAAGATAATTACTTTCCAAGTGTAGACACTAATACTTTTAAGGATAGTCTTGTACGTTTTCTTACTAGACATTGTTGTTCTACATCTACTTGTTATGCTAAGATCTATGACACAATCATATTGATCACATAAAAAAATGCATGGCATGTTGTTTATCAACTATATGAGGTTGTTCCATGCACAAGTGGGAGAAATGTTATCTTTAATGTGTGCAAGAAACAACTCATAAAGATATGATTTAATGGATTCTCTTGACTACAAGGTAAGAGAATAATGTTCTAATATTAATTCTAGAAACACTTGGTGTTACAATTTATGTTATGTGAGAGCTTAGCTAGATTGCAACAACAAGGTGAATTTCATATTTCATTACGAGCAGATCAACTGATGTAATTGAACTATGAGAATTTGCAGTTTCTAAATTAGAATAATGTTCTAATATGAATTATACTAAGCTAATTCAAGAAACACTTGGTGTTACAATTTATGTTATGTGAGAGCTTAACTAGATTGCAACAACAAGGTGAATTTCATATTTTCATTACTAGCAGATCAACTGATGTAATTGAACTATGAGAATTTACAGTTTCTAAATTAGATACCTATTAGAACATGTGTCAATATGATATCAAGAATACTTTAATTTATAGATTTATGAATTTATGGAATGACATAAATTAATTAAGTAATCTAATGCTACTTCAATCTGAATATTTATGTGTCCTTGGAATGACATAAATAAATGAAGAAATAATGTTATTTACATTATTGTGAAGTAATAAATTAACTTGAAATTATTATTGAAACCAAAAGATGGTGTTCATAATTACTTTAGTTAAACATGTTTATGTTTCATTGTAAAGATATAAACATAAAGTCTTTTAATTGTTACAAGACTTATAATAAAGTAAGACGTTATCTTATTGTGTTTTTTTTTAATTAAGACATATAAATGAAGTTATTAAATTGTTAAATGACTTATAACATATAGTGAGATTATAACAGTTTATGTTTTCTTGTAAAGATATAGACATGAAGTGACTTTGTAAAAAGTACTTGTGTTATAAAGCAAGTAATTGGCTTGAATATTATTATACCATTAAAATAACTTAGTTGGTAAATAGACAAGTCAAAAGGAATATGGTTATCTTAAATATTGTTAGATTGTCTTACAATATTAATATTAATGAAATACCAAATGTTTATGGTATGTTCAATTAGGAAAATCAAACTCTTGTTATATTGTTTGATTAAAGATAACTATGACTTTTTTTCTTCCAAAAGTTATTAAGGTTAGAATGTTGAGTATGACTTGGACATATTTAATAAAACTCCAACCTAGAAGATTAATAAGACATTATCATATGATGGAATGTGATGAATGTGATGAATTACATTAAGTCTTAAATTGAAGTTCTAAATTTGTTTAACTGCTTATGAAGAGGTTATTAACAAAGTAAAGTCAGGAACAGTCAATAAGTATTTGTAATATCCCAAAAGAGAACATTGTATTGTTGCTTAATTTGCTAAGTATTTAAAGATAGTCTTTAAATTACTAAAAGCAAGTGGGAGTTTTGATCTTTAAAAGATAAATTTACAAGATACATAATCTTCTAAAATACACTAGTAAATATCATGATGAAGTTTGACATTTGAATGTTAAATCTCAGCATGATAATAAAGTTTGACATTTAAATGTTAAATATCGAGATGATGGAATTATCATTCATAGAATAGTAATATATCTCAGATATTTGATTAATATGCTGAGAGCTATGATTTACAGGATTATTGTAAACCTGATAATCATTATGATATATTACCAAATATGAAATTGGGTAAAGTATTAATGATATGAATGATTAAGATGCTGTCCATAAAGATAATCATTTTTAGAAATGTGGTTTATCTTAATAGTTAGACTAGAAAATGAAGATGAGTTTCTTCAAAGATAAGGTAACCTTGTGGTTTAAATCTTTGTATAGAAATCATATGGACAATATTGTGCACGTATTTAATGTATGTTTTATGACAAGATTATTAATCACACTTGAGCAATTAAATGTGATTGAATATTCTTTTCTAAAAACATTAAATATATAAAGATTATGATTGTCATATTTATGAAATTGACAATGAAATATCAAAACTCTTTATTGAGTGATTACTTAAGCGAGGACGATAAGTAATTAAAAGGAGTTTATGAATTTAAATAAATCTTTGGAAGTGTACAAATTGCAATAATCCATGGATGGATATATGCATGCATCTAGAAGATTAATCTTATGTTTAATTATTAAATTCATGTTTTGATTTATAATTGAAATAAGATAATTTCTAAGTATTCCTAAAAGCTAGTGGGAGTATTATGTTTAATTTCTTAAATCATATATGTTATGGAACATATAAAGGTAACATTCCATATAAGTTAAAAGTTAAGTCTTAGTTTGGAATGAAACGTTAGTTGAAAGATTTAGAACCTAAGACATACAACCTTGGAATCAATGTTTATTGTTGAAACATGTGCGGTAAATAAATCTAATATAACATGATATATTATTTAAAAAGTCTAAATAGATAGGTATGACATGAATAAAATCTAAGTATGACTCATAGATTTTTCATGTATATCATGTTTTGTTGTATCATACTTGATTACAAGATGATTTGGCA
Source organism: Artemisia argyi (assembly GCA_030686995.1). Taxonomy (NCBI): domain Eukaryota; kingdom Viridiplantae; phylum Streptophyta; class Magnoliopsida; order Asterales; family Asteraceae; genus Artemisia; species Artemisia argyi. The sequence goes on along the minus strand of CM060698.1, from coordinate 106,688,699 downwards.
ATATTAATATCTAATTAAAAGTTATTAGATAACTTGTGTAAAATTCTAAAAAGAATATGTTTGATTATAGAATTACATCCTAAATCTGGAAAAGCTTCCAAATTCTATAAATGAACAATTTTTCAATTGTTGTGAAAATTGTTATAGCCAACAAACTTGAAAGTTTGAAAGGCATCAAACATTACAAAATAGATATTAATGTTTACGGAAAGTTTTAATAGCATATTGTTGTTGCATACAATGATGCTAATAAAATTGAGATGACACTCAATACTAGTTATGGTAAGGATTTCATCCTTGGCTATTAATAGTTATGCTTACTAAAAGCATAGTTACAATATACATTAAGAGAACAAGAATACTTTAAACTTTAAAATGTTTGGAAGTTTGATTATCATAAATTGGTGGTTAAGGATGTCACACATTTTATGAAATATATTATGGCATTATCAAAATAGTTGAGTATGCACATACAAGAACTTCAATAGTTGAATTCTTGAAATAAGTATTCTCAAAATTCCAATAGATCAAAGTTGGATGATTTATGACTTGTCAACAAGTATGAATGTCATTACTTGAGACATAATTCATCAAAAAGAGTTATCATGCATTGATCTATTTAGTATTTGGATAAGGGATGTTAAACAATTATTATAAATTTAAATACATGGTATGTTTAATTTATAATATATTGTATCCTGTTTTTACATGTTTAATCCATGAATAAATGTTATTCTAAAAATGTCCGTTGTCAGTTAATAATATGAGAATATTATTAAATTAAGAGAAATCTGAAGGTTGGTATAATATACTTAAAGTATATTGATGCGTAGTCATGTCATTTCAGATGATATTCAATGATACCGAATATAGGACTTATCCCAACTACATGATGTTACTTTATGGATTTTGTTATTAAGTAAATCATGAGAAGTTATCCTCAGACTTGAGATGCAAGATAAGTGTCATGAATGTAGTACATTTTTGTGGAACAACTTAATGCTATACGTAACTGGTAATCATAAGGGTTGTTTTCGGAAATGTTACAAAGTTTGTGGGTTTTGCTTGTAGTCAAAATAGAATTTGTTCCTTCAAATTTATTTTTGGAGTTTAATACTGCTGGGCCCCTTGTAGGGTTGGTAAGATGTATGTGTGGCCACACCCAAGATCTCCCCTGAATATGTTCAGAAGATTTGATAATCTTGATCAATCACTAACAACGAGAAACAGAATGGTTAATTAAGGAATGACTTTAATCCATATCCTTATTAACATGGTATTAGAAACAAAAGGATAATAATAATGAGAAATCATTAAAAGGTTTTCCAGGAGCCTTACTCGAGATCGTACTAGAGGCATCGGCGTGTTGCAAGACGCTAACCGATGTGATTACACTATTAAAATATGTCCAAGTGGGAGCTGTTAGATTATGGACATTATTTTAGTAGTCGTATGTTAGGATCGAACTCGAGATCACGGGATTGCACACAATACGTATGAAGAGAAAAAGAAATACTTATTTATATATGTTATAAGTAATTATTAATAAACACAAAACTAATAATAGTAATTAGTATTTAATGATAAATGACTAATGACCTATTAACGAAGATTAGGAAAGTAATACTAATGAATATTTGGAAACAAGGGAAGGTTCCGGAATCCCTTTGGGGACATCTAAACCAATCGGCCAAGGAGGGTTTCCCACCTCCTTTGTGCCTTGAGCTCCAAGTATTGAATAGTATATAAACAAACCCAAGATGCATTGTTTTCTCATAACTTGTACACACACATCTTGGTGTTTTCTCTCCTTCTCTTTGTCCCATTGTCGATCCATCAAACAATCCCATAAGGGATTTGATTTTATTGATCAAACTAAGTTTTGTGTTTAATTTACTTGCATAAACTTTTTCTTGAATTAGTACGTGTGTACAAGAAAGTGAATCAAACACACTTTTGTTTGATTCTTGGATTGAATTACAAAAGAGGTAAAGTGTAATTCTTGTAATCTACATAAACCCTAATTAGGGTTCTTGATTTAAAGATTGCAATTGATTCTTGTTCGGGCTAGAATCACAAAGGTACGTTTACTATTTAATATTGATTAATTAATTACATGTTATATGATCTTGTTATAATTGCTTCCACTATGCTCACTTGATGTGTTTGATTTATAATATATGAATGTCATGATATCATAATTCCAACAGACACTACCTTGGAGGATCCAATAAACGGGCCAGGCCATGTAGGAAAAAGGTGTCTGAAAGGGGGGGGGGGGGGGGCAATATAGGTTGCAGCAACGTAATAAAACAAGAAAGAAAAAAATAAGTCGACAAAAAGATAAGATGAAGATTTGATCAGGGATCGATTGAAACAGTGGGGTGGTATGGCGTTCTTTATATCACCAAGAGTGAATGGTGGAATTGAAGATGGGGCTCGTTTCACAACTTCACTGCCTGAGTTAGTTTTTTCTCTGGCACGGCCACCTGAACCCATTTTGTAACTTATTTTTTCCTGCAAATAGTAGACAAGTTATAAAACAGTACTTCTGTATAAGTATAAGAACCAAAACTTAATGTGTACTCGATCTATATATTGCAAGATGTCATTGTGAGATCTGAGCTTTTTTATTCTATTTTTTATTATTTCTATATTTGTATATCTTATACAAATTAGGAGTATATCATACTTTAAGTAGCCATGTGCAAGATCCTGGTTGACATTTCTAATATTGCTTGATTCCCGCCAAAATAAAGAGTTATAAAAAATCTTATAAGAATCAGGTCATGATTTTAAGTATCACCGTGTTACTCGTGCGTTTAAATTAAATGAATTGGAACGTGGCTGGCTTCTGGAAGTGCATGAAACTTAATATTTTTAGTTACATAACAATGAAGAATATATTACTATCATCTGTAAAATTGATGAAACATGCATATTGTTTTTGTTTGGTCTCGGTGGTGTCAGTTGTTAACAATTTCTTTATTTGACTATTTAGTTTTGTTTATTATGTGATCCGACCACAGTTAAAGCTTAGAAGTATTTAGATTTTGCAATTCTATTTGATTAAGTTTGGGAGATTGGAAAGTTATTGATACCGGTATTTGTATCGGAATCCACGTTGAAGAGAATTTGCATCTACTTGCATGATCTCGTTTATAGGTTTTGTAAGGGTTATAATTTGATTATGGTGTTGGTATTGGTTTCGATATATTTGAAGAATTTGAGGATTGGTTTGATTATACTTGATTTTGCATTGGTGTTGGTGATGTTATAGTGACTATGTCTTGAATAGTTGTGTAGCATCTCGACATCAACGACATGTTTTGGTTCCTCCCGATTTCACTTGATTATTTTTGGTTCTGCATTTGGTTACATTTGGCTCTACTTTGGCTCTCCATGTGTCTGTCTACTTTGTCTGTCTGCATTACCTGCCTGAATCTGCTCTGGTTCTTCTTCGTATTTGTGTGGCTCTACTCTTCTGTGCTCTGCAGCTGGTTCTACTTGTTCTATTCTCGTTCATCTCCGTATTTAAGTTGCTCTGACTTTGGTTTTGCAATGACGTTTTGGTACATCTGTTTCAGACTTGACTATTATCGCCCTGTTACAATTTGGATTGCATCGGATTAAGACTCCGTCTAAGACCGAGTTTGCACTCTGGGACTTTCCGCTATTCTACTTTTTTATCACTTATATTTTTTTTGACAAACTCTTAATGTTTACCGCTGCAGCATTGCGAGTTTGAGAGAGGATGTTAACTAATTAATAAGCCTAGAGGCCTTGTTGTTTAGGCCCGTCTAGTTTAGGGTTAGGTTTATTTATTCTCGAAGTATTCTCATTTGTTTAGTGAATTTGAATAATATATTTTCGGTATTTCTTATGATTTCTACAAGATGAAGATTTGATCAGGGATCAATTGAAACAGTGGGGTGGTATATGGCATTCTTTATATCACCGAGAGTGAATGGTGGAATTGAAGACGGGGCTCGTTTCACAACTTCACTGCCTGAGTTAGTTTTTTCTCTGGCATGGCCACCTGAACCCATTTTGTAACTTATTTTATACTGCAAATAGTAGACAAGTTATAAACCAATACTTCTGTATAAGTATAAGAACCAAAACTTAATGTGTACTAGATCTATATATTGCAAGATGTCATGGTGAGATCTGATTTTATTTTTTATTATTTCTATATTTGTATATCTTAACCAAATTAGGTGTATACTTTAAGTAGCCATGTGCAAGTTCTGATATTGCTTGATTCCAGCCAAAATAAAGAGTTACAAAAATCTTATAAGAATCACGTCATGATTTTAATTAAGTATCACCGTGTTACTCGTGTGTTTAAATTAAATGAATTGGAACGTGACTGGAAGTGCATGAAACTTGGAGTAATATTTTTAGTACATAAAAGTAACAATGAAAGAATATTATCCGTGAAATTTGATGAAATATGCCTTATATTAGCAATGATTATTAAGAGTGCTAGGTGCGGCTCGCCTTCCCCCTTCGTCGTTCAGACGTGGAACAATCAACGGCGAGCCGTTGCTCGTCACTGCACCGCCCCCCTTGCCGTTCATCGCCGTTGGGTGGTTTCTCGTGGGCACGGTGAAGTATTGGAATGTACGGAGTGCAGGCTTTTCTGAGTTTTGAAATGTTACACAACGTTTAAATATTAAACGTTATTTTTTTTCTTTCTTTTTTAAAAACCTAACTTATTTTACACTATAAATACTAAACCTTTATACACATTTCTATCAATTACACAACTTATAATATTCAAACACTTACACTTAAAAGCAGGAAACATGAGCGAATCATCATATTCAAGTGTTAGCGAATTTGAAGAAATAACGGAGCTAGAGTTGATTATCTAAGAATTTGAGCACGAGCAATCGTTGCAAAACCAAGAAGTCGGTCCTTCACAACACCGTAGATACATCCGCCGTGAACGTGAAGCTGCTGAAGCACGTCTACTGGCCGACTATTTTGGTGACTGTTGGTCCCTTTTACTTGGTTAACAATAACTAAAAAGCTAATGTAACCAAGTTATATGACTTTTAACTCAAATTAATATAATGATTAACAATAAAGCAACATAAAGATAGGAGACAATATTTTTCAACGTTTAATTCTTTATTAGAAGTTAATCAAAAAGAATCGTACCCAAGTGTTTACGGAATAACACTTGGGATTGAAAATGACAAGTGTGGTATTGACTCCTCTCTAAACTCAAAACAATGTTTGAGTGACAACTAAGGACCCACTGAGCTATCTCAGGGGCTATGTTGTTCTTTGGAGTAGTAAAAGTGGTTTGTGAATGCTTTGCATTAATTGCACAAACTTGTCAACTTTTACTCCTCACTTATGCTACCTATTTATATACAAATATGAACAATGCTATTATACAATGGACCTAAGCGTTCCTTAATAAAATCTTGATAGATTTTATTCTCTGGCAAGGGAAACTTCTTTAGGTTAAGTCCAAAAGGTGCTTTCTGATGACAGCTTGGTTTTAACCATTTGGGAAAAGTTTAACCTTAAAGTGATAAAGCACTTTAGTGAAACAGCTCAAACTTTCCCGCCCCGTCCTGCCAAAACTTCAGTCTTTAAGTCATCAGTCTTCAGTACCATGATAGTTGTTGAGGAGTCTTGGGGTTCAGTGAGTTATTGTCATCCTCACTGAACCCATCACCTTCTTCTTGGCTTAGATCTAACTCACTGAGTTCCGCCTCACTGAATGGAGAACCTTTCTTTTTAGGCTCGGTCTAAGCATCCTGAAGATGACTCACTAAGTTACTGTTCACTCAGTGACTTGTTTACACTTAGGTGATTTTACGGTCAAATCCTTGTTAGAAGAAGATTGGGGAATTCAGTGACCCAACAATCTCCCCCTATTTGAACAAACAAATAGCCTAAGTGTCTCTTGATTCAGTATGAGTTTGCAGGGGTCTTCATCTCTTACTGAATGTTGATGTAATTATAGGTAGGACACATAATTTAAACAAAACATCAAAGTTTATTCATAGTTATTACAAGTCCTACAAATTACAAAAATAAAAAGATAGTTGTCGTTGCAGATTAGATGCTCAGGTGGTAACCAAGGGCTTCAAGCTTTGTTTTCTTTGATCTGAGTAGATGACTTTCAGGATGTTCATTAATCATTGCTTCTAAGTCCTGGCAGAATATTTTGTTCTCGGTACTCTTGATGGGGGACGCCAGCATGAGGTACATAAGCATTGCTTTAATTCCTGCCTTTTCCGTATCAGACCATCTTTGGAAAGCTAAGTTTCCATACTCATCAGTAAAACATAAGCCTCTTTCAGGAGCTTCAAGGACCGCATTGTTTACAAAAGTGATCCCTTCAGGAAGCGACCTGTCACAGTCCAGCCCTGGTACTTTGATCTCAGGCTCCATCTCAATATTCTTCCTTTTCCTCCTGGAAGCCTTAGATGGAGCGGTCTTTGTTGTTGAGGCAGGAAGAAGTGAGGGAATGTTTAGAGCTTCAGGCAAGCCTTAGATGGAGCTTCTTTAAAAAAGGTACACCACTCACAGGGATACAAAGGCAAGTTTTAATCTTTAGTTTGGGAACTTATTATGTCCACACCCCCAGTTGGTAGGTGTTCTGTGTTGGTTTGCGGTGGTAAGATTTTATGTATTTATTAACAAAAAAATTGTTTTTGGGCTTTTGGGTGTGTGTGCAAAAAAAATTTGGGAAATATTTTTGGAACTGATTCATTAACCGAAATCGTTCTTTTAAGATTACTCGCAGGCTGGCGGGAGGAAAGAATGGATTTCTCTTCAGTTCGCAATTTAATGTCAGAACTTACCTTATACCAACTGTTTCAGGTTGTAATCTTAAAGAAAACGAAGTAATTTAACTTCATAGTTTGTTTTGTTGTTTTTGATTTTTTTGGTATTTGTTAACACTTCAGGAAAAGTGTTAATGAACTTTTGATATGATTGATATTTTTACAAAAACTTTTTACAAATGTGTAAAATTTGTACAGGGAGGGTTTTGAAAACCACTAAACTTAAAATGATTTTAAAACACGCAACAACCTCCCCGGCAACGGCGCCAAATTTTGATTGGTGCCGAAAGGTCAGATATTATTGACCAAGGTCAATAAGTCAAAGACAACTCAGTTCCAATTCTCCGTGGATAGTACAGTGTTTCCTCGGGTCGTTATGCCCCAGCGAGATTGCAATGGTGTTTTGGAAAACGTTTTTGAGAATGAGTGGCACTGAGGACAGTAGCCAAGATGATTGGGAATTGATTATGCTACTGATATTTTGGTATTTGGACAATTATTAACAATCACAGATATACAGATATAATTACAAATTCACAACTGTTGATTCAGATTACAGACTGGGAAAAGTGGGTTTTGAACAATTATAAACTACAGGGGGTGCAAGTGAAACTTTTTAAAACTTAAAATTAAAAGAAAATTTAAAATGAAAATGAAATTATTTAAATGATTATTTTAATATTTAAATACTAATTAATTAATTAAAACTATTTAAAATCTAATTTAAACCTTATTTAAATTAAACTAAAAATGATAAAGATTACAAATTAAACTAAAAACTTGCAAAAGTATTTTATAAAACTTAAAATGAATTTGAAAAAAGTATAAAAATTAAAAATAAATATTTTTGTCTTTTTATGGATTTTCTATTAATTAAAAACTAATTATCTTAATTAAACTGTTTAAACTAATTTAAATTACTAATAATACTAAAATAACTTAGAAAATCATGGAAAAATTTATAAAACTAATTAACCATCACAGGAATCCTAAAAAATTATAAAAAGTTTCTAAAAATTATTTTTAGACTATTTTACTAATTATTTACTTAATTATTAATTTAAATCTAATTTAACTAATTTAAATAAGAAAATTGGAAAATGAACAGTAGAATTTAAAAATATATTTTCTAAAAGTCTTAACTTATTTATAGAACCTAGGAAAAATATAAAATCCTACTATTGTTAATTAAAATTTAAGAAAACTATTTAATTACTAATATTACCTAATTAATTATTTAGACTATTTTTAATTCTAATAATTAGTAAACTAAAATAGAAAAATCTAAGAAAATTATTACAAATACTTAACGATGAGAGGAAATTAAGAAAATTATGAAAATGGTGAAGTGCTTATTAATAAGCTAAAAAGAAAAATGAAAAAAAAAAATAGAATCAATTAAATAGAAACTATCACTAATTTTAAGTTTGGTTGTTTGATGTTTTTCTTTTTGACAGATGAAAATAAGCCGAAAACAAGAACTTTTTGTGAAATGACTTTTTGAATAGCTTAAAAATAAGGTATGTGCACCCCCTTTGATCAAACAGTGGACAAAATAGCTTATTAGGACTTAATTCAAGTTTGAAAAAGCAGGGAAATGGCAAATAAGCATTAACAGATGATTACACACAGTAAATAAGCTAAATGGAACAAAGAAGCACACTAAATAAGCTAAAAACCTCAAATAAGCACTTATGCCTATACAAGGCCTGAACAGGCCAAATCAAGGACCTTTGGACCTCTGTGGGGTCCACAGAAGTCAAGGGGTTTCAAAACTAGGGTTGACTTATGAAGGTGGACTGGAGGGCTACATAATAAGCCAATAAGCAGGGCTTATTGCTTATTAATGAGGCTTGGGTGGGCTGTGAAAGTTGGGGTCACACACTGAGTGATCAGTGTTGGCTCAGAAAATGGCCAAACTTGATGGGGCTAGCAGCCCTATCAAATAAGCTCAAAATGGCAAAATAAGCACTAGGACTAGTAACTGAGCTTATTAGCTTTCTAAGAATCCAAATTACAGGGTGTGGGTCCCACTGGGTGAGTCACTAAGCTACTTGGAAAATAGGCCAAAACCTGTGCACAGGGCATAAGCTTGCCCTGCAGGTCAAAAGAAACAAGTGCACAAGCTTGTAGAAAAATCTAAAAAATAAGCTGACTATGGGCTTTTGTAGACTAGGTGACAAGCTTTGACTTCTAAAAAGGCCAAGGTCTCAAAGTAAACACAAAAATCACAAAAATTCTTCCAAAATTTGGATTTCTGAAACAACGGTGTATTTTGACTTTTTGAATATCAGGCTTAAGTTGACTTAAATGAACTTTGATCTTACCCTACTGATTGAAATTGATTAATTAAGCTATTATAAGACTAAATTAAGCTAAACCACTCATAAGTGAATGGATTTGGGGCATATGCCACACTTAATCCAACACAGAGGGATAATTAGACCTACTTATGTTTGATTTTGACTTTTTTCTGAATAAACCCTGGTTATTATGATTGTTCTGAGCTCATATGGTCCTATGTGACTTGTGTAAACCAGAAACAACAACATTTAAACACTGGAACACCTAGGATTACCCTGATCCAAACACACCTTATAAGTTGACTGTTTTATGATTTTCAAAGCAAATGGGTGCTAGGGCCAATGTAACTTATCCAAAGTGACTGTTTATGATATATTAAGCTCAAATTAGCACTTAGGAACAGGATATAACAACAATAGACAAAGATTACTAATTATGCTACTTAAGACAGTGAAAATGAAATTCAAAGCAACTAAGATTTCTAATGAACAAGCTATGAATTTTAAGCAATATTACCACTACTTATAACTAAATGAACACAGAAAAGTTGAATAAGCAGTGATTAAGCTAAGCTACAGTAGAAATCAAGAAATGGGTTTCAAAAGCTTACAATATGCATTCCTGCTTATCACCATGAACCAAGGACCATGAGATCAATCCTAACACTCCCATTGGAGTTCTAACCCACAGCCATCTAGGATTTACTGTGCTCCAGCTCAATCTTTAATAAAACCTGTAAATTTGACTTTGGTTGACTGTTTTTATGTTTTTTATTTTCTTATATCTAAGCAGTATTTTAATGGTTTCTAAAAGCTTATTTAAGCTTTCTGGGAGCCTATATGAGCTTAAGAGTCCATGGATTCTACTAACAACAATAATACAACTTAAATGAAAACTTGAAATATATTGAAAATTGCACAATCTGAATTATAACTTGAAACTTGATTTTTATTAATAAGAAACTTTAAAGATACACTAAAAAGAGACATTACACTAATTTGAAGCTGAATTACACAAAGATAAATTGAAAATTACTTAAATGACCTTAAAATTCTAAAATTAATCTAACACACTGCTTCTAGGTCTTCTCTTCTATTTATAGGCGCGGATTAGGGTTCCCATGGTCTTCTGAATAAATCCTACATCAATTCTGAGCCCTTGGATCACTGCTAACCCTCTAATTGAGCGCCACCTATTTTGGCGCCAAAACTTGATATTTGCAATTTGGCTCTGATAACTTGAGGGGGGAGGGAATCATTTAATGGGGTTTGTTTGTTAGGTGAAAGTGGTGAGGGTTGGTGATGATGGGGTTGCTAGTGGGGGGTGGTGGAGGTGATGGATTTGCAGGGCAAGTTGGGGGGATGCGTGTACAGGGGTGGTCGTTTGACTTATTTGACCGAGGGGGAAATATTTAAAAAAGGTGGTTGGGCTTTGGTTGTTTGGGCCAGAACAAAGGGAGTGGGCTTGGGGGTGTATGGATTGGACTTGGTTTGGTTTATATGATATTAAGGGTCCGGTTTGGTGTAGTAGTATCACAAGGACCATTTTTGTAAAATTCTGAAAGTTTAAGGGCTAGACTTGGCATCTTTCCAAAGTATATCATGAGGTGTATTTTGCCATATGAGAATATTATGAGGACCTGTTTTGAATTTTTCACATATGAAACCCCAGGGACTAATTCTGCCAATCTTTGAAACTTTAGGGACCTGTTTTGTAATTTCACCAAACTTAGCAATCAAGGACCATTCCTGCCATAGATGAGAAGTTCAAGGACAAAATTTTTTTTCTCAAAGTTTTAATATCCCAGGGACCATTTTTGAGAATTTTCAAAGTTCAGGGACTAAACTTGCAATTTTGTGAAACCTTGCACCAAAGGACTAATTATGTAACTTTTTGATTTAAAAGGACCTTTGGTGACATTTCCAAGTTTTTAGAATAACCAGGGACTAGATTTGACAACTTTTTAAAAGATGAGGGACTGAAACTGCCAGTTATGCAAACTTTGTTTATTTTTCATCTGTTTTTTATTATTTTGCATCTGAAACATATAAAACACATTCCTGTGATATTTTCATTATTTTGATGCAATTTTGAGTGTTTTTAGATGTTTTGCCAGCTCAGAAAAGGTAAAAATGATGAGTGTTTGAGCACTCATCAATCCCCCACACTAAAACATTGCTAGTCCCTAGCAATCTTTTGAGAAAAACTTAATGGATTTGAAAACTCTTTACCAAAAGCCATCACTTCTGGAGTAGCCAGATGTATCGATTCAAGTAAGAACTATGGTCCACCTGATAACCATGTGATTTTGAGCAAACCACCAGCTGTTAACGGATTTGATTAGTCTTTACCAAAAGCCGTTTGCTTCTGGACTAGCCAACTCTTGATGGACAAAGTCAACATCTTGGTGAGCTGATTACCAATTATGGTTTTTCCACGACCTTTACCACAAGCCATAATCTTGCGGGCTAGCCAACTCATTCACTTTTTGGGATATGGCGAGTTGATTTACCAAACAATTTTGGGCAAATTGCAAGCCATCAACGGGTTTGAGATATCTTTACCAAGAGCCGTTTGCTCCTGGATTAGCCAATCCTTTCGTCGTTTAGACATGGCGGACTGATTACCACAAAAAAATTTTGTGATAAAATTCGCAAGAATTCCCCCCCCCCCCTCCCCCTCACTAGAATTGAATATTATCCTTAATATTCAAAGTCCCGGCTATTATGCCGACTCTTTGAACGGAAAAAGCTAATATTCGAAACTAACTGTGGAAATATCGTTTTGTAATTTTCACTTTATTTATATGTACGTATAAACACATTTTTTTTTGAAACTTGAAATTTATATACATATTTACTTTTCAAAAGGTGGGGGACGGCCACTCCCCCACACTAGAGTGGTAGAAAGTAGAAAGAAGTCAGAGATATGGGTGAAAACCCATATTTTGCTAATTTTTGTTCACCGAGTCACTAGCTTGACTCGATCCCCGAATTCATTGGTCCATGGGGAAAGTTTGGAGATCCGGGACAACCATGGATGGTATGTCCTCTCTAAAATAGTGTTTCAAACGATGACCATTCACTTTGAAGTTGGGACCTTCGGGTTGAGATAACTCAACAGTCCCGTATGGATATACTTTTGCAACAGTGAATGGTCCAGTCCATCGGGTTTTTAATTTCCTCGAGAAAATCTTTAATCTTGAATTGAAAAGAAGGACTCTGTCACCGACGTTGAAAACGCGGTTCTTAATCTTGGAGTCATGGATCTTCTTTGTCTTTTCTTTGTAGATCAAAGAGTTCTCGTAGGCTTGATCACGAAGCTCGTTTAATTCATTGAGTCGAAATTTACGGTGATCACCCGCTTTATGAAGGTCATAGTTTGCATGTTTCAAGGCCTAGTAGGCTTTGTTCTCGAGCTCGATCGGTAAATGACACGCCTTCCCATATACAAGCTTGTAGGGAGTACACCCGATGGGTGTTTTGTAAGCTGTACAGAAGGCCCAGAGTGCATCATCTAGTTTGTCCAACCAGGAAGCACGGTTTTCACCTACGGTCCTCTCAAGAATCCGTTTAATACCACGGTTTGAAACCTCCACCTGCCCACTTGTTTGTGGGTGATACGCGGTAGAAAGACGGTGAGTAACACCGTACTTAAGCATGACTTTGGCGAATTGATCATTGCAAAAGTGTGTACCGCGATCACTAATGATGGCACGGAGAGTTCCAAAACGAGCAAAGAGGGATTTCAAAAATTTCACAACAACTCGGGTATCGTTAGTGGGTAAGGCCTTTGCCTCAACCCATTTTGACAAGTAGTCAACAGCCACGAGAATGTATTTTTTTCCACGAGAAGATGGGAATGGCCCCATAAAATCAATGCCCCAGACGTCAAAGATTTCACAAACTTGAATGGCATTTTGTGGCATTTTGTTCTTTTGTGAAATATTACCGTGACACTGACAAGCGTCACAAGCTTTGACTAGATCGTGGGCATCCTTAAAAATCGTGGGCCAATAGAAACCGGAGCCAAACACCTTTTTGGCGGTGTAGTTAGGACTATGGTGGCCCCCGGTGGGTCTAGCATGGCAAGCCTTGAGAATATCAGCGGCTTCCTGTCCGTAAACACATCGCCTAATGACTTGATCGGCACAAATTTTGAAGAGATAGGGGTCGTCCCAGAAGTAATGTTTAATGTCTTTGAAAAATTTGTTTTTCTGTTGGGACGTCATCCCCTTCACGATGAAGTTACCCGCATGGTAATTTGCAAAGTCGGCAAACCATGGGGTAGTAGAGTCACCACGAAAAGCAACCGCATTGAGTGTCTCGAGAGGAAATGTTTCATTTATTTCCTGTTTCTCGGACACATCCTGGTGAGGTTTTTCTAATCGTGAGAGATGATCAGCAGCAAGATTCTCAGCTCCTTTTTTATCACAGATAATGATATCAAATTCTTGGAGGAGGAGAACCCAACGGAGAAGCCTCGGCTTTGCATCTTGTTTTGCAAATAGGTATTTCAAAGCCGAGTGATCCGTATACACTACGCATTTGGTCAGTATTAAGTATGGCCGGAATTTTTCAAAGGCATACACCATAGTTAATAGTTCTTTTTCAGTGGTGATGTAATGACTCTGAGCCTCAGTCATAGTTTTGCTTGCGTAGTGTATAGGCTGAAAGTATTTTGCTTTTCGTTGCCCCAAGACCGCACCTATGGTAAAATCACTAGCATCGCACATAAGCTCAAAAGGTAGGTCCCAATCGGGGGCAACAAGAATCGGTGCCTCGGTACACTTTTTCTTTAATGTTTCAAAAGCTTCGATGCACTCAGGAGAGAAGATAAAAGGAGCATCCTTCTCGAGGAGATGGGTCATAGGCCGGGCGATTTTAGAGAAATCTTGGGTAAACCTACAATAGAAGCCGGCATGACCCAAAAAGCTCCTAATACCTTTGACGGTAGTGGGATGAGGTAATTTAGCGATGACATCAATTTTGGCTCTGTCAACCTCAATCCCGTTTTTTGAAATTTTACGGCCGAGGACAATGCCCTCCTTAACCATAAAGTGGCTCTTCTCCAAGTTGAGACTTAAATTCGTTTCTTTACAACGTTTTAGCATTTGTTCCAAGTGGGAGAGACAAGACTGGAATGAATCCCCGATGACTGAAAAGTCATCCATAAATACCTCCATGGTTTTCCCGATCATATCGTAAAAGATTGACATCATGCACCGTTGGAACGTGCCTGGTGCATTACATAAGCCGAAAGGCATACGTTTGTAAGCAAAAGTTCCGTAGGGGCATGTGAAGGTTGTTTTCTCTTGATCCTGTGGATCAATGGGGATTTGGAAGTAACCCGAGAAACCATCGAGGAAACATTAGTATTCATTTTCTGCTAGTTTTTCGAGCATTTGGTCCATAAAAGGAAGAGGAAAATGGTCTTTACGGGTGGCTTCATTCAACTTACGATAGTCAATACATACTCACCAACCCGTGACCAAACGAGTTGGAATCAACTCGTTTTCCTCGTTGGTGACAACGGTTATGCCACCCTTTTTAGGAACGTAATGAATTGGGCTAACCCAAGGACTGTCAGATATAGGATAAATCAATCCCGCATCAAGAAGTTTTAGAACCTCTTGTTTGATAACTTCGTGGATTTTGGGATTTACCCTTCTCTGTTGTTGCACTGCTGGCTTAAAGTCATCCTCCATTAAGATTTTGTGTGTACAAAAGTCAGGGCTAATACCTTTAATGTCGGAGAGTTTCCAAGCAATTGCTTGCTTGTGTGATTTAAGAACCTTTAGGAGTGCAGCCTTTTCCTCATCTTTCAAGTCTTTAGCAATAATGACGGGTAATTTATCATCACCCTCCAGAAATGCATATTCTAGATGAGGAGGCAAGTCCTTGAGCTCAACCTCGGGAAAGTCATCAGTTATTTCAACATTTTTGACTTCCTCTTTATGAAGTATTTTTGGAGACGGAGAGGGTGAAGGATCGTCATTTAACAATCTTTCAAGAAGAAGAATGTCCCCCTCCGGGTCAAGATAGTTTTCATCAACCTCTTTTGAGATTGAGCTATCCTGAGCAAGAAAAGCCTCGACCTCTTCCAGAAGGAAGTCACTTCCCACAAACGGAGTGAATGAAGGGGAAGAGTCGGATATGATAGGCTCAGAAGAAATAATGGTACTGCCACTTGCTGAGAAACCGAGGACTTCTTGAGAATACTCCTATGACGCAACATCGACGATGTCAATTCGGTTTACCGTTTCAGCGTCATAGTTGGAGGAGTATCTTGAAGTTTGATCAAGATTGAATGTGACGGCCTCATTACCAACACGTAGAGTGATTTCTTCCTCGAATACATCGATTAGAGCACGACCCGTTCTCAAGAATCCCCTCCCGAGAATGAGAGGAACTCTTGGGTTAGCATCGAAATCAACAATCATGAAATCTGCCGGAAAATTGAACTTTCCTACTTTCACGAAGATATCTTCGGCAATGCCGAGAGGACGAGATATAGTACGGTCTGCAAGCTCAAGAGTCATGCAGGTAGGAGTGAGAGCAGGAAGAGAAAGTCTCTTCCAGACTGAGTAAGGCATAAGGTTGATGCTTGCACCAAGATCGGCCAAGGCAAAGCATTCAACCATCCCCGGGAAAATGCAAGGAATGAGAAATTTCCCGGGATCTCCAAGCTTTTTGGGAAGCTTTTTCTAGAGCACTGCTCATTAAGTGGAGTTTTAGCCATCTCACAGAGTTTTTCCTTATTGCTTATCAGATTTTTGATTGTTGAAGCAAATTTAGGCATGAGAAGAAGAGCATCCGCGAAGCTAATATCGAAGTGTAACTCTTGGAAAATTTGGTAAAATTATTCCATCTGATGATTAGCTCTTTCGCGGTTCTTTTGATCATTCAATCGTGAAGGATATGGAATTGACGGCTTAGGATCGTTCTTTGGAATTTCATCAGAACTTTCAGGAGGATCAAATACAACTTTTGACTTACGAGTCGGGACCGGGACAACTTGAGGGTGGACGTTGTTGGTACCTCCGTTATTAGTAGAAAGTACCGTGTCCGTGGTAACCTCAGGTTCACGTTCCGCTACCTTGGTAGGAGGAGAAGAAGAGGTAGAGGGAACCGTGGGTCCATTGTATGATACTCCACTTCGGGTAGTGATCGCTTTGACATCGCCCCTTGGGTTAGCGATCGTGTTGCTCGGTAGTGTACCCGGGCCCGAGGGTCGATCATTTAAAGACTTCTGAAGCTCAGAGATCTTGCTGACCAGTAACCGATTCGTTTCCTCTTGTGCTTTCATGAATTGTTTTAGCACTTCATCGAAGGAAGACGAGGGTTGAACAACGTTTTGATTTTGGATAGGAAAATTTTGAACACGGTTGTTTTGAAAATTTCCTTGGTTTTGGTTGTTGTTACCCTGAAAATTGTTTCTCTGATTGAAATTACCCTGATTGTAATTCCCTTGATTTTGGTTTCTTTGAAAATTTCCTTGAAAACCTTGATTTTTATTGCCATTTTGAAAATTGTTTTGATTAAAATGACCTTGATTTTGGTTCGGGTTTTGGAAATTTGGGTTTTGACCTTGGTTAATATCTCCTCGATTCTGATTTTGATTCGAGTTACGGTTTTGATTTTGGTTAAAACCGGGAGGTCCGAGAAAATTGTTGGAACGATAGCTTAAGAGATTGCGGTCTCCTTGTGGTTGGTAAGAATTACCCCCATGTTGTAGGAACCTTGAGCAACATATACGTTCTCTTGAGGAAAACCAGTAGTAGCTGGACACTTAGAATACATATGTGGGCCTCCTCAAGTTTCACAACTTCGGGCCACGGCTTTCACTTGTTGATTTTGAACCTGATTTTGCATAGTCTGGTTCATTCTCAACACAGCCGTAGAAATATCATCCATCTTTTTTGGTGAGAGCAATTATTTCAGGAGATGATGATGATGATGAAGGAATAACTGATTTACATGACTCATCCCTCTCCGCAGAGGAATCCCAAAAGTTATGGTGGGCAGTCATGTTCTCAATTAGATCATAGCATTCTTCGGGACGCCTTTTCATAAAGGTCCCACCAGCAGCAGCATTGAGAATATCTCGGTGCCTCAATGTTAGACCATTATAGAAGGTATCTATAATGGTAACTTGTAACATATTGTGGTTAGGGCACCGATCAATTGCTAGCTTATAACGTTCCCAAGCCTCAAATAGAGACTCATCGGGACGCTGCCGGAAGTTGCTGATATCATTTCGTAACTTGGTAACCATGGAAGGTGGAAAATATTTTGCTAGAAACTTGGTTACCATTTCATCAAAAGTACGAATAGAATTCTTGAGGAGTCGGTCAAACCATACAGTGGCATGATGGGTGAGAGAATAGGGGAAGAGATACAGCCGGAGGGCATCATCGGTGACACCATGCTGTTTCATGCTTTGGGTGACGGTAAGGTATTTATCAAGATGCTTGTTAGCATCGTCACCCGGTAATCCGTGAAATTGACACGAATTTTGGACTTGTTGGATCATGTGGTGCTTGAGGCCAAAGTCCGTAGCCTCAATAGTGAGTGGTGCAATAGGTCCGCCCCTCCCATGCATGGTAGGTTGGCACAACTCCTCCATCGTTCGTAGATCGGGAGCTGGCTCATCTTTGGGAGGGTCAGGGGGTGGTGGTGGTCCGTCGTCCATTTCTATTTTGGGTTCTTCAATAACAGTACGTAGCTCGGGTACGTTTTTCTGATTTTGACGCTTTGTTTGTGAACGAGTACGCATGCACTAAAAACAATTTTTCAAAACAAGATCGAGGCAAAACAACAGGGAACTTAAACAAATAATCACAAGTGAATGGCTTCTTTAAAAAAGGTACACCACTCACAGGGATACAAAGGCAAGTTTTAATCTTTAGTTTGGGAACTTATTATGTCCACACCCCCAGTTGGTAGGTGTTCTGCCTTGGTTTGCGGTGGTAAGATTTTATGTATTTATTAACAGAAAAATTGTTTTTGGGCTTTTGGGTGTGTGTGCAAAAAAACTTTGGGAAATATTTTTGAAACTGATTCGTTAACCAAAATCGTTCTTTTAAGATTACTCGCAGGCTGGCGGGAGGAAAGAATGGATTCCTCTTCAGTTCGCAATTTAATGTCAGAACTTACCTTATACCAACTGTTTTAGGTTGTAATCTTAAAGAAAACGAAGTAATTTAACTTCACAGTTTGTTTTGTTGTTTTTGATTTTTTTTAGTGTTTGTTAACACTTCAGGAAAAGTGTTAATGAACTTTTGATATGATTGATATTTTTACAAAAACTTTTTACAAATGTGTGAAATTTGTATAGGGAGAGTTTTGAAAACCACTAAATATAAAACGATTTTAAAACACACAACAACCTCCCCAGCAGCGGCGCCAAATTTTGATTGGTGCCGAACGGTCAGATATTATTGACCAAGGTCAATAAGTCAAAGACAGCTCAGTTCCAATTCTCCGTGGATAGTACAGTGTTTCCCCGGGTCGTTATGTCCCAGCGAGATTGCAATGGTGTTCTGGAAAACGTTTTTGAGAATGAGTGACACTGAGAACAGTAGCCAAGATGATTGAGAATTGATTATGCTACTGATATTTTGGTATTTGAACAATTATTAATAATCACAGATATACAGATATAATTACAAATTCACAATTGTTGATTCAGACTACAGACTGGGAAAAGTGGGTTTTGAACAATTACAAACTACAGGGGGTGCAAGTGAAACTTTTTAAAACTTAAAATTAAAAGAAAATTTAAAATGAAAATGAAATTATTTAAATGATTATTTTAATATTTAAATACTAATTAATTAACTAAAACTATTTAAAATCTAATTTAAACCTAATTTAAATTAAACTAAAAATGATAAAGATTACAAATTAAACTAAAAACTTGCAAAAGTATTTTCAAAAACTTAAAATGAACTTGAAGAAAGTATAAAAATTAAAAATAAATATTTTTGTCTTTATATGGATTCTCTATTAATTAAAAACTAATTATCTTAATTAAACTATTTAAACTAATTTAAATTACTAATAATACTAAAATAACTTAGAAAATTATGGAAAAATTTATAAAACTAATTAACCATCACAGGAATCCTAAAAAATTATAAAAAGTTTCTAAAAATTATTTTGGACTATTTTACTAATTATTTACTTAATTATTAATTTAAATCTAATTTAACTAATTTAAATAAGAAAATTAGAAAATGAACAGTAGAATTTAAAAATCTATTTTCTAAAAGTCTTAACTTATTTATAGAACCTAGGAAAAATATAAAATCCTACTATTGTTAATTAAAATTTAAGAAAACTATTTAATTACTAATATTACCTAATTAATTATTTAGACTATTTTTAATTCTAATAATTAGTAAACTAAAAGAGAAAAATCTAAGAAAATTATTACAAATACTTAACGATGAGAGGAAATTAAGAAAATTATGAAAATGGTGAAGTGCTTATTAATAAGCTAAAAAGAAAAATGAAAAAAAAATAGAATCTATTAAATAGAAGCTATCACTAATTTTAAGTTTGGTTTTTTGATGTTTTTCTTTTTGACAGATGAAAATAAGCCGAAAACAAGAACTTTTTGTGAAATGACTTTTTGAATAGCTTAAAAATAAGCTATGTGCACCCCCTTTGATCAAACAGTGGACAAAATAGCTTATTAGGACTTAATTCAAGTTTGAAAAAGCAGGGAAATGGCAAATAAGCATTCACAGATGATTACACACTGGAAATAAGCTAAATGGAACAAAGAAGCACACTGAATAAGCTAAAAACCTCAAATAAGCACTTATGCCTATACAAGGCCTGAACAGGCCAAATCAAGGACCTTTGGACCTCTGTGGGGTCCACAAAAGTCAAGGAGGGTTCAAAACTAGGGTTGACTTATGAAGGTGGACTGGAGGGCTACACAATAAGCCAATAAGCAGGGCTTATTGCTTATTAATGAGGCTTGGGTGGGCTATGAAATTTGGGGTCACACACTGAGTGATCAGTGTTGGCTCAGAGAATAGCCAAACTTGATGGGGCTAGCAGCCCTATCAAATAAGCTCAAAATGGCAAAATAAGCACTAGGACTAGTAACTGAGCTTATTAGTTTTCTAAGAATCCAAATTACAGGGTGTGGGTCCCATTGGGTGAGTCACTAAGCTACTTGGAAAATAGGCCAAAACCTGTGCACAGGGCATAAGCTTGCCCTGCAGGTCAAAAGAAACAAGTGCACAAGCTTGTAGAAAAATCTAAAAAATAAGCTGACTATGGGATTTTGTAGACTAGGTGACAAGCTTTGACTTCTGAAAAGGCCAAGGTCTCAAAGTAAACACAAAAATCACAAAAATTCTTCCAAAATTTGGATTTCTGAAACAAAGGTGTATTTTGACTTTTTTTCTGAATAAACCCTGGTTATTATGATTGTTCTGAGCTCATATGGTCCTATGTGACTTATGTAAACCAGAAACAACAACATTTAAACACTGGAACACCTAGGATTACCCTGATCCAAACACACCTTATATGTTGACTGTTTTATGATTTTCAAAGCAAATGGGTGCTAGGGCCAATGTAACTTATCCAAAGTGACTGTTTATGATATATTAAGCTCAAATTAGCACTTAGGAACATGATATAACAACAATAGACAAAGATTACTAATTATGCTACTTAAGACAGTGAAAATGAAATTCAAAGCAACTAAGATTTCTAATGAACAAGCTATGAATTTTAAGCAATATTACCACTACTTATAACTAAATGAACACAGAAAAGTTGAATAAGCAGTGATTAAGCTAAGCTACAGTAGAAATCAAGAAATGGGTTTCAAAAGCTTACAATATGCATTCCTGCTTATCACCATGAACCAAGGACCATGAGATCAATCCTAACACTCCCATTGGAGTTCTAACCCACAGCCATCTAGGATTTACTGTGCTCCAGCTCAATCTTTAATAAAATCTGTAACTTTGACTTTGGTTGAATGTTTTTATGTTTTTTATTTTCTTATATCTAAGCAGTATTTTAATGGTTTCTAAAAGCTTATTTAAGCTTTCTGGGAGCCTATATGAGCTTAAGAGTCCATGGATTCTACTAACAACAATAATACAACTTAAATGAAAACTTGAAATATATTGAAAATTGCACAATCTGAATTATAACTTGAAACTTGATTTTTATTAATAAGAAACTTTAAAGATACACTAAAAAGAGACATTACACTAATTTGAAGCTGAATTACACAAAGATAAATTGAAAATTACTTAAACGACCTTAAAATTCTAAAATTAATCTAACACACTGCTTCTAGGTCTTCTCTTCTATTTATAGGCGCGGATTAGGGTTCCCATGGTCTTCTGAATAAATCCTACATCAATTCTGAGCCCTTGGATCACTGCTAACCCTCTAATTGAGCGCCACCTGTTTTGGCGCCAAAACTTGATATTTGCAATTTGTAGTATCTCAATCCTTTCCATGTAAACTTGAATTTCGGCATTGGTGAGATGATGTACTACTCCATTGATTTCAAACGGGACTCTGATAGGTTCATCAGGGTCATATCTGACTATAGTTGAGGCAGGCTTGAGCACAATTTCAGGTTTAGAGGTGGTAGCAATACTTTTTCCTCTGTCCTGCCTGTGAGTGGAGGAGACTGGTTCCTGTTGTGGTGGAACTTCAGTGATTGGTGTGGCTTCAGTGACATGCTCCCCCTCAGTGTGAGAGGGCTGTCCAGCTTCTTGTTCTTCAGTATTAGGGGCTTCAGTAGCATTCTCCCCCTCAACATTTGCCTGAGCGTCAGTGATGGCAAGTGTTGGCTGCACTGAAGAAGAAGTAGATGTTCCCTTGAAGGCTTGGAAAATTTCGGTCATCATTGACTTGATTTCCGCAGTATCCTGATGAATGAGAGATACTTTGGAGTCAAGTGCAACTTGAGAGTTTTCAAGGGCTGTCATCCTGGATCCCATTGTCCATGCCAGAGAAGTGCACTTTTGGGATTGAGCTGCCACTGATTCTTCCAATTTTGCAAAGGAAGATTTGAGAGACTCCATGGTTGAGCTAAGATTATGAACATTTGATCCCTTTAGCAAGTCAAGTAACTCAGTGAGGGTCACTGAGTTTACCTGATACGTCTCAGATGCCTGAAGAAGCTTCCTGGTTAGCTCAGGATCATCTTTGACTGATTCTTGAACAGACTGAACCCCTGTATTCAGCTTGTTGAGGGATTCCAAAAACTGGTTGAGTTGAGAGACCATTTGTGTCAGGGAATAGGTGACTGTGGAATTCTGTTCCCTGACATCATCATTAAAGTCTTCAACAACATCCTTGAGGAGGTGGTAATGGACTGCTTGCTCAGTGTGCATGTTGAACACTTCGTCAGTGACCCCCTGTACAAAATGTTAGTAATCTTCTTGATGAATTTGGTGAAAACTTTCTCAGTGAGAGGAGCTTGATTATCTTCTGAGGACTCTGATGTAGAGTTAGTTTCAGCGGCCTCAGTGTTAGAGGGTTGAGGAGACTGAGGAATTGGTTCAGGGACTGTCTCCTCAACCACCATATCATCTCCAGCTTCAAAAATCCCCTCATCACTGTGAAATTCATCATCAGAGAACAGGGCAGCCTAAGCATCAGCCAGTGAGATAATCTGCAACACAAGGTTATCCGGCTCGTCTTCATAAGAAGACTTGCCTTCGTTTTGGCTAGGTCCTGACCCCTCAAATCCGGTAGATTGGGTTTTATCTACCTAGTCCTCAAGGTTAGTTCCCAAGTTATGCGCACCTCCGGGGGTGGTTATGGGTTCCATATCAGCGGGTGGCTTTTGTCCCTCTGAATCTTTGTCCCCCGTGACCCCTTCAGACACTGATGAGAGTTTCTTAGTGCCATCATGAGGAGCCGTGAAAGTTGTGTCCCTATCAGCGGATTGTATGTTTCCCTCTGAGTCTTTGGGATGAGTTTTTGTGCCCTCAGACAAAAGCTTTGATTTGCGAATGTCCTCATTAGGCACCTGAGTTGTTTTGCCCCCCTTTCCAACAGGCTTGTTCTGGCCTGTCGAAGGTTTAGGGGCGAGAACTCCCTGTTGCTTGGGTTGTGATTTACCCAAGCCTTTGGCAGGATGTGATTGTTTATGGGTCCCCTTCTTAGTGGAGTAGTGCTGCCCCACCGAGGGTTTAGGGACCTGATGCGTGGGAATCGCACCTTGCTTTACCTCTCGAGGGATCTCGCGAGGCTTACAACCCCCACCAGGCAGTGTACCTGATCGTTGTAGTATAGTATAGTGACAAGTACCGGGGGATTGATCGTTCAGCTTAGGAATAGTGTCGCTAGGATTAGAAAACCTAATTAAAAGTTCTAGAGGTGAAAGATGATTATTTTTTGTGTTTTTATAATTTTATGAAAGCAATTAAAATCTCGGTTTTTGAAGGAGTGGGCGGAATTAGTTGTTATTCAACTAACCCAAAAACTACTTTATAACTAATTAAACTAATGAAAATGAAATTAAACTAATATTAAACTAAGGTTGTGAGCAGTAATTGGAGAAATTGTGTTTACTTAGACTTCATTACTCCCTAGATATCTTTTACATGTCAATTACTTGTTACACTTGTATGAATGACGGGTTGCATTCCTTAATACCATTCGTGGAGTGGCATACATAACTCCCCAACTCTATGAGCTCTTATCTCCTCCTACACCATGACCCAGCACAACTATAGGGATTGTAAACAGTGGCTCATGCATTAAATACAACCAATAAAGACCTAGTACACCTCGGTTCATGTTTCTTAAGACGTTCAAGCATGTTACCATTTGGAGATCTGCCAGTTTTCTTAAGCCTAACATATAAAATCATTCATTCAAAACAAGAATAGACAAGTAATCAACATATAATCAACATCTAGGTTTCATTAGATCTAAGCAAACACAAGAGAGATCTAGCCTAGCATAGTAGAATTAAGATAAGAACAAAAGATAAACAACCAACACATAGACATATTGATTGAATTAAGAGTATACTTATCTCAATTACAATGCAAGGTCCCAAGGGTTTGGAACCCTTGAAAAACCTGTAAAAGAAGCACCAAAATCGTCTTTAGGGTTTCACCAAAACTTCTCTTTTTTTATGAAAAAACTAGAAAACTATATATAGGAAAATCGTCCTGACGGCGTCAAGAGTAAAATCTGACGCCGTCAACTCGCCGCCATACACTTCCTCGGACGCCCTAGATCCAATCGTGACGGCCTATGTGACGCCGTCACCACCCACGGTAAATTAATCTTGGTCACTTTGACGCCGTCACCTCTCCATCTGACGCCGTCACCAGCTACGGTAAATTATTCTTCATGTCTGACGCCGTCAAGAGCAAACCCTTGACGCCGTCACCTTGTATTTCCAGCTTGGATTTTTGGTACTTTGTCGTTTTCTTAACTTTATGCTCCAAAAACGTCCAAAATAGCCTCTTTTCCAGAATTCACTCTCCAAACACCTAAAATCATAAAAGGAACGATTTAGGGCAATATTTGATCAAATAAATTCGGATTCGGGCTTAAATGACCCCCTAAAAACGGATCATTTTTCGCCTCATCATATACCCTTACACTTGAGATTTGCTTGTCCTCAAGCAAATGAGCTTTTATTCTACTCAAAAGACAAGTTAGGGGTCATTTAACACTAATATAAAAGTAATTACAACAAATAATCGTTCCACTAAAGACCAATAGACAAGCACGGAGGTCATACACAAGCACCTCACAAATAGTGTTTAGATACTCACATCTCTCGGGTGTAATAAAGTAATATAACATTATGGAAATGGAAGATATCTCTCACTACCTGTCATAGCAAAATAGATTACCATAGGCTTGGGAAAGGATCAAACCTCCACCACATGGCGTAAGCACCTAGGATAAACTATCAAAGAGGTCTTTTAAAGGGTTATATCGTTAGGTGTAGGGATATGAATTACACGGTTTTGTTGGATAAAGGGAATTTTACTGGTGGCGAGTTAACAATCTTAGTAAATTACATGTACAAGATGGCGTTGCTAAGCCATGACTAGACTCGACTTAAGCTAATAAATGAAAAATAACAAAAACATAAAATAAACATAGAATGAAAACGGGATGGTAGTCCGTATGTTTTTTCTCTTTTTCTTTCTTTTTTTTTTTTTTTTTTTAATTTTTCCGATTTTTTTTTTTTTTTTTTTTTTTGCATACACTCTTACCCTACCATCCAAAATAATACATCATAGGGGATGAGAATTCCCCTTACACTTGAATCTTTACATACTTTACATTTAACTATACTAATGACTCGAATTAAGAAAATCAAAACACTTGGAGCACTTTTAAAATTAACGCACGTATGGGGGTAATAAGTGATGGTCTTCCCCATTACTCCATAAAATAAGTACTTACCCATGAGTCCCAATCGTCCCAAAACAATATGTACAAGGATATGACTCGACTTAGCAACCATGTAATCAATACGAAAGTTAACTTAGGGTTTAACAAATAACAATAATGCACTAAAAATGAGCGCATACACGGAAGGCTAAGGCGATTTGGTTGTTCATTTAAGTGGGGTGTAACAAATTCTTCCTTTAAGTAAAATGCTTAAAGTTAGAAACGAAAAGATAGGCTCGGAGGGGTGTACTAGGGGTATCGTGTACTAAAAATGAGTACAACGCTAAGGGTGTGGGAAAAATTAGTTGACTTAACTAGCCAAGTAATATGACTTAAATGGTCAAGTAATTATAATACGGGTTTAACACAAGGGTGATCCTAATGCCTCTTATCATGTAGTAAATCCTACCACACGAATGTAGTCTCACTAGCGGTCTCGGGATGCATCACTAACGCAAGTTCTAGAATCTAAATGCTACCGGTACACTCATAAGCACTAATAATGAATGCTTTTCCTATCAAATCTAAAGGCGAACCTCACATTTTTGGGTGGAAAATTTTTCTGAATATACGGTATGTGCTAGTCATACAACCTCCTATCCATGAGACGCTTGCTATGGCTAAAGTTTCACTCCTAAATGTTGTAAAAAATTTTAAATTTGGCGCTAAAATTACACTAACAAGTATTTCTCATAGTTTTATTACTCATCTACTATCAAACAAAACAAACTCAAGCGAAAGTGCATATGTAAGGTATCATCTTTTTACCCTCCCCTTACACTTAAGATGAACATTGTCCCCAATGTTCAAGTAAAGAATGTAAAAGTTAAAAAGTAAAGAGAATGAAATCAAATACTCCCCTGATTCGCTCGGTATGGATTTTAGGTTGGCCAGGTTAAATCTTCTTCCAAGAAAACGAACAATCAAAGCTTCCCTTCCAGAATGTAAATCATCTTCTTGTCACAAATAACCTGTAAATCCTGACAAAAGTAGACAAGGCAACCTCGCGTAAAATCGGCGGCATCCTATATAAGTTACTAAATCCTAGAAAACAAAATAAGATATAATGCTTGTGGAATGAAGTTTGCAGTTTTCCTGGAGATTATAAAACTTAATAATTCACAAAAACCATAAGACTCCGTTAGAAAAACAAAACCGGTAAAATTTCCAGATTTTTAACTCCTGACGCCGTCAAGAGCAATTGCCTGACGCCGTCAGAATGGACCTGCAGAAATCATTATGTTAAGTTTCCGGAAAATTTCTGGAAAAAATCTTGTCCTACTTCCTGGAAAATCCTGCAAAACTTCATTATGACTCAATACAAGCATTTGACTCTAACAAATACGAATATACATGTTCATTAAATATTGTGGATAATCATGATCGGTTTGTTTCTTAAAAACATATTTGGGGTTTCCCCTTACACTTATCTTTTGCAAAAATACCTTTAGGTTGAAGTTAAGACTAGGCTAAACAACATAATAAAGTATTTCACATTTTAATTGAGAAACATGATCAACCAACAATAAAAATAAAACATGCATACGGAAGCAAATAACAATCAAACAATTAAAATCACACAAAACATGGGTTGCCTCCCAAGAAGCGCTTTTCTTTATTTACGAGTCTTGTAGCTAGACTCAAGGTCGTGGGTTACTACGTGATTTCATCATTGGTTCCACTCTCTAGGTCGTCTTCTAAACCAGTTTTGTATTCCGGACCTAGTTGCAAGCATTCTTTGTAGAAACCAAGCATCCTATTTCTAACATACTCTACTCCTCTACGTCTATCCTCATCATTCCTATAATAAGCCGCTTGCTTACGTTCCTTTTCGAAATTAGAGAGAAGGCGGTATTGCTCAATCTTGTAGGGCATTTGATAAGCAACCTCATCATTCTCTTCCTTGAATCTAACTATCCCTAACGTCGGATCATAACTCATCCTAGTGGCCTCAACAAATGGTTTCCCAAATATTATTTGACTTAGGCAAGCATCTATCACCGGACGCGTGTCTTCCACTATCATGAAATCAATCTCATAGGTGAGATTCCCTATAATCACATGTACTCCCTTAACTCTTCCTGCAAAATTACTTATCCAACTTTTACCGGGCATTATCCTAAAATTGAGTTGCTTCTTTATCACCCAATTGTAATAAGTCCTAGACATGATGTTCACGGGGGATCTAGGGTCTATGTAAGCCTTCCATACATGCATGTGCCCGATATTGCATGGGATGTTAATGTTAGAGGGGTCTCCCATTTTGATCAGGGGATCGCCAAAGATATATGTTGTCTCAGGACTATCGAATAAATACTTATGGTATTCCCGTTCTTCCTTGGTTGGCAACTTATCAAAATATTCCTCTATAGGTTCTACCTTCTCTAATTCCTCATCCTTATTAACCTCAACTTCCCTACTCTCATCCTCACTATTGGCTTCTACTCTAACTTCATCTTTGTCACTCTCCTCTATCTCCCTATCTATCGGCTTAATGGTGACAACATTGACAAAGTGGACATGTTTGGATGATGAGGGGTCCTTAGCTTGGATTCCACTATTGGTGTCCCTAGTGTCCTTCCTAGGTGTGGCTAATGTTTGGTTGTTGAGGGCTTTCAACAAGTTGTCGATCTTGTTGGTCATCTCCGTTTGTTGTTGGTTGAATTCGGTTTCAAACCTAGCTATGCGAGCTTCTTGAGATGCCATAAATTTCGACATCAATCCTTCAAGATTGTTGGTACTACCATAGTTGTTAGAAGGATTGTTGTTGAAGGTACGGTTGGATGGTGGACCGTTTGATTGGTAACGATTAGGTGGGTTGGATGAATTGGGTTGATTTTGTTTCCACCTAAGGTTTGGGTGATTTTTCCATGAGGGGTTATATGAATCACCGTATGTGTTCGGCTCGGGCTTGAAAGTGTACCACTTATCTCCCGCTTCATCGGTACGCGTGGATGCGTAGTCCGCAAAAGCTGTTCCGGGGAGTTCCATACAATCACGAGTGTCATGGGGACCACTACATAATTCGCATGAAGAAGTGATTTTGTTCACTTGGCTTGAATGCTTCGGAGCTTCGTAAGATTTCATGAGAAACTTGACTTGGTCCTCAAGTTCCATGATCCTACGGTCGGGAGTGCTTGAATTATTCGAAGGCAAAGATATTGCCTTGACCGTTTTGTTCAAATCACGGGGATCATTCCAACTTTCGTTGTCATAGAGAGCAAGATCTTCTATGAGTTCCCATGATTGTTCCGCACTAAGATCACGTAGCTTACCACCGGCCGATTAGTCAATGGTTCGCCTCGTGGGGATATCGATATGGTCATAAAAAATTTGGACTTGGAGCCACAAATCTATGCCATGATGAGGGACTTTTTGGAGTAAGTCCTTGAAACGAGTCCATGCTTCATAAAGAGATTCATTTTGACGTTGTTGGAACATCAAGATGTCATTCCTAAGTTTAGTAGTTCTCCCCGGTGGGAAAAATTGAGCAAGGAAACGAGTGGTGAGATCATCCCATGTGGTGATGGATCCCGCGGGTAAACGCTCAAGCCATTGACTAGCTTGATCCCGTAGAGAGAATTGGAATAGGCGTAAACGGGTAGTCTCTCTAGTTTCAACACCTAGGTCTATGGAATCTACGATTTTGAGGAAGTCCTTAAGGTGTTGGTTTGGATCTTCGGAACGAAGTCCATGGAATGCACATCCGCTTTGCACCAACCGGATGGTGTCGGATCGCAAGGGGGTAACATTGGCTCCGGTGAGCTCAATGGTGTTTCGGTAGCCTTGGTGGCTAGGTTTGGAATACTCTCCTAAGGTTCGGGGCCTAAGGGGTTCTAATGGTGGGTTTTGTTGTGGTGGGATGATGGGTTCAAAGATGTTACCACCTTCCATGATGTCGGATGGTAAAGAGTTACGAACAAAAGCACGAAGAAATAAGATAGACTAAAGAAGACCTAAAAAATAAAAATAAAAAAAAATCTTACTAGAAAGGAATCTAGTAAGTAGACCTAATAAAAAGAAATTCTAACCTAGACAATAACTATTCCCCGGCAACGGCGCCAAAAACTTGATGCGTGGGAATCGCACCTTGCTTTACCTCTCGAGGGATCTCGCGAGGCTTACAACCCCCACCAGGCAGTGTACCTGATCGTTGTAGTATAGTATAGTGACAAGTACCGGGGGATTGATCGTTCAGCTTAGGAATAGTGTCGCTAGGATTAGAAAACCTAATTAAAAGTTCTAGAGGTGAAAGATGATTATTTTTTGTGTTTTTATAATTTTATGAAAGCAATTAAAATCTCGGTTTTTGAAGGAGTGGGCGGAATTAGTTGTTATTCAACTAACCCAAAAACTACTTTATAACTAATTAAACTAATGAAAATGAAATTAAACTAATATTAAACTAAGGTTGTGAGCAGTAATTGGAGAAATTGTGTTTACTTAGACTTCATTACTCCCTAGATATCTTTTACATGTCAATTACTTGTTACACTTGTATGAATGACGGGTTGTATTCCTTAATACCATTCGTGGAGTGGCATACATAACTCCCCAACTCTATGAGCTCTTATCTCCTCCTACACCATGACCCAGCACAACTATAGGGATTGTAAACAGTGGCTCATGCATTAAATACAACCAATAAAGACCTAGTACGCCTCGGTTCATGTTTCTTAAGACGTTCAAGCATGTTACCATTTGGAGATCTGCCAGTTTTCTTAAGCCTAACATATAAAATCATTCATTCAAAACAAGAATAGACAAGTAATCAACACATAATCAACATCTAGGTTTCATTAGATCTAAGCAAACACAAGAGAGATCTAGCCTAGCATAGTAGAATTAAGATAAGAACAAAAGATAAACAACCAACACATAGACATATTGATTGAATTAAGAGTATACTTATCTCAATTACAATGCAAGGTCCCAAGGGTTTGGAACCCTTGAAAACCCTATAAAAGAGGCACCAAAATCGTCTTTAGGGTTTCACCAAAACTTCTCTTTTTTTATGAAAAAACTAGAAAACTATATATAGGAAAATCGTCCTGACGGCGTCAAGAGTAAAATCTGACGCCGTCAACTCGCCGCCATACACTTCCTCGGACGCCCTAGATCCAATCGTGACGGCCAATGTGACGCCGTCACCACCCACGGTAAATTAATCTTGGTCACTTTGACGCCGTCACCTCTCCATCTGACGCCGTCACCAGCTACGGTAAATTATTCTTCATGTCTGACGCCGTCAAGAGCAAACCCTTGACGCCGTCACCTTGTATTTCCAGCTTGGATTTTTGGTACTTTGTCGTTTTCTTCACTTTATGCTCCAAAAACGTCCAAAATAGCCTCTTTTCCAGAATTCACTCTCCAAACACCTAAAATCATAAAAGGAACGATTTAGGGCAATATTTGATCAAATAAATTCGGATTCGGGCTTAAATGACCCCCTAAAAACGGATCATTTTTCGCCTCATCAGGACCCTTACTCCCTGATACTCTGGTTGTGATTTTCCAGAGTCTTTAGCAGGATGTGAAGGTTTGGTTGGTTCCAACTCCACTGACTTGTTTATGTCAGCAGAGCCTTTGGGAACGGGTTCTCCCGAGGACACTGAGTGTGATGTCTCAGTACCCTATGTTGGCCTTTGTTTTGGGGCCAAAGATTGGCTAATGATCCTGAGGGTGTCAGCAGTCAGGGTCTGTTGCTGTTGCCCCCTTTTGTCAGGCTTAGGGGCAGAGGTCTCAGTGGCGAGTGACTTGGGTTGAGCCACCTTCCTGGACCCCTGTCCCTTCTTCCTCTTCACCTTTTTGGTGGGAGAGGGAACTGGTGAAATTTTGTTGTTACCTTGGATAGCAGTAAGCATTTAAGTTTTCAGGGTGACAGGAGTAACCTCAAGAGGGTCACGTGAGTAATTAGCCTTATGTAAGACATCAGGCTGAAAGCCTATTGCATCAGGCTTAGCATACTCAGACCTAAGTAAGTCTTGTAGGGCACAAGAAATGAATCTAGGATATGACATGAGTTTTTGCCTAGACTTACCCCCTAACTTTGTTATGAGGTCCCTGAAGATTATTTCTCCAAGGTCAATTTTTCTACCCTCCATGAGACAGAACACTATCATTGATTGAGTAGTGTTTAGTTGCTCAGTTGAGGATTTATTGCCCCCAAGAACCTGAATGACAAAGGTCATCAGAATCCTCCAGGGGGGCAGGAAACCATGTTTTTATGATTGGGGCTTTGGACAGAAGCGCCCCTGGAGATACTTCAGGATGAAGTTTATCATAGGGCCCAAGTCTTAAGAGGAGTTCCTTAACTTCCTCTTCAGTAGGTTGGGTGGCAGAGCTCTCAGCAAAGTCAAGGCCTGTGGCTTTGACAAAGGTCTTATAGTTAAGAGTAAGGAACTTTGTTTCATTCTTGACTGAGAACTTGATTGTGGCATCCTTTGGTGCATCAGGGTTTTCAACCACCGTTGTGCACCAAAATTCCCTCAAATAGTCATGATAGATGACTGAGGGGGGTTTTGTGAATGTGGTGGTGAGAAAACAATTTTGTAGGAACTTCACCACATCCCTGTATTCAGGGAATCCTTCAGAGTAGGCAAAGTTCCCCACCACATTATTTTTGGTGAGGTCTACGCTTTCCATTTGGAAATCCACATTGGGTGCGTATTTGATGACCTTTGAAGAAGCCATTTTTGTTTGATAAAAGGTCTGGTTTTGATCAAAGAAGAAGCACATAGAGTTTTTTGAAAATAAATTGATTCTTGAAATAATTTTGCAAGAGTTTTGTAAGGTTTTGAAAGCATGTGTGTGTTCTTCTTTGTGGGGGTATTTATAGGGTGGAAATTATGGTAGTGATGTTACGGATACCAACGGTTTTTATTATTCAACCAAAATGGTATAATAATGTGGGTTTGATATCCGCATTTAATATCACGATTCCCATTACCCCTATTTTCTCTCACATGATGGGGTGAACAGTTGTGTGGCTCTACAAATAATGCACTTTTGCAGAGAAAAATCATCACAACTATTGTGTGTGAGAGAGCATTTATTGCTCAGTGGTGTTTGGTGAGAGAGATGTGGGGGCCCAAGAGGTGGATGCCAGTTGTGTAAGCGACATATATTCCTATATTAAATAGGAATCAGTTACCTACCTGGGACATTTACTAACTAAGTACTTAGATCATTTAGTTAGGGTATTCAGTGCCATTTTTCATCATGAGCCCCCTGAATGATTTTTCATTCAATAAGAATGGGTTTGAAGGGTTGTTCAGGGAGGATGTGATCAGGGACCTAGAGAATTTACATCAGGTTGGAACACCTTTTGATCAGTTGCCTGATTCTATGTCCAACATGCCCAATTCAGCTTTCAATCTTGTGAAAGTGGGTTCATCCAAGGGTTTTGTGAAGATATAAGCTAACTGATACACAGTGGGGATGAAATGTAATTCAATTTCTCCATTCATGATGTGGTCCCTGATAAAGTGGTATCTGATGTCAATGTGTTTGGTTCTTTGATGAAGTACTGGATTATTTGAGATGGCTATGGCACTTGTATTATCACAAAAGATAGGTACCATCTTATACTGAATGCCATAGTCACTCAGTTGGCTCTTCATCCATAGTATATTTGCACAACATCATGCAGCAGCCATATATTCAGCTTCAGCTGAGGACATGGCCACTGATTATTGTTTCTTTGTACTCCAACACACAAGTTTACCACCAAGAAATTGACAGGATCCTGAGGTACTTTTCCTGTCCATATTGCATCCTGCATAGTCAGAGTCAGTGTACCCTTTGAGATCAAATCCTGAACATTTTGGGTAATACAAACCAAGGTTTGATTTACCCTTCAGGTACCTGAAGATTCTCTTGATAGCAGTGAGGTGGGACTCTTTTGGGTCAGCCTGATATCTTGCACACAGATAGACTGAGAATTGGATATCAAGCCTTGATGCAAGTAAGTACATCAGGGAGCCTATCATTCCCCTGTATTGGGTTTGGTTCACTGATTTGCCAGTGAGGTCAGGGCCAAGGTTGTTTGGAGGAACCATAGGAGTCTTTACTAAAGAGCAGTCAGTGAGCTCATACTTCTTCAGTAGGTTCATCAGGTATTTTTCTTGGCAAATGGATATTCCTTTTTCAGTTTGTTTGATTTGGAGTCCAAGAAAATATGTGAGTTCACCCGTCATGCTCATTTCAAACTTTGTGGTCATCAGTTTCTCAAACTGTTTGCAAAGTTTATAACTTGTTGAGCCAAAAATGATGTCATCAACATACACTTGAACCAGGATGACATCACTTTTTGTTCTGTAGATGAACAGTGTGTTGTCAATCTTTCCTCTGACAAACTTGTTTTGGATCAGGAAGGCTGAAAGAGTTTCATACCATGCCCTGGGAGCTTGTTTTAGTCCATAAAGGGACTTGTTAAGCTTGTAGACATGGTTGGGGTATTCACTACTTTCAAAGCCAGGAGGCTGTTGCACATAAACATCTTCTTTGATGTTACCATTTAGGAATGCACTTTTAACATCCATTTGGTAAACTTTAAAGTTCATGTAGGTTGCATATGCGAGGAAGATCCAGATGGCTTCTATTCTAGCAACAGGTGCAAAGGTTTCCTCATAGTCTATACCTTCCTGTTGATTATATCCTTTGGCAACCAGTCTTGCTTTGTTTTTGATGACTGTGCCATTCTCATCAGTCTTGTTTTTAAAGACCCATTTCATACCAATGATTAAAACACCCTAGGGGCATTCAACAAGGGTCATGACATCATTTCTGTCAAATTGTTCCAATTCATCTCTCATGGCCTGAACCCAACTTTCATAAGTCAGGGCTTCTTTGACATTTTTAGGCTCAATCTCAGAGAGATAGTCAACATAAAGACATATATTGGCAGAGGCTGCTTTGAGTTTTGCAGCAGTGCTTCTTATGAGCATGCCTTCAGTGGGTTCACCAATTATGTTCACAAGCTCAATAATTTTGGATCTTGTCTAGCTATCCTGAGGGTTGGGATAAGAATTTGAGCTTGAGGGAGCCTGATTGGTTTCAGACTCAGGAACATGAGGTGACTCATCAATATGTGCATTAGTGACATTTGAGGGAACAATTTGTTCTGAGAGTTCTTGAACAATTTGTTCAGTGGTTGCAGTCTCATTGGAGACATGCTGAGTTTCAATGAACTCACTGATGGTTGGTTGGGGTAAGTTGTGAGGGATGATATAGTAGGAGACATCAACATCAGCTTGGTATTGGGTTGAGGGGTTGTTCTCAGGATGATACTCATCAGGGGGATACCTTGATCAGTCATCAATACCAATATCTTCAACTGAGGAATTTGAGAACCTGATGGATTCAGTGCTCTCATCAACAGTAATGTGATAAGTTTCCTCAGTTTGTTGTCTCCTTGTGTTGAACACCCTGAAGGCTTTAGAAACCGAAGAATATCCCAGGAAGTATCCATCATCAGCTTTGGCATCAAATTTACCCAAGTGATCCTTGTGATTATGAATAAACACAGGACACCCAAATACATGAAAGTAGCTAATGTCAGGGATTCTTCCTTTGAATATCTCATAAGGAGTCTTATTGTGCCTTTTCACAATGATTGACCTATTTTGAGTGTAGCAAGCTGTTTTGACTGCCTCAGTCCAGAAATGTTTTGAGAAGACTGAGCCATTTAACATTGTTCTCGCTGCCTCAATGAGTGTTCTATTTCTCCTTTCAGCTACTCCATTTTGTTCAGGAGTATAGGGAGAAGTGAAATTTTGAGAAATTCCTTTCTCATCACAGAAACACTCAAGGTCTTGGTTTTTAAATTCAGTGCCATTGTCAGTTCTGATTTGTTTAACTTTGACATCATTTTGATTTTCAATGTTCCTGACAAATGACATGATGGTTTCAGCTGCCTGACTCTTTTTGGTCAGGAAGTAAACCCAAGTATATCTTGAGTATTCATCCACTATGACCAGAGTATACTTCTCATGGTGAATGGACATTGGACTGACAGGTCCAAAAAGGTCCATATGAAGAAGATGTAGGCATCTTTTGATGGAAAAGGTTTGTTTGGTTTTGAATGATGCCCTGTGGTGTTTTCCTTTTTCACAAGTAGAACAAGGCTTGTCTTTGGTATACACCAGGGATGGAAGGCCCAGAACTTTGTTCTGTTTGGCCATGTTGTTGATGCTCTTGAAATTGAGATGAGAGAGTCTCCTATGCCATAGCCAATTGATTGTTTCACTTGCCTTTGAGAATAGACAAGTCCTATTTTGAGTCAGGGATGACATGTCTAGAACATAGACATCATCCCTTCTGGGGGCAATCAAGACTACTTCCTTGTTGACATTAAAGATGGTCCCTCTCCTGTCATCAAACTGAACTATGTATTTGGCATCACATAGTTGGGAAACACTTATCAGGTTGTACTTGAGACCATTAACATAAGCTATTCTTGTAAAAACTATACCATTGCAGTTTACTGAACCATAACCTTCAATGGGAGCTGATGAGTTATCACCAAATACTACTTTGGGTCCTGGTTCTTCCACATATTTGTGCAGATAACTTTTCACACCAGTCATTCTTCTAGAGCATCCACTGTCTAGATGCCAAGTAGGATCCTTGATGTATTTCTGCACAAACAGTAAACTGGGTTAGTTTTTCTTGTTGACCCACTTTCTAGTGGGCTTAGTTCTCAGGGACTTTTTGAACTCAGCTAATGAATCATGGTCTGAAGTTTTGTGACCTGAGCTTCCACATGTTTTACATTTTGTGGAGGTTGATGCCTCAGGTGACTGAGAAGTGTTGGTGGTAGGGATGAGCATTTCGACCCGAATCCCGGAACCGTACCGAAACAGTACCGTTCCTGATATACAGTACGGTACCGGGACTACGAAATAAGGTGAAAAAAAACCGGGACCACTAATTCGGTACGGGACCGGTACCAAATCGGGAAATTCCCGAATAAAAACAGGAAAAACCCGATTTCCCCGGTACCGGTACCGGTATCCGAATCCCGTTCGGTACGGTACCGGTACCACTATTTATGCTCGAGAAAAAATCGGTACCACTAATTCGGTACGGGATCGGTACGGTACCGGTACCGTGCTCATCCCTAGTTGGTGGGGTTTTTCCTTCTGTACTGAATGACTTTTTCATGTCCCTTGGTTTCATGGGAGGGATCTCCACAGATGTCATAGCAATTTTTCATCATACAATCATCAGGAAGATGATCATTGAAACCACAGTGAGGACATGGCAAGAAAGGCTTAGCCTTTAGTCTTTGTTTGGAGGGTGTGGCATACTGATAGCCTTAAGTTTTGTATAGACCTCTTGCTTTTAAAGAAGCAGTGTGGGGGATGTGATCACAAGTGCTGTGGTCCTCTTGTTTGCATATCATGCAAAACAGGACTCTGTAGCATTTATCAGTGTTGTGATTTGGATAATTGCACAGTTCACATCTCCTTGAAGGTTTGGGTGTGGTTTTTGGTTTGGAAGAACTTGAGGATACTGATGGGTTTTCACTTTTGAGTCAGAAGGTTTTTCAGTGGACTCAATTTTCTCACTCAGCATCCTGACAAGTTCAGCAAGCTGATCAAATTTGAATCAGTGCTTTCAGGTTTCACTTCAGTAGGCACTGAAGGTTTGTGGTGTTCAGTGGGTGCAGGAGTAGGTCTTTTCAGAATAGTCTTTCCTAACCCTGATTTTTCTTTAGGAGAATGGGTTGATAGACTGATGGTGCAAGGTCAGAATTGGGTTCTGCTCCCTGAAGGTGTTTCAGTAGAGGGAGTGGTGAATCAGACTTAGACTCAGTGATGGACTCAGTAGGACTAAGTTCATCAGTGACTCCTAGCAGCTCCTTGATAGCCTGACATTCAGGCTCCAGGATTCTTCTAGTGTTAAAATTTGGCAGCTTACTGTCAGGATTGTTTCTTTCAATCCAATCACTGGGTTTAGGAGCAAGTTCTTTGCAAGAGAGTATGTTGGTTGACAAAAAGGTTGTTGAATGGCTACTTTCCCCAGACTCTTCAGTGAGTTGATCTTCACCCATGGCCAACTTTTTGGTGCTGGGTGTGAGACTCAGTGTTTCATAAAGTTTGGGGTTTTTCTGAGTCCATTTCCAAATAACAGCCTTTTCTTTCTTAAGTTCTTCCTGAATAGCTTGGTTTTGTTTTACAAGTTCAGAATTTTGAATTTGAAGTGTAACACTTTCAAGCTTAGCTTGTTTCAAAGCAAGTAGTTCATCTCTACATTGATTTAATTCAAAACTCAGTTTGTTAAATTTTGAAAACAAATTAAGTCTTTGCTCTTCAACATACTTAAGATCAACATTAATATAATCTAAGTAAGATTTCCAATCAGCATCATCATCCATAGAAAGTAAAATGTTTACCTTTCTCATTGTGATGTTAACCCATTCTCCATTTCTTGCATGACTCTTTCTCCACAACAAGTTTGTTGTCATCTGATAGGGCCTCTAGGGCACTGACATGAACTTCTTCATTATTATCAGAGGACACTTCAACATCATCCCAGTAAAATGTTTCAGCAACAAGCCCTTTATTCTTGGCCTGAGGTAGCTGAGTGACTGATGAGGATGATTCAAGGAGGGCTAGTTTGGCTTTGGCCTTCCTATACTTGGCTTCAAAGTCAATTTAAGGGGTTTTTTCAAATCTTTGACTCGATTGAAGCAACTTAGGTTAAAATTTGATGGGACCTGAAAAAGAGTTGTTTCCTGAAAACTTGAAAGATGGTTCTGAGGTTGTTTTTGAAAAACAATCTTTTGCAAAATGGCCCTTTTTGCCACATTAAAAACATTCAGTGTTTTCATTTGCTTTAGAAGGAAATTTGTTTTTCATAAAAAAACTTTTTGAATTTGCAAGGAGTGCCCTTTCATGAAATTCAATTTGAAGATCATTTAAGTACTCCTCACTGGTTCTTTGGTCAACCTCATCATCAGAATCATCTTGGAAATCCTGCACAACACCATTGGAATAGAAAGCAGTTAATATAGGTGAAATTGTCAAGGTCTTTTTGGTCTCCTGAGCTTTACCAAGGTATCTCCTAGTGATAAGATTGTCTTCATAGACAAACTTCACATAAATAGCAGGGAGCTCAAGGTTCTGAATATGGTTTGCATTTCTCAAACCCTGAGAGAAGTTTAACCACTTCTCAGGGAGACTGTTGACAAAGCCAACATTGATCTCATGCTTTGACAGACTAATACCATCATTGGTCAGCTCATTCAGGAGGGTCTTATACCGAGTATAAGTCTTAGAGAGACTTTCAGAATCCTTGGCCTTGAAGGTGTTAAATTCAAGCTTTAGGTCCATGATTCTATTCTCTTTGGTATCAGAAGGCCCTTCATAGCTATAAACCAGGTCAGTCCATGTCTGCTTGGCAGTGGGACAGTTAATCACTGATTCCATTATATCGTCAGGAAGACATGATATAATGATGCTTTTCAGGCGCTGGTCCTGATTGACCACCCTCCTTTCATCTGGGGTCCATTGGGCTTCAGGTTTGACTAAACCTTGGGCAGTTGTTGGAACAAATGGACCATCATTAATCAATTTGATATAAAAAGGTTCCATCCCAGTTAAGTAGCAAAGCACTCGCTTTTTCCACTTGTTGAATTTTCCAACTTCAAGTCGAGGGGCAGTTGCTGAATAACTTCCACCCTTTTTGTCGACAAGTTGGGGAACATCTGAGTCAGCCATGGTGGTATCAAGGTTTTAAATTTTTTTTTGAGCACTCGTTTATATTGAAAACAGATTTTGAGAAGTTTTACAAACCAGAGTCTCTGATACCATTTGTTGGTCCCTTTTACTTGGTTAACAATAACTGAAAAGCTAATGTAACCAAGTTATATGACTTTTAACTCAGATGAATATAATGATTAACAATAAAGCAACGTAAAGATAAGAGACAATATTTTTCAACGTTTAATTCTTTATTAGAAGTTAATCAAAAAGAATCGTACCCAAGTGTTTGCGGAATAACACTTGGGATTGAAAATGACAAGTGTAGTATTGACTCGTCTCTAAACTCAAAACAATGTTTGAGTGACAACTAAGGACCCACTGAGCTATCTCAAGGGCTATGTTGTTCTTTGGAGGAGTAAAAGTGGTTTGTGAATGCTTTGCATTAATTGCTCAAACTTGTCAATTTTTACTCCTCACTTATGCTACCTATTTATACACAAATGTGAACAACTCTATTATATAATGGACCTAAGCGTTCCTTAATAAAATCTTGATATATTTTATTCTCTGGCAAGGGAAACTTCTTTGGGTTAAGTTCAAAAGGTGCTTTCTGATGATAGCCTGGTTTTAACCATTTGGGGAAAGTTTGACCTTAAAGTGATAAAACACTTTAGTGAAACAGCTCAAACTTTCCCGCTCCGTCCCGCCAAAACTTTAGTCTTCAAGTCATCAGTCTTCAGTACCATGATAGTTGTTGAGGAGTCTTGGGGTTCAGTGAGTTATTGTCATCCTCACTGAACCCATCACCTTCTTCTTGGCTTAGATCTTACCCACTGAGTTCTGCCTCACTGAATGGAGAACCTTTCTTCTTAGGCTCGGTCTAAGCATCCTGAAGATGACTCACTGAGTTACTGTTCAATTAGTGACTTGTTTACACTTAGGTGATTTTACGTTCAAATCCTTGTTAGAAGAAGATTGGGGAATTCAGTGACCCAACAGTGACAAACCAAAATACACGGAAGAAAATTTTCGACGTCGTTACCATATGACCCGTAAACTATTTTTAGAAATAGTCGAAAGTATTGAAACATATATTGAAAATAATCATCCTCTTCCTGCGCATTTTGATTTCTTTAGAGTCCGACCCAATGCTGCGGGTGTAATGAGTTTTAGTGTGATTATGAAATGCACATGTGCCCTACGCCAATTGGCTTACGGGTTATCAGCTGATGCACTAGATGAGTATTTACAAATAGGTGAACACTATGCATGCGATTGTCTAGATTTTTTTACTATGTGCATAATCCAGTTGTATGGGAGGGAGTTTTTAAGAAAACCAACCGAGGATGACATTCACAAGTTATACCACGCACATAACACGGTTCATAAGATACCGGGAATGTTGGGAAGCATCGATTGTATGCACTGAGAATGGATGAATTGTCCGAAAGAATGGCAAGGGCAATTTCACAGAGGTGATAAAAAGTACCCAACTATAATGCTTGAAGCTGTTGCGTCGTATGATTTGTGGATTTTGCATGCATTTTTTGGTGTGGCAGGAGCAAATAATGATCTTACCGTTTTATATAATTCTCCGTTATTCGACGATCTGATTGATGATATTGGCCATCAAGTTCCGTTTGAAGTATATGGAAGAAAATTTAAGCATGGATATTACCTAGCTAATGGAATTTACCCACAGTGGGCAGCGTTTGTCAAATCCTTTACTGTTGCAAGCAACCCAAGAAACGCCGCATGGAAAGCGAAACAAGAAAGTGCTCGAAAAGATATCGAAAGAGCTTTTGGTGTCCTCCAAGGACGTTGGCATATTATTGCCCAACCGGCGCGTGCATTTACTGTGGGAAAGTTACGGAGAATCATGTACTCGTGCATCATAATGCATAACATGATTTTGAAAGACTAAAAATTTGCGATATCCGAAGCTGCCGAAATGTATATTCCTCGGACGCCAAATATGCAGCAGACATGGGTTGAGCTTTGTGCAACGCAAAGAAGAAAAACCAAAGAACTACACGATAAATGCACACACGCAAAGCTTCAATGATGTCTTTGGCAACAACAACAATGGGAAGCAATTCAGCAGAATAGGAATAATTAGGCTCGTTATAAGTAGATTTTTTTAGTTCGTATCGTAGGTTTTTTTTTTTATTTATTTATTTATTTTAGTTCGTATCGTATGTTTTTTATTTGATGAAATAAAATTAGTATGTTGTATTATTTTTTATAATTAGTGAAATGAATTTATTTATTTAATGAAATAAAAAAAAATAAAGTTGTAAGTGGTGGGGCGCAAATGAGTAAGTTGAGATTTGTTGTTTGGTGAGGAGGGGTTAGTTGTGAAGAGGTGTTGGGGTGATATGGCACTTGTGGGGCCCGAATGAGGAGGTAAACTTGTTGTCTACACCTAGCACTCTAAGTGCCAAGGGTGTCATTCGTTGTTCATGCTCGCCACTCCTACGTAGAGTTTGATTTTGTTCGTCACGCCTCGCCATGACACCGTTAGGGGCTCGTTGTAGCTGTCCACTCCAGCCCTCCTCTTGCAGACGACGAGCGATGAATCTGACATTTTTTCTGACCCAAGCTTGCTTTTTTAATTCGAACGGTAATATTACCGTTTAAACAATAATGCATTCCTTTTTTCCCCCTTAATAGATCCCTTATAAATAGAACATATACAATCTATCATTTCACTACAATTTTACACAACATATACTTCAAACACTTACACATATTAAAAACAAGAAATATGAGTGAATCATGGTATTCAAGTGTTAGTGACTTTGAAAAGATAACAGAGCTAGAGCTGATGCTCGCAGAATTTGAGGGCGAGCAATCGTTGCAAAACCAAGAAGCCGGTCCTTCAAAACACCGTCGATACATCCCCCGTGAACATGAAGTTGCTGAAGTACGTCTATTGGCCGACTATTTTGGTGATCAACCAAAATATACGGAAGAAAATTTTAGACATCGTTATCGTATGAGCCGTAAACTATTCTTAGAAATAGTCCAAGGTATTGAAACTCATCATCCTCTTCCCACGCATTTTAACTTCTTTAGACAACGACCTGATGGTAAGGGTGTAATGAGTTTTAGTGTGATTATGAAATGCACATGTGCACTACGCTAATTGGCTTTCGGGATTCATGCTGATGCATTAGATGAGTATTTACAAATAGGTGAACATTGTGCACGTGATTGTCTAGATTTTTTTACTATGTGCATTATCCAGTTGTTTGGAAAGGAGTTTTTAAGAAAACCATCCGAGACTGACATTCACAAGTTATACGACGCACATAATTTGGTCCATCAGATACCTGGAATGTTGGGAAGCATCAATTGTATGCATTGGGAATGGAAGAATTGTCCGAAAGAATAGCAAGGGCAATTTCACAGAAGTGATAAAAAGTATCCAACCATAATGCTTGAAGCTGTCGCGTCGTATGATTTGTGGATTTAGCATGCATTTTTTGGTGTGGCAGGTGCGAATAACGATCTCACCGTTTTGTATAATTCGCCGTTATTCGCCGACTTGATTGACGACATTGCCGACGTGGTTCCGTTTGAAGTATACAGAAGAAAATTTAAGCATGGGTATTATCTAGCTGATGGTATTTACCAAGAATGGGCAGCGTTCGTCAAATCATTCACGGTTGCACGTAACCCAAAAAATGCTGCATGGAAAGCGAAACAAGAAAGTGCTCGAAAAGATATTGAGAGAGGTTTTGGTGTCCTACAAGGACGTTGGCGTATTATTACCCAACCGGCGCGGAAATTTACTG
This sequence comes from Artemisia argyi, assembly GCA_030686995.1. Lineage (NCBI taxonomy): Eukaryota > Viridiplantae > Streptophyta > Magnoliopsida > Asterales > Asteraceae > Artemisia > Artemisia argyi. Next base: position 106,645,638 of record CM060698.1, on the reverse strand, counting down.
TGGGCAAGTTACGGAGAATCATGTACTCGTGTATCATAATGCATAATATGATCTTGAAAGATAAAAAATATGCGATATCCAAAGTTGCCGAAATGTATATTCCTCCGCAACCACATATGCAAAAGACATGGGTTGAACGTTGATAATTAATTTTGTTACAGCTTGATGTATTTTATTTCGTATCATTTATTTTCTTTTTCTTTCCGTTTTTTTTTTTTTTTTTTTTTTTTTTTTTTTTTTTTTTTCGTATTGTAACTTTTTAAATTTGATGAAATAAAATTAGTATGGTGTGATATTTTTAATTATTGTGAAATGAATTTAATTTATTTTTTGGTACATCTGTTTTAGACTTGACTATTAGCGACTTGTTACAGTTTGGATTGCATGCATCGGATTGAGACTCCGTCTAAGACCGAGTTTGACCTCTGGGACTTTCCGCTATTCTATTTGTTTATCACTTACATTTTTTTTGACAAACTCTTAATGTTTACCGCTGCAGCCTTTTGAGTTTGAGAGAGGGTGTTAGCTAATAAGGCCTATAGGCCCGGCCTGTTGTTTAGGCCCGTCTAGTTTAGGGTTAGGTTTGTTTATTCTCGATGTATTCTCATTTGTTTTGTGAATTTAAAAAATATATTTTTGGTATTTCTTATGATTTCTACAAGTTGAAGATTTGATCAGGGATCAATTGCAACAGTGAGGTGGTATGGCATTCTTTATATCATCGAGAGTGAATGGTGGAATTGAAGACTGGCTCGTTTCACAACTTCACTGCCTGAGTTACTTTTTTCTCTGGCACGGCCACCTGAACCCATTTTGTAACTTATTTTTTCCTGCGAATAGTAGACAAGTTATAAAACAGTACTTCTGTATAAGTATAAGAACCAAAACTTAATGTGTACTCGATCTATATATTGCAAGATCTCATCGTGAGATCTGAGCTTTTTGTATTTTATTTTTTATTATTTCTATATTTGTATATCTGAACCAAATTAGGAGTATATCATATTACTTTAAGTAGCCATGTGCAAGATCCTGGTTGACATTTCTGATATTGCTTGATTCCGGCCAAAATAAAGAGTTATAACAAATCTTATCAGAATCCCGTCATGATTTTAAGTATCACTGTGTTACTCGTGTGTTTAAATTAAATGAATTGGAACGTGGCTGGATTCTGGAAGTGCATGAAACTTAATATTTTTAGTTACATAACAATGAAGAATACATTACTATTATCCGCCAAATGATGATACCTGCCTTATATTAGCAATGGTTATTACATATCACCACGTTACTCATGTTCTATATATTTTATAGATATATTATATAATTAAAATCTAAAAGAGAATTGAATAACAAACAGTAACTCTTAGGGTTGGCAATGCACCACTCACCCCAAATACCTTCACTCACAAACAACCAATCCCCTTATGCCACATCACTCTCCCACTTTTCCCTTCACTCACTCATTTTTTGTTGGCATCACACCACTCACCCTTCACTCACTTCTTTTTTTTTTTTTTCTTTTTTAAATTCTATTAAAATTTATTAAAAACTAAAATTCATTAAAATTAAAATAAACATTACATAATATTATTTTTTTTTAATCGGATATTTTTTTTGAATCGGATATTTTTTTTTGGAACCGGCTTTTTTTTTATGGATCGGTTTTTTTTTTTTTTTTTTTTTTTTTTTTTTTTTTTTTTTCCGGTTGAATCGGATATTTTTTTTGAATCGGATTTTTTTTTTTTTTTTTTTTTTTTTTTTTTTTTTTTTATGGATCGGTTGTGTTTGGTTTTTTTTTGTTATGTTGTGTCTTTGTTTAACAAGTATATATACACAAAAAAATAAAAGTAACCGTTATACTCCCATTAATACACCTCCAACGTTCCTTTTTTGATTTTGCAACGGATAAAAAGCTTCGGTAAGCTTCACCGCAAATGGATGCTCCCGTGCGGTAAGGAGGGGAGGGCGGCGGTGTTCCCGTGCGGTGGGGATGCCGCACCGTGCCTCCCCGCACCCATTGCCAAGCCCCTTAGCCTCTTAGGCACATAATTAGTCCAAATAGTGATCAAATTAGTTCTGGCAATTATATAACGTGAAATCATATAAACCATAATCAAGGCAAATACATCGGTCCTTATTGTAAGCATACGTCAAAATGTAAGTAACATATGTGGCAATCAAGAACCTTATAATAATGAAAAAATATATGATATAAGATCATTTGAGGACCAAACTTTTTTTATATACCAAATGACTAATCTCCACCCTCCATCTTCCCTCTATCTTTATTTGATCTAATAGATGAAATTAATCCCAACAATTTAATAAACTCACTTTCATCCTTTTTTTTCAAATACTAATATCTTTCAAACCGTTAATCGTTAAGCGAAAAAAATTATACTGTTACGCCGGGCATTTAATTATCTTTCTATAGATAGGCACTTTGACATATTTTCGACAATTTTTTCTTTTTTCGTTTTTTTTCGGCCACGAAAAAAAAAACATGGAAAAAACGATTTTTTTTTTCTTTTTTCGAAAGTATATCAAAGTGCCCGTCTATAGAAAGATAATTAAATGCACGTCGCGATGGTGTAATTATTTTCGCTTAACGATTAACGGTTTAAGAGATATTTAAATTATAAAAAATAGGTGAAATATTAAAATGCTTTTAATATCAACCATTGAATTTCTTTTTAGATAGATGGTAGGGATGAGTCCCTTGGTATGAATGTTTGATTTGTAGAATAACTCGACTCAAAATATATATATATATATATATATATATATATATATATATATATATATATATATATATATATATATATATATATATATATATATATAGACCACACAATCAAGAAACATGCATGCATAATAAAAGAACTAATAAGCCGTTATTAACTACTATTGGAGTATTAACAAAAGAAATTCGTGTAAATATTTGAACAATCGATTTTGAAAGATCCATTTAAGTGAAAGTTTATGTGACTTGTTGAGATTTAAAAAAAAAAAAAAAAAAAAAAAAAAAAGAAAAAAAAAAAGGTGTTTATAAAGCTTTTAATAACGGAACGGGATTTTTTTAAGGGTGTTTGTATATCTTAAACGATAGTAGTGATTTTTTATCCACTAGTGCATTTTGTATAAATAATTCAGTAGATAATTAAGTTTCACGTGGAAAGCTTGCAGAATTGATTAATGGCAATACATACCAAGGGAACTAAACTTCAGGAAAATGTTTATACTATAAAAGCATGAGAAGCCTTAAAGAGAATCATCAGCACAAAAGAAAACTAGCTCACCGCATTATCACTTCTCTCTAAGGTCTTCTTTCTTTCCTTGAAGTTTATATTTTCGTATTACATTCTCACTCTAATTATAGATAGTTTACAAATATCTTATATTAATCTTGATATATATGCAGGTTAATCAGATATCAAAAACATGGGTGCAGGTGGTCGGATGTCGGATCCATCTGAGGGGGATAAGATCCTCCAACGTGTACCAGTTGACCCACCATTCTCATTAAGTGATCTAAAGAGAGCAATCCCAGCCCATTGCTTTGAGCGATCTGTCATACGTTCATCTTACTATGTTGTTCATGATCTCATTATTGCCTATGTCTTCTACTTCCTTGCCAACACATACATTCCTGTCCTTCCTACATCTCTAATTTACTTAGCCTGGCCCGTTTACTGGTTTTGCCAAGCTAGTATCCTAACTGGCCTATGGGTAATTGGTCATGAATGTGGTCACCACGCCTTTAGTGAGTTCCAGTGGATTGATGACACTATTGGATTCATTCTCCATACTGCCCTCTTAACCCCTTATTTCTCTTGGAAATACAGCCATAGAAATCATCATGCCAACACAAATTCACTTGATAACGACGAAGTTTACATTCCTAAACGTAAGTCAAAAGTTAGGATGTACTCAAAGATTCTTAATAATCCACCTGGTCGAGTGTTCACATTAATATTTAGGTTCACCCTTGGATTTCCTTTATATCTTTTAACTAATATATCTGGAAAGAAGTACATGAGGTTCGCAAACCACTTTGATCCACTAAGTCCAATTTTCACGGATCGTGAAAGGATTATGGTTATTGTATCGGATATTGGTTTTATTGGCCTTTTTTATGCAATTAAACTTCTTGTAGCAGCAAAAGGCGCTGCTTGGGTAATGTGCATATATCTACTACCGGTGCTAGGCGTACATATCTTTTTTGTTTTGATTACGTATTTGCACCACACCCATCTCTCTTTGCCTCATTATGATTCCACAGAATGGAACTGGATCAGAGGGGCGTTATCAACAATTGACAGGGACTTTGGATTCCTAAATAGGGTTTTCCATGACGTTACCCACACTCACGTCTTGCATCATTTGATCTCGTACATTCCACATTATCATGCAACGGAGGCAAGGGATGCGATCAATCCTGTCTTGGGTGAGTTTTATAAGATCGATAGGACTCCAATTTTCAAGGCAATGTGGAGAGAAGCCAAGGAATGCATCTACGTTTAGGGCTGCAATCGAGTCGAGCCGAGCTCAAGCTCAACAAGGCTTGAGCTTGGCTTGAAAGAAAAACACTAGGCTTGAGCTTGGCTTGATAGCTTGTCAAGCTTTCATCATCCAGGCTTGAGCTTGGCTTGAGTAGGTTCGAGCAAAGCTTGAGCTTGGCTTGAAAAGCTTGATTGCATACAAAAATATTTTATTCAATAGCTAAACTCGACAATAAGTATATGTATTTTAAGTAAGCAACAGTAGCAACACAATATTAAGTAATACTTGCGTAAATATTTACATATGGAGTACTTGCGTAAATAGATTGATGATGCTAACACTTAACAATGGCAAGATAAAAAATACAGATACATGTATATAATATAGATTGATGATGCAACACTTAAGATTATTAAATTAAAAATCTTGATAATGATAAATTGATAATTGAACTTACGAATACTTCTGGAAAAAAAAAGAGAAACTTTGGACTTGGTGGTTGAATGAGTGGGGGAGATTGAGGAGACGCTTAGATTAGATCATTAGAATACAAATCATTTGGACGTTTGATAGGGTTAAAGGTTTCTAGAATACATTATCCAATATTTACGAACTAAGCCCTTATAAATTATAATTAGCTTAATAACCAAATTTGCTCCTAATTACTTATGTGAAATTTATATGAAAATATCTATATTAAAGCTTGATAAAAGCTTGATACGAGCTCGAGCCAAGCTATCCAAAGCTTGAGCTTGGCTTGTTAAATATTTCGAGCTAATTTTAGGGCTTGAGCTTGGGCTTGAGCTTGATAAAAGCTTGACTCGATCGAGCCAAGCTCGAGCTCGAGCTCGAGTTGCTTGATTAAAGCTTGACTTGATTGCAGCCCTATCTACGTTGAGCCAGATGAAAATAGCAAGCACAAAGGTGTATATTGGTACTATAAATTGTGATCACTCGTCGAGTCGTCTCAGTGCATTTGTATGCTTAAACTGTTCAACTTTGTAGTCTGTATAATAAGTTGTCCCAAAGATATTACGGGTTGTTCCTTGGCTGAACCATCCATATTTTAATTATGTTGTGGCATATATATGTAAATTTGCTAATAAATTGTCCTCTTAACTTCTATTTCTGTGTACTACCTTTGTTTAATTAGCAAAAGAGTGACTAGTACCACCTAAATGGGTATGAAAGGAGTTTATAGTGCAATGTTCTCATTTCTTCCTTCACCATAGTGAGTATAAATAATTTCCGTTCAAAAAATCCAAAAAAGAGTTGACCCAACTCGATTTGCTTTTGTTCTTTGTTATTCAATCATTAGTAGTTTTAGATTTCATTTTTTCCATATGGAACAACATAAATGCCTAATTATGGGGTAAAACCTAAAGAAGTAAGCATACAAATTATTTCATGGATATTTGCTAATGTTTTGTGAGACGAATATGGTAATTAATCTGAATTTCACCATGTCACATGAACGAGCTGAGAATTTAATTAGAACCTAAAGTCAAGTCTGTCATGTACAATTATAGTCAATGATATACCTCCTTCAGAAACACAGAGACGATGTTTGACTTGGTTAAGCCGTTAAATCTGAGGGACATGACTAAAAATCAGTGAAGCTATGATTGTGACTGATATGTGGTTGTTATGGAGTTCAACAGTTATTTCTCTTTCAACGTAAAAAGTTCAAGTCGAGTCAACTTCTTATGATTTCTGGCAGTTGCTGCAGTTTCTTTCATTTTTTCGATGAAATCGTCTTGGCTGGTGGTATGCAAAATAATATCGGCATCCTTCGGAAAATTAATCTTTAGTTAAAATGAAGTTGAATCCATCTAACTTGGTTAGTGTGAACGAAACAATAAGATATTAGTATACTTGAGTCACCAACTCAATTTCAACAAAAGAAGGACAAGAAAAGGTTTTTCTGTCTTTAAGGCAGACAAAATCTAATCATATGTGAAACATTTTCTTCATGTAAATCAACAAAAAGCACAAATGTACATGAGATGAACACATACATCATACCAAAAAAATCCAACCTTACAAAACGACATATCTACAAACACAACAAGAATGCAAAATAAGGTTGAAAGGGAAAATTTGTAATCTAAATTATATGGCAAGAATAAAAATGCCACTAACTTTCTGAAAGGCTTGGATTTTCCACTTAGCTTGATAGAACAAGTTTTCCATCCATCCATTTAGTGCATTGACGCCGACCAGGTTTGTGTGGGTTCACACCGTCAGATGTGGCATCTGTGTAACATATTACCTGTGGGTAATTTCCAACGTATGTGATTGCTAATTGTTGGTGATACCTACTATCTGTTTTATGAAGATATAATCTACCCAATTGCTCAATATTCTGAGCAGGGTTGATCCTTTGATTTCAACTCTATTTGCTCATGCTTTGACTTTGTATGATCAGGTTTGGTTATTTTATTTTCTTTCGTTGATCTGCAAACTTTTTGATGGCCCATCAGTACCGGTGCTTTGTACTATTGTTGGTTTCATGTCGAATATTTTTCTTTAGCTGTAGAAATTTTAGCATTTTGGTTAAGAGTATCAAGACGTTATATAGTTGCCTACAATGACTATGTTGGTGCAGTGGCGAAGCTAGAAAATTTTGAGTGGGGGTTCGGGATCTAAATTTTTTTTTCCTAACGCTATTTTTCGGGTAATATGTTTGGGTCGGTGATTCGATTCGGGTTGGGTCAAAAATTAAATACTATTATTATACAAAAAAAAAAAAAAAAGTTTTAATCACTAAAAAACTAAACATTTGTCCAAGACAACTAAACATTAAAAAGGAGACAAACGGTTGGTACCTGGTTCGATTCATTGAAGAAATTAGAGTTCAGCCTTTCGACCTTTAACATAGAAAACAATAAGCCTTGTGTGTTGTTTGAGAATACTCTAACCAATTAGGGAACATACCAAACCAAGCAAATTTAAATCGACGAAGATTATTCTTTGGACCTCTAGGCTTATAATCTTTAAGTTTAGGTTGATACACTCCTAATTTCTACAATTCTACTAAATCCCTAATTTCTACTAAATCCCTAAATAAAAGACAAGTAGATAATAGATTTAAAGACAACAAACCTGACCACAAGGGCCGCTGAGGTGGTGGTCGGCCGTCGGCAGTGGTCAGCGGTGGCCGGCGAGACTGCAGGAGTGAGGAGCCAGGAGGCAGGAAGGACGGACTGTGGGAGGAGATGAGGGTCGATTGGGGGAGGGTTTGTAAGTTTGTTCCGGTTTCTTTTTTATTTTATTTTATTATTATTATTATTTTTTTAATGGGCTAAATAAATAAGTAATGGATTTTAGTTTGAGATTTGGTTTATTAATGGATTTTAGTTTGGGTAGATGGTCTTATGTAAAATGTAATGGATCAAAATTTTATTGCTTAATGTGTACAAAAAATTTCACAATTAAAATGGGGAGTCGAAACCGAAAATACCGAAATTTTTCTACACAAAAACTATATACCCTCTACATCGCAAAAAAAATTTCGGGGGGTCGGGCGCCCCTCCCGCCCCTACATAGCTGCGCCTCTGTGTTGGTGAATGTTACTGCGGTAGAAAAAATGTTTTTATTTTTATACAAGCTGCTTTGATTTACAAAGATTTTTCATCATGACATTGTTATAGTTGTAAAAGGTGAGATTTCAAACATTTTAATTATTCTTTTGCAATTAACATTTCGAACTTTAATTATTCGCTATTATATATACTTAAAAAATTTCTAAGAAATCTAACGAGAACTTCAATTATGTTTTTCAATGACACACACGAAGAAACATCCCCGTTAATAAGTTAAGATTCTGACAGACCATTAAGCCCACACGCTAAAACATCTCAAAGTCCATCATTCTAGTAGGCTGAGTTAGACATGTATACAAATCGACATTTGAAGAAAGAGGAGGTAAATTTGCATCCTTGTAAAGTTTTCAAGATGCTAGGATTACAACTAACATCAAATGATAATTCCAACCAAAAATGACAATAAACTACAACGACCTTAGAAATTACAAGTGTGAAAATCCATCAATTTGGAATTACACCCCACCATCCAACCCCAACTAAAGAGCACAACAAATTATGGGCAATCACCCTTAAATTAACTTGACATCTATGCCAAACCAGCATATTGCTAACTTTGTACAGAGATTTGTCTAGCTACTTTATCCAACAATGACAACTATGATCAAAAACATTTTTGGCTTTAACTTAAAATCTGTCAGGTTATTGTGATCAATTACAAAACATTACATTTTATACATTAAAATCTCCCAGGTTATTGTGATTAACACTCTAACATATTAAAAACACCATAACGACTATAGGTATGTTTGCGTAGCAGGATGACTTATATATGCCACAATTACAGATTTTACATTTTATTATTGAACCAATAGACACCTTTCAAGCTGTCTTCACCCTTATCAGCTTCAAGAAAGAAGCACTCGGTAGCTTCCCTCCACATTGCTTTGATTATTGGGGTGTCATCAAACTGATAGTATTCTCCTAAAATGGGTTTGATTGCCTTTGTTGCTTCCATGGCATGATAATGAGGAATAGTGAACACCAAATGATGGGCTACGTGTGTGTCGGTGATGTGATGAAGAACCATGTTTAAGATGCCATAATCTCTGTCGATTGTTGATAGTGCTCCCCTCAACCAGTCCCACTCAGAGGAGTCATAATGAGGTAGTAATCGGTGAGTGTGGTGCAACCAAATGATGACTACGAGGAACCCATAGACGATAACCAAAGGACAAAAGTATATCAATGCTAGCCATGTGAAACCTTGTGTCAAGGTCACTTTGTAGAGCCCATAGCTTGTTAAAAGAAGTCTGATGAGTGTGTAAATACTCATCATTTTTATCGTATCTGAAATGCCAAAATATTCAAAAACACTCAGAAATGCATCAAAATACAGAAATTATCTCAAAAGTGTGTTTTATATATTTTAGATGCAAAATGTTTAAAAACAAATGAAAAAACGAATAAAGTTTGCATAATTGGCAGTTTCAGTCCCTCAAGTTTCAAAATTTGACAAAACTAGTCCCTGAAGGTTTAAAATAAAAGAAAAGTCAACCCAAGGTTTTTAAAAGTCAAAAATTATGAAAAACGATCCTTAGTTAAATAGTTTGAGAAAATTACATGTTTGGTCCCTGTACTTTTTAAATTGGCAAAATTAGTCCCTGGGTATTTTCAAAAGTGGAAAATTACTTTCATAACCCATGTACTATTCACATATGGCATTAATGGTCCTTATGGTATTTTTGGAAACATGTCAACATCAGCCCCTCAAAATTCCATAAAATACAAAATTGGTCCTTGTGTTATTTGATATTACAAACCAAACGGGTACCCTTATAAATACCCCATTAATCCAAATCCAAATAATAAAAAGCCCACACCCATTCCTTTCTTTGTCCCAATCCACCATACAACCTCTGGCCCAAACAAAACACCCCAACACCCCGTTTTATTTACCCCTGGTCAACCCTAGTCAAAACCACCCCTTCCCCTCCAAAACCACACACCCGTGACCCTGCAACCCTACTCCAAACACCATCATCACACCTCCTCCACTCCACCTCTGCCATCACCCACCCTATAATACTTTCCTCCACAAAAATACAAAACCACTCCCTGCTACAAGTTATCTCAGAGACAAATTGCAAAAGTCTGTTTCCCACTAAATCCACGCAAATGGCCAGGATCAAATTCTACCTTATCAAGGGCCTCAAATGGAAGAAGGGAATAGCCAGGAAGCAGAGGAGGGGAGCCCTATTAGTTTTAGTATAAATAAGAATGAATTGTAAGCTTTTGAAGGCAGTAGGGGGTAATTTTAGTGTAGAATGGGTTAGTTTATGTATTAGTTATTTAAATTTGTCAATCTAGTATTGTACTCTGCATTTCCAGTTAATAAAATTTCTAAGTTTTTGAAATTACTTCTCTAAATCACTATTTCATGCTTATTTGCTTAATGCAACTGCTTATTTAATTTTGCTTGTTTGATGCTGCTTATTGATACATGAACCTTACTTCTTTAGTGTTTGCCCAACCTTTGTAAACTCTAGATACTAATTTTATTACCAAAATCAGTTAGTGGTAGTATAAAATCCCATCAGTTATTGCATTAGGGAGTGTTTGGCATTGCTTCAATGTGGTAGTTATAGTTGTTTGTATGAGTTTAGGCCTGCTAGTTTAGTGCACCTAGGATCTAATTACCTCAGTGGAATATTGTTATTGGTCATTTTTACATCAAAAGTCAAAACTTACTTTGCACCTCATTAAGTGTTGGCTGTTAAGGTTTTGAGTTTCAACTTCACTCATATTGGTTCACTAGTGTTGAATATAGATTAGTTTGGATTCCTTATAGCTTAAATCATCATGTCCAATTTTTAGAATCAGATCAATATCTCAAATTAGTCAAAGACATTGTGCACTAGATTGGTCATAATAACTGTTCATCTGGTGCATTTATGCTTGTTGCTGTCAGATTCAAAGGATAAATTGATTGATCTGTTGTGTTTGAAATTAGTTGGATTTTTGTTTTTGTGTGATTCATAGTGTGAAGTTTATCAGTGTTCTATTTCAAGTTCTAGTTTTACCATTTGATTGCTCAAATCTGTCATCAAAATTGTCTTAAGTCTGCTGTTCATAACTACTTGTGGTATGCTATCAATTTGGCACCTGAATTTGATTAAAACTGAACAAGCAATTGCATAATTAGCATAGGGCTTTTAAGTTTTTCAAATTCTCACTATTGCTAGCTTCCCATAACAGCATTTGTTTTTCAATTTGGTTCTGATTTGAGCTCATTAGAAGCTTTTGAAGTTACTTGTCTGAGCCTGCTTATCTGTCAAAGCTGTTTGATTATTGAATTGCTTGTCTGCTTATTCCCTGTCCCAATTTGGCTTATTCAAGTGAGACCTTGCTTAATATAGTGTGCTTTATAGTTTCTAAGCTTTACGACTGTTCTGAGCTTATTTAGCTTATTTAGCCCTTATTAGGCTTATTCCTTGCTTATTTGCCCCCATCAGTTTACTTAGGCTTCCCCCCCCCCCCCTCAGCATACCCTATGCATGCTTCCCCTTAATACCCTTGAAATAAGTTTTTTGATAGCTTATCCTTGGCTTGCACTCAGTTTAAACCTACCCTTTTTGCACCTCCAAACAGGTCCAAACCCTTCCTCTTGCGATCTTGTTTTAGCTTAGCTACAATAGGATTTAGGATTAGATTTTGTTCTTATGATTAGTTTGCAGGTTAGACTCTGTAAGTTTGAGCTTATCATAGCCTTTATGAGCTTATTAGTAACTTAGTTGAGCTCCCTCATCCCTGCTTATCAGTGTGCAACAAGTCCCAACTTCCCTTTTTCATCCCTAGAGCTAGTCATGTTAGGATTAGAGTTAAGGTTCCACTTAAGTTTTATGAACAGTTAGTAGTTTGGACCTTATAGTTGTAGCTTTAGATGTGATTTTCAAGCTTATTGCTATTTTATTTTTGGCCTGCAATTTACCCATCAGACATGAAACCCAGGTTTTCATCCCAACTTCCTTCCCCTCTCAAGTGCTAACTAGTGGAACCCAATAAGTGTTACTTGGATCTTTGGAAAGCTCATTAGCCCATGTTCCTAGTTCAGTGCATATTTTTGGTTTTAGAGCTTATTTGATAAGCTGAAATTAGCCTCAAAGTTGACTGCAGGGCTGTGTGTTTTTTCAGTGAACTTGGATTGCTTATTTGTAATTTTAGCTTATTTAGTTGCCTTTTCCTCTTGATTTAGCTTATTCCAGATTTTGTTCAGTGTTTGAAACTTATTTGATCCATGGTTCTCAGTCTTAGCTTATTGTGAGCATATTCAAGATCTTAGAAGTCCCAATAAGCCTTATGCTTATTCTGCCAATTTCATAAGCTCACCAAATGTTCATTTTTGAGTTCTAGGAAAAGTTCCTTCACAAAAGATGTTCACTTTCAGTAGATAAATAGATTTGCAAAGGAAAAATTTGAAAAAGCCAAAAATAAATGAAGTGATAGCTTCTATTTAAGAAGCTTATTGCTTATTAGCTTATTTTCCTTAAGCACTTAGTGTTTTTATAATTTTCCTAGGTTCCTGTAGTTATAAAATAAATTCTGTAATTTTTTCATATTTTTCTCTTTTCATTTAGTATTTTTAATAATTAATATTAGTTTTTATTAATTAATAATTAGTTAATAATTAATAATTATTATTTAAAAAGTCTTAAAAATATATTTTCCTGTTTTAAAATTAGTTTTATATTACTTTAGATTTTTCTAAGTTTTAATTTTATTTTTCTAGGCTTATTTCACATTTTCTTATTATTCAGTGTATTTTTAAATAGTTTAAATTAGTTTTTAATTAATAATTATTATTAAAAAAGTAGGAAAAATATATTTTTAGTTTTAAAATTACTTTTATATTATTTTAGAATTTTTAGAATTAAATTTTCATTTTTCTAGCTTAATTTCATAATTAATGTAATTTAAATATTATTAATTAGTAATTAATTAATAGTAATTAATTAAATAGTGTAAAAATTATTTTTCTTTTTCTTAAAATTTTCTTTTATCATTAGGATTATAAAAATGTAATTTTCATAACCGTAGGACTTTATTTGCTCTCGTTTCACTTTTTATTTTGCGCGTTGACGTTATTTTTAACGTAAACGGGCGGTTTTAATTCTAAATACGTTCTAGGGTAATTTGGTCTTACATTTTAGTTAAGTTAGTTTATTTAACTTGTTTTCACTTGTATTTCCTTAGCGTAATCATTAAAATCACTCAAACCCTATTCCTGTCCAATTTCACCCGATCACAAACCCGTTTTTATACCATCCACACCTCGTCGGGACATAACGACCCGGAAAAACCCCTATACTTCCACGGAGATTGACTCTTAAGTTGTTTGACCTTGTTGACCAATCCCTGGTCAATTTAGGTTTACCGTTAAGAGCCAATCAAATTTTGGCGCCGCTGCCGGGGAGGTTGTGCGCGCTATTCTAAACAGTTTTGTGTATTGGTGAACCTGGATATACGTCCATTGTATATTTATCCATCGTTGTTCATATTTTCTTATTATTATCATATAAAAACAAAACAGTTCACGAAAACATTTTAAAATCAGTTTTCAACGAAAACAAAAACCCAAAAAGATTTTCCTTCTTATTTGTATATTAAATGTTTATCCAAAAATCCAAAAATATTCACCTTTACCCTCTCACATCTTTGATTCTTCATCCCTACCCGTCTATGAGCCTTTGATTCTTTCCTATGTCGTATCCACACCAATTTGGTTGCCAATGGTGTGGTGGTCCTCATAACGGTGGTAATTGCCCCAGCTGTGGCATGGTAGAGTCAGGATACGGGTCTGTCTATAACCAGGATCCCTATTCTCATCATGTCATGACTAATTTATTCCACCAGCCACCACACCATAAGATACTGACATATTCGTGTGAGTATTGTGGAGGTCCTCACCAAAGATTTGAGTGTCAATCCGGAAACACGTTTGTCTATGAACAGTTTTCTGATAACACTCGGAATTTTGGAAATGACCAATACCCATATGATTCACCAAATCTGCCACAACAATCATTTTGTTGTGATTACTGTGGAGGTCCACACTTCAGCTTAGATTGTCAAACGGGGAATCCATATCCTTGTGACAATTTTGACACACCTTATTATGACCAACCTCCACAGTACGATATGATTCAAGCAACTCCTCAATACCCGCAAGACCTTTGTCTAGAGGTTCTTGAGAAATTTAAAGAACTTAAGGAGGAGTTGGCTAATATTTCGCTTCGCCATGCTCACATTTCTTCTTGTGCGTATTGTGGGGGTCCTCATGATGATTTTCAATGTCAACCGTATTATAAACCTGAACATTGTTCTAGTTCTGATACATCCGGTTTTGACACATCTACACCCCCACAATTTCCACTCATTCAATATTCCCGTGGGAAATCCATGGAAGAATTACTTGCAGAAGAACGAGACGCTAGAAACAAAAAGAGTATGGAGGAATTACTTGTCGAAGAACAAGCAGCTATAACACGTGCCAAATTTCGTAAAGCTGCTCTTCTCGACTGTGATGATGATAGTGATAATGAAGATACCCTTGATATCCTTCAATTTTATAAGGGTTCGTCAGATTCATCATTTGTGATTCCTCCCATTGAAAATCAGGGAGAAAATAATGAGACGGAGAAATTACTAGTAGAAGATCAAATAGAACTCGTACAATCCATGAATGCTATCTCCTCTCCACTCCCTCAGTCTATTGATATCACACCCGAAGTTCACACTCACTCTCTAAACATGGGGGATGAGCATCTTAGCACTGTTCCTAATAAGGAATCAGACGAATTAATAAAGTCTAGTGTTGAGATCCTTTTCCCAATCCCGAGAGGGTCACAGGGAACTTTTGATCAAGTGTGTGATATTCCTTCACCCCCTGATAATCCAAATGATCAAATTGAGATTGTCTCTGATTCCAGTGATGATTGTTTATCTTATGGAGACATTGAGTATGTTGATGCATCCCTTCCCCACTCTAATGTTGACTTTCTTCTCGAGGAGTTCGCCGATGAACTCACTCACACCAATCCACTTCCATCGGGATGTGATGATGATCTCTTTGATCTCAAAGATGATCTAGAAGAAGTCGAAGCATTCCTTGCCCTAGATAGTTCAACTTCGTATGAAGTTGATGATAACTATCTTGATTCTGAGGGGGATATTCTTTTCCTTGAAAGCTTGTTGAATGATGATCCATCACTCAATTCCTATCTCAACACCGGGCTTAGTGATTCAAACACTGATGAAAATTCTTTATCTTATGGAGACATCAGTGATGTTGATGAAATATCTTCTGAGCCCATCATTGATCACCTTATCATGACTCCTCTGGAGTATGATGGCAAGAAACATCATGATCGGGGGGGGGGGGGGGGGAAAGATTCTCAATCATGAGAATTTGTATGACAAATTATCCCACCCTCCCTCCCGAGATGTTTTCTAACCCTAAGAGCTTAACCGATAAAATCCAAATTCAGGAAACTAAACCTGATCTTGAGAATGAGCATCCTTTCATGATTATTCTCATGACATTCTCGGTGCCTTCCTCTCTTCTTCACTCCTTCGGGAATGAAGACACTATATTTGACCCCGGCATTTTCATATATCATTCTTTGAGCCAGGGTCTCTCAGTATATCTCATCGGTGTGGAACTTTCACGTGCTTCAAATGTTTGTCCAAACATCTTGAATGAAAGTCCGATTGAGATTGTTTCTTCCACATCATGCTTCCCCAAGGACAAATGAATTCGGGGTCAAGTCAAGCTAGCGACTCGGTAAACAAAAACAGTAGCACGTACTTAGGGTTTTCACCCTAAGTGTGGGGGAGTTACCCCTACTGTGGTTACAAATGCAGTGAAAAGAAAATGGTGTTTTCACATTTAGCTTGTAATGTTGCCCTTTTACGTTCAAAGAATCGGCATAATAGCCGGGACTTTGAATATTGAGGACAATATTCATTCTAAGTGTGTGTGTGTGTGTGTGGGGGGGGGGGGGTATTTCGCTATTCTAGCGAATTTTATCACATTTTACTATCCAATACCCCCGTTTTTGACCAAAAATTTAAAAAAATTATCACTAAAGTTCAAAATTTTTTTGTGGTTATCAGTCCGCCGTGTCTAAACGACAAAAGGATTGGCTAATCCAGGAGCAAATGACTCTTGATAAAGATATATCAAATCCGTTGACAGCTGGTGGTTTGCTCAAAATCACATGGTTATCAGGTGGACCATAGTTCTTACTTGAATCGATACATCTGGCTACTCCAGAAGTGATGGCTTTTGGTAAAGAGATTAAAATCCATTAAGTTTTCTCAAAAGATTGCTAGGGACTAGCAATAGTTTAGTGTGGGGGATTGATGAGTGTGTAGATACTCATCATTTTTATCGTATCTGAACTACCAAAACATTCAAAAACACTCAGAAATGCATCAAAATACAGAAATTATCTCAAAAGTGTGTTTTAAATGTTTTAGATGCAAAATGTTTAAAAACAAATGAAAAAACGAATAAAGTTTGCATAATTGGCAGTTTCAGTCCCTCAAGTTTCAAAATTTGACAAAACTAGTCCCTGAAGGTTTAAAATAAAAGAAAAGTCAACCCAAGGTTTTTAAAAGTCAAAAATTATCAAAAACGATCCTTGGGTAAAAAGTTTGAGAAAATTACATGTTTGGTCCCTGGGTAAAAAGTCAAAAATTATCAAAAACGATCCTTGGGTATAAAGTTTGCATAATGGAAGAAGGGAATAGCTAGGAAGTAGCGGAGGGGAGCCCTATTAGTTTTAGTATAATTAAGAATGAATTGTAAGCCTTTAAAGGCAGTAGGGGGTAATTTTAGTGTAGAATGGGTTAGTTTATGTATTAGTTATTTAAATTTGTCAATCTAGTATTGTACTCTGCATTTCCAGTTAATAAAATTTCTAAGTTTTTGAAATTACTTCTCTAAATCACTATTTCATGCTTATTTGCTTAATGCAACTGCTTATTTAATTTTGCTTGTTTGATGCTGCTTATTGATACATGAACCTTACTTCTTTAGTGTTTGCCCAACCTTTGTAAACTCTAGATACTAATTTTATTACCAAAATCAGTTAGTGGTAGTATAAAATCCCATCAGTTATTGCATTAGGGAGTGTTTGGCATTGCTTCAATGTGGTAGTTATAGTTGTTTGTATGAGTTTAGGCCTGCTAGTTTAGTGCACCTAGGATCTAATTACCTCAGTGGAATATTGTTGATGAGGCGAAAAATGAACCACTTTTAGGGGGTCATTTAAGCCCGAATCCGAATTTATTTGATCAAATATTGCCCTAAATCGTTCCTTTTTTGATTTTAGGTACTTTGGGAGAGAAATCTGGAAAAGGAAGCAATTCGGACATTTTTGGAGCATAAAAGTGAAGAAAACGCCAAAGTCTTAATTTTCCATGCTGGGAACAGTAGGTGACGGCGTCAAGAGCAAAATCTCATGAATTTCCATGACGACCCAGAACGGATTTGACGGCGTCACGTAGGAAGGGCGTCAAGAGTAAAAGAGTCGTGACGGCCTGGAAGTATTTAAGTCTTGACGGCGTCAGAAGTGGATCTAGGCAGTCCGAGGAGAGTTTTGGCGGCGAGGTGACGGCGTCACATTGTTTGTCTTGACGCCGTCAGACCTGTTTTTCTATATATAGTTTTCTAATTTTCACACATTAAAAGAGAGAAGTTTTGGGAGAAACCCTAAGTACGATTTTGGTGTAACTTTACAGGTTTTTCAAGGGTTCCAACCCCTTGATACCTTGCATGATTAATCAAGATAAGTGTTCTTCTAATTCAATCAATATCCCTTGATACCTTGCATGATTAATCAAGATAAGTGTTCTTCTAATTCAATCAATATGTCTATGTGTTGGTTGTCTATATCTTGTTCTTGTCTTAATTCTATCATGCTAGGCTAGATCTCTTTTGTGTTTGCTTAGATCTAATGAAACCTAGATATTGATTATGTGTTGATTACTTGTTTATTCTTGTCTTGGATGAATGATTTATATGTTAGGCTTAAGAAAACTGGCAGATCTCCAAATGGTAACATACTTGAACGTCTTAAGAAACATGAACCGAGGCGCACTAGGTCTTTATTGGTTGTATTTAATGCATGAGCCACTGTTTACAATCCCTATAGTTGTGTTGGGCATGGTGTAGGAGGAGATAAGAGCTCATACAATTGGGGAGTTATGTGTGCCACCCCATGAATGGTATTAAGGAATACGATCCGTCATCCATGCAATTATAACAAGTAATTAACGTGTAAAAGATATCTAGGGAGTAGTGAAATCTAAGTAAACACATTTTCTCCAATTACTGCTCACAACTTTAATATAATTTAGCTTATTTTCATTTTTAGTATTTTATTTTGATTGCATCTTAGTATTGGGTTAGTTGAATAGCAACTAATTCCGCCCACTCTTCCAAAACCTCGAGATTTTACTTGCTTTCATAAAAATATAAAAATACAAAAATAATCATCCCTCACCTTTAGAACTAGTATTTAGGCTTTCTAATCCTAGCGACACTATTCCTAAGCTGAACGATCAATCCCCCGGTACTTGTCACTATACTATACTACAACGATCAGGTACACTGCCTGGTGGGGGTTGTAAGCTTCTCGAGATCCCTCGAGAGGTAAAGCCTGTTGCGATTCCCACGCATCAAGTTTTTGGCGCCGCAGCCCAGGGAATAGTTATTGTCTAGGTTAGGATTTCTTTGTATTAGGTCTACTTGCTAAATTCCTTTCTAGTAAGATTTTATTTTTATTTTTAGGTCTTCTTTAGTCTATCTCATTTCTTTGTGCCTTTGTTCGTAACCACCCTACACCATGGACAACGGGAACATCTTTGAACCCGTCATCCCACCACAACAAAACCTACCATTAGAACCCCTTAGGCCCCGAACCTTAGGAGAGTATTCCCGACCTAGCCACCAAGGCTACCGAAACACCATTGAGCTCACCGGAGCCAATGTGACCCCCTTGCGATCCGACACCATCCGGTTGGTGCAAAGCGGATGTGCATTCCATGGACTTCGTTCCGAAGATCCAAACCAACATCTTAAGGACTTCCTCAAAATCGTAGATTCCATAGACCTAGATGTTGCAACTAGAGAGACAACCCGATTACGCCTATTCCAATTCTCTCTACGGGATCAAGCTAGTCAATGGCTTGAGCGTTTACCCGCGGGATCCATCATCACATGGGATAATCTCGCCAATCACTTCCTTACCCAATTCTTCCCGCCGGAAAAGACTGCAATGCTTAGAAGGGACATTTTGATGTTTGAACAACAGCGGGGTGAAACTTTCTACGAGGCTTGGGCCCGTTTTAAGGATCTCCTCCACAAGATCCCTCATCATGGTATAAACCTTTGGTTATTAGTCCAGATTTTCTACGACCATGTTGACTATCACACTAAGCGCACCATCGACAGGGCCGCGGGAGGTAAATTCCGTGATAAGAACGCCGAGGAGTCTTGGGCAATTATCGAAGAGCTCGCTGTTGATAATCATGAGATGTGGGAATTTAAGCATACGATAGAAGCGGCCATCAATGCAGTCTCGACATCTGGAGGAACCACCGAAATCCCCGATGAACTCCTATGCAAACTCGAGGCAAAAGTTGACTATTTTGAGGAAAGGCAAAGGAGACCTTTAAGTCCTTGATGGGCTACTGTCAATTCTGTCTCAAAACCAACTTCGGCACCATTATCTGAGTCACCCTCTAGAGAAAACGCCGAGACTTTTCAGAACTATGCCCCACCTTTTTCCCCTCCCAAAGAGCTTAGTTCGGAGTTTGAAGCTAGGATGAGAGAATATATGGCAACTCACTCAGATCGGCTTGCTAGATTCGAGGAAGCAGTTTATAAGCAGAAAGAGGAAATGCAGCAGAAAATGAATGAGATGATGAGTCTATTAGAGGAGTATGTCAACCAGAGAACCCCCGAAAGAATACTACTAAGGAAAGAAAGCGCCACTCCCACCACCCAATTTGTTAACTCCATCACCATCGTCCAAAAAGATAACGAGAAGGTAGAAACTCCTGCTAACCAGACCTTAGAAAAACCACCAGAATCCCAACCTTTGAGCTACTACCTGAAACATGATATAAACGAAAACACCATAACAAATTGGATTAAGGGTGATGGGCGTAACCAATCTCCCAATCAAGGTTCTGAAAATGAGGAAGAAGTGAAAGATGAGTATGATACGCTACCTGGAGGATCAGTATTCGAAAGACTAGTGGTACAAAAGGTAGCTACTAAGCAGGTGGCATGTGGGAACTTTGAGATACCAACAAGCATCGGGGACTTGAAACATCTTAGTGCTTTTGCCGACCAAGGATCGGAAGTAAATCTTATGCCCCTAACTATTTACATCCAACTAACGTCAAAAATGCCAGCCCCTACTCGTGTTAGGTTATCTCTCGTTGGACACTCGTACATATATCCCCTAGGAATCGCAGAAGATGTATTAGTTAATGTCGCAGGATTCATGTACCCCGTTGATTTTATGATCATCGATGATAAAGGGGGTGGATGCATGCCAATAATCCTTGGGTCACCATTCCTCACCACCGCTAAGGCTGTCATTAAGTATGAAGGTAGGAAGATCGAGCTTAAATCTAGAAAAAGAAAGATTAGCTTCTCCATGACCCCTCAAAGTAAGCATGAGAATTTAAGTTGGAGAAAGATCAAAAACAACATTGACACGACACCCATTCGTGTTCAGAATAAAATTCTTGCATGGGAGGCAAGAATCAAAAGCTATAAGGAAGCCAAAAATGAGCGAAGCAAAAACAATAAGGTTCAGGTCGAATTCGAACATACTCAACCCATAGATAATCATGTACCATTTGAGGAAGGAAACTTGGTACTCTTGAGACACTTAGAAACAACAATACCACCCGATAAACCAAGTCCTTGGTGGTATGGGCCATTCACAATCGAAGGTGTGAGCCAAGATGGGGTAGCTAACTTGAGAAGCAAATTAGGTGGGAAGGTGATTGCGAGTATCGACATATTGAGGCACTACCACCATAACAGTAATTATCGCAACTATATGGGGTATATCATTTCAAATGATGAGATTACGTAGTAACCCATGACCTTGAGTCTAGCTACAAGACTCGTAAATAAAGAAAAGCGCTTCTTGGGAGGCAACCTATGTTTTGTGTGATTTTATTTGTTTGATTGTTATTTGCTTCCGTATGCATGCTTAATTTTTATTGTTGGTAGATCATGTTTCTAAACTAAATAGTAGAAATACTTTACTTTGTTGTTTGGCCTAGTCTTAACCCCACCTAAAAGTATTTTTGCAAAAGATAAGTGTAAGGGGAAACCCCAAATATGTTTTTAAGAAACAACCGATCATGATTCTCCACAATATTAAATGAACATGTATATTCGTATTTGTTAGAGTCAAATGCTTGTATTGAGTCATAATGAAGTTTTGCAGGATTTTCCAGGAAGTAGGACCAAGTTTTTCCAGAAATTTTCCGGAAATTTAACATAAGGATTTCTGCAGGTCAATTCTGACGGCGTCAGGGGTTTACTCTTGACGGCGTCAGGAGTTAAAAATCTGGAAATTTTACCGGTTTTGTTTTTCTAACGGAGTCTTATGGTTTTTGTGAATTATTAAGTTTTATAATCTCCAGGGAATCTGCAAACTTCATTCCACAAGCATTATATCTTATCTTGTTTTCTAGGATTTAGTAACTTATATAGAATGCCGCCGATTTTACGCGAGGGTGTCTTGTCTATTCTGTCAGGTTTTACAGGTTATGTATGACAAGAAGATGATTTATATTCTGGAAGGGAAGCTTTGATTGTTCGTTTTCTTGGAGGAAGATTTAACCTGGCCATCCTATTATCCATACCGAGTGAATCAGGGGAGTATTTGATTTCATTCTCTTTACTTTTTCACTTTTACATTCTTTACTTGAACATTGGGGACAATGTTCATCTTAAGTGTAAGGGGAGGGTAAAAAGATGATACCTTACATATGCACTTTCGCTTGAGTTTGTTTTGTTTGATGGTAGATGTGTAATAAAACTATGAGAAATACTTGTTAGTGCAATTTTAGCGCCAAATTTAAATTTTTTTTACAACATTTAGGAGTGAAACTTTAGCCATAGCAAGCGTCTCATGGATAGGAGATTGTATGACTAGCACATAACCGTATATTCAGAAAAAATTTCCACCCAAATATATGAGGTTCGCCTTTAGATTTGATAGGAAAAGCATTCATTATTAGTGCTTATGAGTGTACCGGTAGCATTTCGATTCTAGAACTTGCGTTAGTGATGCATCCCGAGACCGCTAGTGAGACTACATTCGTGTGGTAGGATTTACTACATGATAAGAGGCATTAGGATTACCCTTGTGTTAAACCCGTATTATAATTACTTGACCATTTAAGTCATATTACTTGGCTAGTTAAGTCAACTAATTTTTCCCACACCCTTAGCGTTGTACTCATTTTTAGTACACGAAACCCCTAGTACACCCCTCCGAGCCTATCTTTTCGTTTCTAACTTTAAGCATCTTACTTAAAGGAAGAATTTGTTACACCCCACTTAAATATACACCCAAATCGCCTTAGCCTTCCGTGTATGCGCTCATTTTTAGTGCATTATTGTTATTTGTTAAACCCTAAGTTAACTTTCTAATTGATTACATGGTTGCTAAGTCGAGTCATATCCTTGTACATATTGTTTTGGGACGATTGGGACTCATGGGTAAGTACTTATTTTATGGAGTAATGGGGAAGAACATCATTTATTACCCCCATATGTACGTTAATCTTAAAAGTGCTCCAAGTGTTTTGATTTTCTTAATTCGAATCATTAGATTAGTTTAATGTAAAGTATGTAAAGATTCAAGTGTAAGGGGAATATTCATTCCCTATGATGTATTATTTTGGATGGTAGGGCAAGAGTGTATGCAAAATATATATATATATATATATATATATATATATATATATATATATATATATATATATATATATATATATATATATATATATATATCGAAAAAATCAAGAAAAAGAAAAAAAATAGAAAAAGAAAAAGAGAAAAAACATACGGACTACCATCCCTTTTTATTCTATGTTCATTTTATGTTTTTGTTATTTTTCATTTATTAGCTTAAGTCGAGTCTAGTCTTGGCTTAGCAACGCCATATTGTACATGTAATTAACCAAGATTGTTAACTCGCCACCAGTAAAACTTCCTTATCCAACAAAACCGTGTATTTCATATCCCTACACCTAACGTTACAACCCTTTAAAAGACCTCTTTGATAGTTTATCCTTGGTGCTTACGCCATGTGGTAGAGGTTTGATCCTTTCCCAAGCCTATGGTAATCTATTTTGCTATGACAGGTAGTGAGAGATATCTTCCGTTTCCATATTGTAATTTACACTTTATTACACCCGAGAGATGTGAGTATTTAAACACTATTTGTGAGGTGCTAGTGTATGACCTCCGTGCTTGTCTATTGGTCTTTAGTGGAACGATTATTTGTTGTAATTACTTTTATATTAGTGTTAAATGACCCCTAACTTGTCTTTTGAGTAGAATAAAAGCGCATTTGCTTGAGGACAAGCAAATCTCAAGTGTAAGGGTATATGATGAGGCGAAAAATGAACCACTTTTAGGGGGTCATTTAAGCCCGAATCCGAATTTATTTGATCAAATATTGCCCTAAATCGTTCCTTTTGTGATTTTAGGTACTTTGGGAGAGAAATCTGGAAAAGGAAGTAATTCGGACGTTTTTGGAGCATAAAAGTGAAGAAAACGCCAAAGTCTTAATTTTCCATGCTGGGAACAGTAGGTGACGGCGTCAAGAGCAAAATCTTGACGGCGTCAAGAGAAAATCTCATGAATTTCCATGACGACCCAGAACAGATTTGACGGCGTCACGTAGGAAGGGCGTCAATAGTAAAAGAGTCGTGACGGCCTGGAAGTATTTAAGTCTTGACGGCGTCAGAAGTGGATCTAGGCAGTCCGAGGAGAGTTTTGGCGGCGAGGTGACGGCGTCACATTGTTTGTCTTGACGTCGTCAGACCTGTTTTTCTATATATAGTTTTCTAATTTTCACACATTAAAAGAGAGAAGTTTTGGGAGAAACCCTAAGTACGATTTTGGTGTAACTTTACAGGTTTTTCAAGGGTTCCAACCCCTTGATACCTTGCATGATTAATCAAGATAAGTGTTCTTCTAATTCAATCAATATGTCTATGTGTTGGTTGTCTATATCTTGTTCTTGTCTTAATTCTATCATGCTAGGCTAGATCTCTTTTGTGTTTGCTTAGATCTAATGAAACCTAGATATTGATTATGTGTTGATTACTTGTTTATTCTTGTCTTGGATGAATGATTTATATGTTAGGCTTAAGAAAACTGGCAGATCTCCAAATGGTAACATACTTGAACGTCTTAAGAAACATGAACCGAGGCGCACTAGGTCTTTATTGGTTGTATTTAATGCATGAGCCACTGTTTACAATCCCTATAGTTGTGTTGGGCATGGTGTAGGAGGAGATAAGAGCTCATACAATTGGGGAGTTATGTGTGCCACCCCATGAATGGTATTAAGGAATACGATCCGTCATCCATGCAATTATAACAAGTAATTAACGTGTAAAAGATATCTAGGGAGTAGTGAAATCTAAGTAAACACATTTTCTCCAATTACTGCTCACAACTTTAATATAATTTAGCTTATTTTCATTTTTAGTATTTTATTTTGATTGCATCTTAGTATTGGGTTAGTTGAATAGCAACTAATTCCGCCCACTCTTCCAAAACCCCGAGATTTTACTTGCTTTCATAAAAATATAAAAATACAAAAATAATCATCCCTCACCTTTAGAACTAGTATTTAGGCTTTCTAATCCTAGCGACACTATTCCTAAGCTGAACGATCAATCCCCCGGTACTTGTCACTATACTATACTACAACGATAAGGTACACTGCCTGGTGGGGGTTGTAAGCTTCTCGAGATCCCTCGAGAGGTAAAGTCTGTTGCGATTCCCACGCATCAATTGTTATTGGTCACTTTTACATCAAAAGTCAAAACTTACTTTGCACCTCATTAAGTGTTGGCTGTTAAGGTTTTGAGTTTCAACTTCACTCATATTGGTTCACTAGTGTTGAATATAGATTAGTTTGGATTCCTTATAGCTTAAATCATCATGTCCAATTTTTAGAATCAGATCAATATCTCAAATTAGTCAAAGACATTGTGCACTAGATTGGTCATAATAACTGTTCATCTGGTGCATTTATGCTTGTTGCTGTCAGATTCAAAGGATAAATTGATTGATCTGTTGTGTTTGAAATTAGTTGGATTTTTGTTTTTGTGTGATTCATAGTGTGAAGTTTATCAGTGTTCTATTTCAAGTTCTAGTTTTACCATTTGATTGCTCAAATCTGTCATCAAAATTGTCTTAAGTTTGCTGTTCATAACTACTTGTGGTATGCTATCATTTTGGCACCTGAATTTGATTAAAACTGAACAAGCAATTGCATAATTAGCATAGGGCTTTTAAGTTTTTCAAATTCTCACTATTGCTAGCTTCCCATAACAGCATTTGTTTTTCAATTTGGTTCTGATTTGAGCTCATTAGAAGCTTTTGAAGTTACTTGTCTGAGCCTGCTTATCTGTCAAAGCTGTTTGATTATTGAATTGCTTGTCTGCTTATTCCATGTCTCAATTTGGCTTATTCAAGTGAGACCTTGCTTAATATAGTGTGCTTTATAGTTTCTAAGGTTTGCGACTGTTCTGAGCTTATTTAGCTTATTTAGCCCTTATTAGGCTTATTCCTTGCTTATTTGCCCCCATCAGTTTACTTAGGCTCCCCCCCCCCCCCCCTCAGCATACCCTATGCATGTTTCCCCTTAATACCCTTGAAATAAGTTTTTTGATAGCTTATCCTTGGCTTGCACTTAGTTTAAACCTACCCTTTTTGCACCTCCAAACAGGTCCAAACCCTTCCTCTTGTGATCTTGTTTTAGCTTAGCTACAATAGGATTTAGGATTAGATTTTGTTCTTATGATTAGTTTGCAGGTTAGACTCTGTAAGTTTGAGCTTATCATAGCCTTTATGAGCTTATTAGTAACTTAGTTGAGCTCTCTCATCCCTGCTCATCAGTGTGCAACAAGTCCCAACTTCCCATTTTCATCCCTAGAGCTAGTCATGTTAGGATTAGAGTTAAGGTTCCACTTAAGTTTAATGAACAGTTAGTAGTTTGGACCTTATAGTTGTAGCTTTAGATGTGATTTTCAAGCTTATTGCTAGCTCATTTTTGGCCTGCAATTTACCCATCAGACATGCAACCCAGGTTTTCATCCCAACTTCCTTCCCCTCTCAAGTGCTAACTAGTGGAACCCAATAAGTGTTACTTGGATCTTTGGAAAGCTCATTAGCCCATGTTCCTAGTTCAGTGCATATTTTTGGTTTTAGAGCTTATTTGATAAGCTGAAATTAGCCTCAAAGTTGACTGCAGGGCTGTGTGTTTTTTTCAGTGAGCTTGGATTGCTTATTTGTAATTTTAGCTTATTTAGTTGCCTTTTCCTCTTGATTTAGCTTATTCCAGATTTTGTTCAGTGTTTGAAACTTATTTGATCCATGGTTCTCAGTCTTAGCTTATTGTGAGCATATTCAAGATCCTAGAAGTCCCAATAAGCCTTATGCTTATTCTGCCAATTTCATAAGCTCACCAAATGTTCATTTTTGAGTTCTAGGAAAAGTTCCTAAACAAAAGATGTTCATTTTCAGTAGATAAATAGATTTGCAAAGGAAAATTTTGAAAAAGCCAAAAATAAATGACGTGATAGCTTCTATTTAAGAAGCTTATTACTTATTAGCTTATTTTCCTTAAGCACTTAGTGTTTTTATAATTTTCCTAGGTTCCTGTAGTTATAAAATAATTTCTGTAATTTTTTCATATTTTTCTCTTTTCATTTAGTATTTTTAATAATTAATATTAGTTTTTATTAATTAATAATTAGTTAATAATTAATAATAATTATTTAAAAAGTCTTAAAAATATATTTTCTGTTTTACAATTAGTTTTATATTACTTTAGATTTTTCTAAGTTTTAATTTTCTTTTTCAAGGCTTATTTCACATTTTCTTATTATTCAGTGTATTTTTAAATAGTTTAAATTAGTTTTTAATTAATAATAATTATTGAAAAAGTAGGAAAAATATATTTTTAGTTTTAAAATTACTTTTATATTATTTTAGAATTTTTAGAATTAAATTTTCATTTTTCTAGCTTAATTTCATAATTAGTGTAATTTAAATATTATTAATTAGTAATTAATTAATAGTAATTAATTAAATAGTGTAAAAATTATTTTTCCTTTTCTTAAAATTTTCTTTTATCATTAGGATTATAAAAATGTAATTTTCATAACCGTAGGACTTTATTTGCTCCCGTTTTACTTTTTATTTTGCTCGTTGACGTTATTTTTAACGTAAATGCGCGGTTTTAATTCTAAATACGTTCTAGAGTAATTTGGTCTTACGTTTTAGTTAAGTTAATTTATTTAACTTGTTTTCACTTGTATTTCCTTAGCGTAATCATTAAAATCACTCAAACCCTATTCCTGTCCAATTTCACCCGATCACAAACTCGTTTTTATACCATCCACACCTCGTCGGGACATAACGACCCGGGGAAACCCCTATACTTCCACGGAGATTGACTCTTAAGCTGTTTGACCTTGTTGACCAATCCCTGGTCAATTTAGGTTGACCGTTCAGAGCCAATCAAAGTCCAACATCAGTTAGGAATATTTGGAATCGCTTACGATTGCCATAAATGAGACTTTTTGGGTCAAAATGGTTAGCAAATTTCTCATACTTCCTGCTCGAAACATTAAAACAAATGTACAAGAGCCAGCCTATGGTACATAAAATCTTAAGCCTAAAAAGGCGGCCAGGTGGGGTGTTTAGAATTCTAGCAGAAGAATTTAGGCTAGACTTCTTTTTTGGGACAAAAGACTCATCGTTATCGAGTGAAGCAGTGTTTGAATGATGATGGCGGTGACTATATTTCCAAGAAAAATAAGGAGCAAGCATTCCAGTGTGTAGAAAGTAGCCAATAGTGTCGTTCAACCTGTTGACTCCTTAATGTCATTAATTAGATGTCAAACATTAGTAGTTAGTATGAATTTAATTTAAAGTCAATGAATTAAGTACTTTAGTTTATTTATGGGTCGAATGTGTCACTGCATATGGGTCAAAATTGTTAACCCAAACACCCATTATGTAGGCAGTTATATTATGACAGTTATGTTAGTTGGCAGTTATGAGTCAAGAGTCACAATGGTTGGTGATAACTGCCATAGGTGTCGATTAGATTAGGTATATATATGTATTCTGTAGTATGCAAATTGATAACAATTCACTATAAATATGTTTCAAGTTTGTTATTTACCTTTGTCCCTGTTTTACTGTTTCATCAAATTTCCTACTTAAATTTGTCACACACACACACAGAATCATAGTTCACCACAATCATGTTATCAAGCACAATTGGGTTGGCTACAAACCTGTGCAAAAGTGGTATCAGAGCTACGGCTCAGAACCATGGGAAAGACCAACATTCAAACCTGATCAAGGATTCTACACTGGAAGGTATTTGCTAAGAGAAACACCAAAGAGGTTGTATCAATGGAATAGCAGAAAGAAAAACCTATCACCAAAAGGCAAAGAGATGTTAATGAAAAAAGTGATAGAGAATGAAGCCTTTAATGCTTCAAAGATGGCTGAGAAATCCAAAGATCATGGGAAAAAGGTTGCTGTAAGTACCAAGAAAGATAG
The DNA here is from genome assembly GCA_030686995.1 of Artemisia argyi. Lineage (NCBI taxonomy): Eukaryota > Viridiplantae > Streptophyta > Magnoliopsida > Asterales > Asteraceae > Artemisia > Artemisia argyi. Next base: position 106,616,655 of record CM060698.1, on the reverse strand, counting down.
GAGAGAAAAGTGTTATATTTGTAGAGAAAGGGGACATGTTTTCTGGAATTGTGAAAATAGAAAGAAGATTGTTGTGATTGAATTGCAACAAGGAACAAAAACAATAAACCAAAGTGATGCAGAAGAAGTCAAATATCCAGAGAAAGTACATGTAATTGAAGATTACATGGTTGAAGGCCCAAATGAAAAACCTGGAATGAAGTATGTTATGTTAGTAGCCTTTACAAACATCAAATGTGTCCAAGAAGGATGTTGTTTAAGAAATTGCAATACAAATTCAAGATGATTGCAAAAGAAGATAATGAAAAGAAATTCATTTTTTCTTATGGGATTGGTGATGCAACAGTAGAAACAAAAGATGGTGAGATGATGATCTCAAAAGTTCAATATACACCAGAAGTGTCATAAAACATCCTAAGTTATGATTTGCTGGAAGAACAAGGCTATGCAGTCAAGATTAATAATAATACATGCAGTCTACACTACATGTATGAAGAGAAGAAGCAAGGAATGGAATCACCACAGGAAAAGGAGAAAAATAAAGGAAGTTATGGACCAAAAGATGTTGTTTCTGAACACAACAAGTACTTGGAAGATTACTTTGAGACTCTGGATTCCAAGGATGAATGCTCACTGGTTGATGGTTTGGAAAACTTAACATGGGACAGGAATGAGATCCAAGATATGTTGATGAAGAATACATAAGATGGAATGGGATACTGTATGCACTGAAGGTAAATTCATTTGCAAGATTTATATCATTCATGAACCTGTTGAAAAGGGACAACCTAGTATACAAAAATTGGGATGTTTTTAGCAAGAAATATGTGGAGATGTTGAAGTGGTTTTATCTAGTTTATCACAATCATGATGTACTAGACAAAATACCACCAGTTATTGGAGTGATGGAGATCAATTTGCTAAGCTTGCACAAAATAGTTGATAGTCTTAGATGCTATATGTGTGTAACACTTGGTAACAAATGGAAGACCAATGCACATTTACAAGGCCTGACAGATGATGAAGAGGAAGCAATAAGAGATTGCTATAAAAGGTTCATAGACATGACTCAAGTGTATTATGAAACTGCAAGAATGCCTTGGAAAGAGAATCCCAAGAAAGAAATGGTTGAGAGCAGTGGGACTGCTATTGTAAAAGATCCAGAGGGCAAGAACCAAGAAGATGCAGGAACAAAGGAGTCACAGAATGAAGATATGGACAAAACAAGGTTTGGAGTCAGGTTAGAAAGCAATGAAGAAGAGGAAGCAGAGGAAGCAAGCAGTACAGACAGCAATGACTTTGAAGTCATTGCTTGAAGATCAAGAAGGACATCACTCAAGAAGAAGTTTGACTCTAATGAATTAGGGGGAGAGGTTGACTCCTTAATGTCATTAGATGTCAAACATTAATAGTTAGTATGAATTTAATTTAAAGTCAATGTATTAAGTACTGTGGAAAACTAGAAGGGGGTTGAATAGTTTACCAGTTTTAAACTTGATTTTCTTCTAATACTTATACGTGTAATTACCAATTAAGACGTATTAAACAATAAATTATATGATGTACTAGAAAAAATACCACCATAACACGATTGTCTATCATGGTTCGGCTACAAAGACTCTTTTTCCTTGCCCTACTCCACGCCCCGAGTATCCAACTCGAGAGTTTTCTTGCACTAGTTGACAAGCTCCTTTATCCGGCGGAGAAAACCTTACACGTCGCTTACACACTATTTCCGACACTAAGCTAGATGTCGAGTTCTTTCACAAGGGTACAACCACTCCCGATAGTTCTTTTACAAGAGTACAACAACTCCCGATACTCTAAGTATTTTGAGGACCAAAATACTAACCGATCACTACAAATGGATACAATACAATGAAGTATAAACTTTACTAGTTTACACTAATGCTATGCTAGACAAGTCTTGCAACGTTGTGTTGAAGCTTGTATGCTTGTGATCTTCTTGCTACAAAGAAAGACTCACAAATATGAAAGTTTACTGAGTTAGAAATGAAGTATATGCAGTGAAATATGATAGAGAGTGATAACCAAAACTTAAGAAGTGAGTTGCTATTTATAGGCGTTCAAACAGACCAACCCACGGATATGGCGGAACCCATCCTTTGGATCCGTCCGTTGTATCTGAAGGTTCCGCTAGCATGCCTGACAGAATCATGCACAAAATATATTTTACAATCTAACACAATATTCTCAAGATCTCCCAAAGTCAACTTTGAGATCTTGAGTGTGAATCTATACATAATAAAACATGTTTCTTACACACATGTTTCCTTGAAGGGACATGTGTGATGCAAGGAATGATGTCACTAACATTTTATTTCTAATTTTAGATATTCCTAAAAAAGAAAGTATACTTGTAAAAATAGTTTATGTATAGAATCAAAACATGTTTGTTTGAGATGTTTAGCAAGTGAATGTTTTACTAAAAAGGGTTTGCTTGCTTATGTTCAAATATGACATACTATTTAGTAAACTTGTTAAATATACATAAGTGAAATTTTCAACACATGTACTTAAACTAAATTATGCTTACTAAGAAATTACTTTGTGAAAACATGTAAATGTAGTTTGAGTGAAGTTAAATAAAAGACTTTTAAACTATATTTATGATTTGCTAAAAATAAACTTTATCTTTTGTAGTTAACAAAACTAAGAAAGATCGTAAAATATAAATAACGTTTTTAGGCGATATTTGTATTAACAGGTACTTTAGTTTATTTATGGGTCGAATGTGTCACTGCATATGGGTCAAAACAGTTAACCCAAACACCCATTATGCAGGCAGTTATATTATGACAGTTATGTTAGTTGGCAGTTATGAGTCAAGAGTCACAATGGTTGGTGATAACTGCCATAGGTGTCAATTAGAGATGACATGGTTGAAATTGAATTACTGGGCATTGACTGGACAATGACTGGGCATTTCCTTCAAATGCCTCCTGTTATATATAATGTAGATATATATATATATATATATATATATATATATATATATATATATATATATATATCTACATTATATATAACAGGAGGCATTTGAAGGAAATGCCCAGTCATTGTCCAGTCAATGCCCAGTAATTCAATTTCAGCCATGTCATCTGCCATGTCATCACATGTAAACTATTTTTTAACATGTATTTATTTTTTTAATTTTTTTTAATTAAATTCGTATATTTGATGTAAAATATTCGGATTAAATTTTTAAAAAAAATTGTCCTTTTGCAAGATTCGAACCTGAGTCATTTAATCCACATACAAATGCTTTAACCACTAGACCAAGCAATTTTTTTGTTATTTACAATACAAACTAAGTAAGTCATGCTTAAAAACTTGATATTGTTAAACTATATTTAAGGAATAGATTATGAATATACTTGGTTGACAATGAGACCCTTATCAAACATATACGGAAAAAAATCTTCAGTTAATTCATAATATATTTTTTCTCAAAACCCTAATATCCTTTTTTCCTCACAATCTCCTCTAATGATCGGTTTATTGTGTTTTCTTCATCATAGGTATGCAACCATGAAGGCAATGTTTGCTGAGAACAATCCTCATGGTACCTGCAGTTTTCTTAATTACAAATTGAATCTTAATCAAAGATACCCCTACGGTATGTATTCTAGCTAATAAATATATGTGAAGCTTAGTTATTTGATTTACCACAGGTATGCTTTCCGGTTGATTATCGTAATGCATATTAATTAGGTTAGTTGGTCAATTTTGAGGTATGATGATATAAGGATTAATTTTGTTGCAATTATGAATTTTAATGATTTATTTTAGTTTACTCAGTTATGTGTTTTTAACAAACTCTTCCCACGTATGAGGTTTTTGGTTCGTTGGATAAAAGGCTAATAGAAGCTCAGTAGTTATCTTATGCATGTACAGGCTAATAGAAGGTTCAGTAAATGAGTAAACACCTTGAAGATCCTAAAGCAACTACAGATGAAATCTATTGCTTCATCCACGGTACTAAAATTTAAGATATTATAACAGATTTTTTTATATGATCAATTTGATAGATATTAACTGATTGGACTTTAATTATATAGGTGCGACCAACAATCAAGGTGAAAGCATCCCTGATCATTTGATAATGTTTTTATAATTAATTTTTGGTTGTAGGGTGCTACTGATAATCCATGTCACCTTTTAGGATCTTACTTGTGTACCCATCACTTAAGTTTAGAATGTAAGTCCTCATTGTATACATTCATGATGCTCATCTTTGCTATTACCCACCTACTGATATGCATATGGAACATGACTTTCCAGTTGCTTCCTTATCCCAAGGTAATTGTTATACTCTTTTTTCTAACAGGTTCATATATTTTTTGTTACCTCATAACTTGCACCATATATATTATCAAACTATGCTAATGCCCCTCTTATGAAAAACACAGCTTGACATTGTAAAACTATGTTAATGCCCCTCTGATGAAAATCACAGTTTGGCATAACACAATTATACGCTTATAAATGATATGATTTCTTTATGACAATGGCATGTGGTGAGCTATGATTCCCAGATCAGTGGGCTTGAGAAGAAGACTCATCCTGATAATTTATGATAGCCGAATTGTCTACTGAGCATCATCCTGATAATGAGTTTATTTAGAAACCAATGAGTTTTTGACTTTCTGTCATTTAAGTTACCAATGGGCGTGTTGATAGCATCATCCTGATAATGAGTTTATCATCTGATTTTGATTATTTTGTATCACCTAATTTAGTTTTTAACCATTTGGCTAAAATACTATGATGTTTGTGGTGGAAAGAGCTCTTTATGGGTCATAAATTACGAGAATCCAAGCAATGGGTCTCCAGAGATAGTGTACATATAAGCTACTTATTGCTCCCAATCCTTTTATTCTCCATATCAAATCTACATGATGCTCAATAACATTAAAGACCATAACATTTTCAGGGTCGAAGGCACTACAGCTGTTGAAATAGCATCCAACCTCCATTGGTACATAGAGTACTTATGTGGTGCTCATGTGTCATGGGATAAGACAGGTGGTGTTCAGTTAGCTTCTGTCCCTCCACCCGGTAGCTTTCCACATGTCAAAAAAGAAGACATTATGATTAACTGACCGGCTCCCTGGAACTATTATCAGAATGTAGTCACTTCGAGTTGTGAGTATGCAACTTTGGTTATTGATGTTAAATAAAGTTTCATTTGCATGTTGTTCTAATGTTGTTAATCTTGAATAGATGTAAATTGACAAGCTGACTATTTATTCAATCTTTAAGTTCAAGAAATGGCTCTAAATATGAGAACAGGACCATTAAGTTTATGATGATATTTTTGAAAGATTATAAACATGATTCACTTTTACTAAGTTAACAAATTCTTATGTTTGGTGGGATTGGGAAAGATGGGAGAAGGAGATTGATTGGATGGCACTCCAAGGAATTAACTTGCCTCTTGCATTTACAGATCAAGAAAGCATCTGGCAAAAATATTTCATGGTGAATTAAAAGTATTTCTTATAACTTTTGTTACTACAGTCGTTTTAATAATCACCATCACTATTATCTTATCCTTTATGTAGGCAGATTATGACATATTTATATTATCAAATTGTGCAAATTATTTATGAAATATTTCTGTTTCATCACATGATTTTAAAATTATTGCCCAAAATTTGAAATTTTGTTTTGGTGGAACAGCTTTTCTTGCATGGGCTCGGATGGAAACTTACAAGTGTGAGTGAATATTAATGATCAATATTTCTTTGATTTAGTCAATTTTTATGGAGGCTAAGTTTCGTTTGCTTAAATTTTTGTAAATTTATGTAGGAAAAATTGTGAATATCAGAAAGTTAGATGAAGTTACAAGCTCCATCAATGCGTGTTATATGGAGCGTGGCCTTTTTGGCTTGGTTAGCATTTGATTTCTTTGCCATTTGTTATTTCCGCGATGTAACTGTTTGTTTTTTCCATCATTGCATCGTTCATTTGACTGTATGATGAAGAAGGACGCACAGTAAATGTAGGAGATGCTGAGATTGCTATGGCTCATTTAAAGTGGACTACGTACTTCTGATATTGGAATTAGTACCACTTTTCTGCACAGGTAAAGCAAAACGTTGGTAATGTTTGTGTAAGTACCTATAATAAACTAACCAAGGTTGTTTTTTGATTGGCTTATTATGCATGACTAATTTATCTTATGCTACTGAAACCATGTACTTTTTGAGAAAGCTAAAGAAGATGCATAAGAGCAATGGTCAGATGCTTGGCATTTATGAGGTAAAGAATGTATTTATGACTTTTGATTCTATTATATATATTTGAAAGCGTTATCTATTAAATAGAAGGGAAAACATGATAAACAAAAGCCATGGGATGAAATAGAGAAGTCAATCTTTGGAAGATTGACAATTTCAAGCCTAAAGAAAATCTAAGTGGTTTGCTGCCATGAAGAAAAGCTCTTTTTCAACACTAATCCCTGCATATAGAGGTAACCCACACTTTTATTACTTTTCCCTCATCAGAGTGGTTTACATAAATACTGTGTCTTAATAAGTTTTTACTATATTTTCATGATTTCATGGTTTACAGGACTATAAAGACAATCGCGCGTCTGGTGGTGCTGGTATTGTGGATCAGCGCTGCTGTTCGTTGGTTGATATGGTTGGCTCGAGCTGGGAACAATAGGGACTGCAATTCAAGCTCTGAAGATCTGAGGACGAGGAGTTCATTATTACGCATCTAACCATCATAAGGTGATAATATCAGGCCCACTTTACGCTTATAAAATAAGAAATAAATATATTCTTACTAACGAGTTGTGTGTTTATGAGATAATCCTTATCTGTTGTCATAACTGTGTAAACTGATTTTATGAGCTACTGTAACCTGTCACGTTATTTAGAGAATATTACTTGCCAAGACTACGACGTTTAGTGGTTCGTCGTAGCTTAAAACTCAAAAGTTTTCCCTCGGATAAAGGAAAGATTTGGCCACTGGAGGTTATTGAGCTAAGTTGGTGGAATAGCTATGCACTGGAATCTACACTATAAATAATAAAGAGCAACATAGCGTAGACGATGATTTCTTGAAAGTCTATAGTCTATACCGACCAGTAACATCACACTGGTAAGTTTTTGCGAGCCTGTGTATAAGTGCTATAAAATTCAGTAGATGACTTGCAAACTGTTTAATCTTTATGCCGAAATAAAAGATGCTTATGGTGAGATATAAAAGATACTTAAACCGCATAGGCCGTTTAAATTAGTCATGTGCTAAAAATTAATAATAAGCACTTTAATTTATTGTGCAGAAAATTCAGTAGCTCAAGCCCTAAGTTGTTGTCTAGCCACAATTCACTTAGGGCAGAAACTGAGACAACACATTGATACAGTTTCAAGGTCTCATTTGGATCACATGCCATTTTTTTAGAACACGAAGTCAATAAATCACAGTTTTCAGAATTTAGAAGTGCTGCACTAAAATCCTTAACCATGCTGTCAATTTTTAGTCTAAAAAAATTATAAGACGTCTTTCCAGCTCCGATTAAGTTTGCAAAACAAGTCTAGCTTTTACTGATTTATTCAAGCTCGAGCTTACTAGAGTTTGGCTACAGATTATATCAAGATTTTCAAGACCCTTAACGTAACCTATTCTACACCACAGGAGCACATCCAGGTGACAATAAATTCATGAAACCTGTTAGTGGGTGTTTTCAGTAGCGGATGGGTGAGTTACTTTTATTCCATCTCATAAGGTTTTTTTTTCTATAACCAGTTCATTTGATATTCAGCTGATTCAAATGAATGTAGAAGAGTCATCCCGCAAGCAAATTGCACAAGAACTTAAAATCAACCAATCGTCACAGTCTACAAAGGTTGTCGCCTGTTACCAATCTTTTTATGATAACGATGTTGTGTCTATAATCTTGGAATATATAGATGGAGGATCTTTAGCTGATTTTTATGTGTATATGCAGAATCTGTGCTGAGGAAGCATTAAGAATGATTAAAGGAACTTAGTTTGGTGTACAAACTGTTAGACTTTCATGGGGTCGTAATCCTGCTAAGTGAATTCTGATTTTTTTGGCAGAAGAACCGCAAGCGATTTCAAAAGGATTGAACAATACTAACATGGATGTGAAAATGGCAACAAAAGATGGACCATTCTAAAAAATTTCCGGAAGGTTAGACGATCAATTTCATGAGGGATGCTTATTTAGATATCACATTAACTAATTTTACTCTTGAGAACCAAGATAAAACACCGTGACTTAAGGTGGAAATTTTGTCACAAACAGGTGGAATATAAAAACTTAGCCTATAGTGGAATGCGCCTAACATGTAGAGAGTCTCCCCTCAAAATCATTTTTTAACGAATAAAACCTCTTAAATTATTAGATTCAAAAATTAAACTTTTTTTTTGTCATATTGAAATTTCTGTAATCAAACAAATTGCACATTCCATATTTACAAATATAATGGATGAGAAAATTTTAGCGGGTCAACGCAGACCCAATTTGACCCGTTACTCAATATGCCCATCTTGCGACCTGTATCCATATTTATTAAATAGAAAACCTTCGTGTGATTTGAAGTAGTGAACATAATGTTAGTAGCCTAAAAATTTGTTTCATTCAATGAATATTGGCATTCTTACAAATCCCAAAGCAGAGTATATTGGCTAATTTTAAGGACGACAAGCACCTCCTCCTAAACATATGCAGTCATAACATACACATTCTCAATTAACACAAGTGCAATCGCATGACAATCAGATGAGTTCCCAGATGCAAACAGGAAATATTCATGGTTCTACGGGACGATTGCAACAAAAATCTGTCTCATCTTTACAAGGGTCTTTTAATACTCTACAAACATAATGAATTGTTACACGAAAGTTTTTCTAAATTGTTACACAAAAGTTTTGCATTCGTAATTTTTATTCACTCATATTTTTTTGTCTATGAAAGAACTAATAAGTGGTTGCTAAATACGCTATTGCCGCTGTGGGGAATACTTGCTATTTCCTCTGTATACGTAACGACAGCAGATGAGGGGCATGATACATTTTCGAACATAAATGGTAGTAATTGAGAGCATCCAACGACTGCATACTTATGAAGAAAAAAAAACAATATTGTAAAAGGAACCAACTGTGATAATGAAAAAACACATAAATACCTTATAAGCCCAGCAATTGTGAGTTTCATGTGGATCTTGAACCTAGAACATTAACAAATTTAGAAGTTTGGATGAGTCGTGGATCTTAAAGTTCTTCAAAAGTAATATGGGTCAAAAAATAATTCAGTGTTTTTCAACAGGTGTTTATGTATAGATTCATTGTCATTTTATTGTTTAAACACCAATGTTGAATTCTTTATATCTGGACCTGTACATATTAGTGTTTTCAATTGCTTATTAGTTCTTAAACAAGCAATCATAGGCACACTCTAAAGCTATTATGAGTAAGTAGTTTGGGCTTGCTTATTCCAAACTTCAAAGTGTTCATTTAAACTATAAGCGATTTTGATAAGAAATGACGTTATTAATGTACATATAAGGGCTTAATTTAAATCTTGGATAATATAATTTTGGTATGAGAGTCTTTAGCTTGGTTCAATATGGTTGGGTTGGATGGCTAACAATGGGTTTTCATTGAAAATGATCATTTTTGATAAAATAGATAACGTCCTGGTGTTCTTTAGCATTCTTTGGTTTTTGCTTCATATAACTCTTATTGTGTCACAAAGCTAATATATCTTCTCATATTAGTTTTGCAATTTTGTATTAATATCAATATAATGTCTGAGATTGAGGACCTACAGGCACCCTGTGAGCCTTCGGTTTGTGATTACCCACCTTCTTTCGCTATAGTAAATTACATCAACGATAATTATAAGACATGCCCGCACGGGGCGGGCTTATGTGCCCGGGAGGGCTTATAAGTCATGCCCGCCCATCGAGCGGGCTTTAACAATTCAGTAATTATTGATCCTCAAATTATAAGTCATGCCCCCTTCGTTAGATATTATTTTCCGTTAACTAATACCTTCCGTCGATAAGTATAAGTCATGTCCGCCCATCGGGCGACCTCATTTTGTAGAAGAGAAAACCCAACTTGCCAATAAATCAAAGCTATAAGCCATTTTAAAATACAAATTGTTGATTATAGCGGTACAGCAACGGGCTTCGGAAATTAAAAAGATACGTGGAGATACAATAAAGGCGGATTGGGAACAGCAAATCTGAAACTATGTATTTCACCCTTACACGCTCGTCAAAAATGTAAGAACGGGGTACGAGACAACATATATTGTTTCAGTAATGGATGGTGAGTTAGACCCCTTTATTAAAGTGTATCTTATTTACAAATACAGTGAGTCAATTGGCAATTAGGTGTGTATAACGTCAATTCACTTTTACATAGTTGATAAAAATCCGAGAGTAGTAGAAAGAGATGTAGGCTATGTTTGGCAAAAGTAGCTGTGAGTAGTAACAGTGAGCAGTAGCAGTGAGCTGTGAGCAGTAGCCAAAAAAGCTCACAGCTTCATAAAGAAGCATTGGGAAAATGAGCTTTCCTAAAAAATAGCAAAGCCCACAGCTCTCATGTCAAACGAACACTATAAATGAAAAAGCTCTTTGTTCACCGCTGATTGCCCAAAAAAGCTCCAAAAAGCTTTGTGCCAAATATAGCCGTAGTGAAAGTTATGAATCATGATACATCCTGTTTGATTCTTTATATATAGTTTATGTATTATGTGTCAATCTATATGCTATTTTCAAAGGTTATTCAACCTTTCTAATTAGTGTGATAATCTAGCATTGGATGGTTAATAGAACCCTTCTCATTTAAATCGTTTTAATAAAATGACATATATAGGTTGATACTCTTATTATCAAACACACTTTTAGGAACAAGAAGAAGAGACAATTAGACAATTTTCATGAGTTGCATCACCCAATATTCATGATATGACACATTTGCTTTCCAAATTTGTAGTTCAAACAAGTAGACCACTAAATACAAAAGAACTTCAACAACATTGTCATTTACAAAATCTTATTACATGTGATACCTTTTTTAGTAAGAGCTCTTATTTTCCTACAAAAAAGAGACGTGTACCACATAACTAAATTCAAGATCTTTTGATTGTATCGAATACACTATTCAAATTAATAACCATCATGAGTTACATGAACATGATGGGATGGTGATATGAAACCAAAAAAGGATCATATATCGTCTGAAGCTTAACGGATACATTCAAGAGGCTTTTAGCTTTAACCAAACCCAATTCCATGTCACGGTGTGTTTTCCAATAACTTTTAATATAAGAAAACGTAAAACATTGTCGCAAATGCGTATATTTCTTTAGTGGTCGGTCGCCGTCTATAAAAATCGTATAGTATCTCAAACAAATATATTATATATTATTTTCCGTTAACTAATACCTTCCATTGATAATTATAAGTCATTTCCGCTCATCGGGCGACCTTATCAAAATTCTTACGATAAAGGAAAATATGTTAATGATAATGGCCACTATATATTGACAACAGAGGCCATTAATTTTAAGAAAGTTATTTTTATTGCATTTAATTATATGTTTAATTTAATGTTTTTTTACTTTGTTTCAAAGCGTTTTACCTAGAATTTTACAAGGTGATAAATCAGACTCACTTCTGTATGGACATGTTGACAATGGCAAAAAGGTTTTCTGGAATGAAGATTTTCATGCCAAGGTTTGCAATACTATGTTATCTAAAAGTTGAAGCAATTTGAGGTATAATACAACGGTTTCCTGAAAGTTAAAGCAACCCCTTAGGTAATTAGCAATTAACCTATTAATATATTATGATAAACTTTTGCTCGAACAAATCAAATTTTAGATGAGATAATAAGGACTCTTAAATTTAGTTCAACTTTTGAATTGTATACAACAACTAAAAGAAGCAGTTCGTATTTGCTAAAGTTTAATATGCAAAGAAAGCATAAGGTAGCCTATGCATTTGGCTATATTATTCATTGTTTGAAAGGTCTTCATGTAGCTGTTCTTTCAAGTATTATACTTGCAATTTAAGATCTTATATTTGAATTATTCTAAGTTTATTTTGAATGGTAATGTGATTGATATGCTATATTTGGAATATATAGTTCTTAAATGTTACGGAGTTTTAAACACGTTTAATTGAAGTGACTAAATGTAACCCAACTTTGAAAGTAATCATTAGTAATATTCCATGGACCTTAACTTATTCGGCTCCACAAAGGTCTTTATAATTTTATCATATGTTTACAAGTATGTTTCAAGTTTTGATCATATGTTTACAAGTATATTTCAAGTTTTGATCATTAAATATAATTCAATTGCATGTTGTGTTTTATTTTACAGTACCAATCCAATTGGTAATATTGTATCTAGGTATGCTTAATCATCAATTTTCGTTTTCGTTTTTAGTGAACTAATATGATTTTCCTGTCATTTGTTATTTATGGTTCATTTGTTTTATAACTTTTTTAAGGTATTGGTGTTGAGGTTGTGGATGTTGATGATTAGTTGATTAATGGTTTTTTGATACAAGTGCGGGTTGTGGATGTTGACAATTAGTATTACTACTATTACTATAAGCTAGAATGACATGGTTCTATGTGATGCTTTTTGGGTTTTTATTTATTCGATATTGATCTTTGCGTAGTTTTATCACTTATTAGTATTTATTTGGAACGCGGTCTCTACAACTATAAACATATATAACATATTAACAAAAAAATGTTTATTCGACATTTATAGCTGACAATTACATTATATGCTTACCATTAATATTTTTTGTTCATACATCTAACATTTATCTTTTTTACATAATATCAAAAATCGAACTCTTATATAAACACTGTCGACTATTTCTTAACGCCTTTCAACATGTCCATTTCCAACCAATTTTTACCATTCTTCTTTCGCTATAGAAAAATATGCCAACAATATTTATAAGACATGCCCGCCCATCGGGCGGGCTTTGAAGTCTAGTATATACATACATATATATATATATATATATATATATATATATATATATATATATATATATATATATATATATATATATATATATATATATATATATATATATATATATATATGTATGTATGTATGTATAATGTAGTATGCAAACTGATAACAATTCACTATCAATATATTTCAAGTTTGCTATTTACCTTTGTCCCCGTTTTACTGTTACATCAAATTTCCTACTTAAATTTGTCACACACATACAGAATCATGGTTCACCACAATCATGTTATCAAACACAATTGGGTTGGCCACAAACCTGTGAAAAACAACCATGGATAATCACTAAAAGCTTGATGACCACACTCAATAACCCACAAACCCATCTGGACACTACCTTGGAGGATCTAATAAATCGGCCAAGCCGCGTATGTAAAAGGGGTCTGAAGGGGGATTATGTAGGTTGCAGCAATGTAGTAAAACAATAAAGAAAAAGATAAGTCGATAAAAAGATAAGATGACGATTTGATTAGGGATCGATTGAAACAATGAGGTGGTATGACTTTCTTTATATCTCCAAGAGTAAATGGTGGTTTTGACGATGGGGCGCGCTTCACAACTTCGTAGTCCGAGTTAGTTCTTTCTGTGGCATGGCCGCCTGAACCCATCTTGCAACTTCTTTTTTCCTGCAAATAGTAGACAGCCTTTAAAAAATGTTATTAGTTTAAGAAACAAACTTTATGAGCTCTCTCAGCTCATATATTGCAAGATCAATTTACGTTTACGTAGGTGAGAAAAGTGATGCACTTACTTCCTCCAAGAATATGGTGATTTTTTATATATTGCCATATATCAATAGTTTTGATAGTAAAAAATGCGCAAATCATGTGCACATGGTGCAGATAACATTTTGGATGTTGCTTGTTTCCTACACAATATATACTCTTGGATACTTATATATGAAATGAAACTACCAAACTTTATACTAATTCTGATGCAACAATTTCTATTTGGTTATGTAAAGAATTTTTTCTCTTCTTAATAGAATAGTAGAAACCCTTTTTTTTTACGAACGACATTGATTTTATTAAAACAACTAAATAGTCTAGCAAGAGACTGGAGACGATTTTTTTACCGACAATTTGTTAAAAACGCTCTAACAAGATGCTAGAGACCAATAATAAAAATATATCACGTATTACATGGAACTAAAACAAACTTTGATTGGATCATACAACCATTCAATCCAATTTGGTTTAACAATTTTGCTCTTATGAGAAATCCCGGTGTAAGTATTGAATTATATAGTTGTTTTGGTAAGCTAAGCCTTCTAATGGAAAGTACAGTGGCTAACTATGACAATAAGGTAAAGTTAGTATTACTTTATTTTACCTTTTGTCTGTTTGTATGTTTTGTGATACTCCAGGTAACAAAAGTGTCAAATTGAAAAAGTTAAAGAAGCTAGAATATAAAGACCCATTCTCTCTCATAATCATCATTCAACTTAATTTTATGTGTGTGTGAAATTCGTTTTATCTCTATTCTTTCACAGTTAGGGTATCTTGTAGATGTATTCAGATCATAGTGTTTAGTTGAGTCATGTACGTTTTTTATAGTGTATAGGACCTTTTGCCCAATTAACTAAAGTTCATACGCTCTAGCTAGACCCAACAGTGGCTACAACTCACCATAATACGCTTGGGAAACGAACTCATAGGCCATGCTCGAATGCCTGCCAAACACATTCAGGAAATGACAGTACTAGGAGCCTTCCCTAGGACCGTTGCAACAATCAGACATGTGCCACTAACTCATTTGCTTAGAGGTAGTGTTACAATCATGCATAGATCATTCCATGCATCTAGCGAGACGAAGGGAAACACGCCGCGTGTCATTCCTGTCTCCTCCTCCATTGGATGTCCACCACATGGACCATCCTAGAACCATCGATGGACTCTTTGGGAGGACGTGAAAACCTAGGATCATCCCTATAAAGAAGGTTCATTCCAAAAAATATACCAACTCCTTCACACATAGTGAATTCTTACATTCACACACTTACTACTCCGGGAGTATTACTCCAGCTCGTGACTCTGGTCACACCTTGGGGTCCTTACCGAACGTGAGAAACCAAACCTAATACCTACCTCCACCCCTCAATACGTACCTTACGTAAACAATTTTATTTTCTTTGAGTCATTAAAACCTTCTATCTATTATGAGATATGAAGATGCAGTTTAATGAGCGGGTGATTGGTTGAATAATTTGTGAGTTTTTTTTTTTATCTTCATATGTGTATGTTTGAGTAAAATCTACGATAAGGTAGGATTTTAATCTCATCAACAAGGATATCCTTTTTAGAGGACTTCGAGTCAAAGCAAACCTGATTGTGGTATTGGTAAATGATCCAAGTTGTACTTAGTATAACTACATCGAAACATGTCTTTATGATATTATTCAGGTGAATCAAATCCACCCAAGAGACTAAAGGTTGGACCAAATTCTTCAATCAATGACATCTTAGGCCGGGCACTGATGATCAACATTACCACCGCCAACTTAATGTCATATTATCTTCTCTCTCCACCACCAACAAGGTGTAATAAAACCACCAACTTCACCAACTTCATTAGCTACTAAAATTAAATTTTAATTAATTAAAAACATTACATAAAAATTAAACGAAAATAAAATAAAAGCATTACATTAAAATTTAAAGTAAAATAATTTACAAATTCTTGTGCATTTTGCTCGATGCCAAATGTGTTTCACAAATCGGCATGAAAGTTTAGATGAGTATCCTCATTGTCTAAATCGCTAAAAACTTGTAACGTTTCTTCATATGTTCATACGGGATCATCCTCAAGATATTATTTCTCATAAAAGTTGGGAGATTGTCTTCTTTTTGTCTTTTCGAATCATATTATGTGTACATCATGATAGTTTTTATCTTAAAAGACATCCGTCATGCGGGATTTTTAATATAGCCCATATTTTATTTAGCGAACCAAACGCTCGTTCCACATCTTTTCTTATTGCTTTATAGGCTTGTTTATACCTTATTCACATTGTATTATTCACACTTGGATGTGAAATCGACTTAAAAAGTGTAGGACCTTAGATATATCAACTTTAACACAAATATAAGCACTAGATGAAGTAAAGATGGTGACTTGATGAATAAGGTGTGGCGTTAATATTGTATAAAAGAGAGAATAAGATGAAGAGAACTTTTATTAAAAACACACACAAGCACACCTTACAAATGAGAGGTAATGTGCCTTTTATAGTTCAATACATAGGATTTGATGGACTTGGGCTTGGGCTTGGGCTTGGGCTTGGGCTTGGACTTGGTTTACATGAATAATAAAGGCTTATGAATCATAACTAATAACATATTAGCTTACCAAGACCAAGGCCCATTGACTATTCTTATTACACAAACTAAGACACATTACAAAGTTCCTAATATGAGAATGACCATCACTTCTCAATACATATTTTTAATGCTAACAATCTCCCCCTAAGGGGTGGTCATTCAAATGATGCTCCACGTGATTAGGTCTTCCGTGTTCTTTGTCTTGAACTTTGTGTGTCGTTGTAGAATAGTCTTTAGTCTTTGTTCCTTCATGCTTTGTGATCTTCGATAACTGATTTTCATCGTTCTTTGTTCCTTTGTGATGTGGAGTTATCTGACTTTCGTCACTTCTGCGTCTGTGGTGGTTGTTCGCCATTCCAACATGCTCATACATCTTTGGACATTGATATTCATATGCACGTAGTTCCCTTTCTTTCACTTTGATCTTTAGTCTTTATACTTTGTAGATTCTTCTTTTTGGCGTAGAATCTTTCTTAGAACTTTGTGTTGTATAGATCTTTGAGGGAGCTTTCTTTAACTTCCAGATGTATGTATGATCATGTGGAATCTGTCGCCATGGAGATGAAGTGTCCCTGCATATAAACAGTTAGCAATAAAACATCCGGTACTTACAGATAAGAATTAGAGATCGTCAACAGCATAGTGTGAAGACTCCTTCTAACCCTTACCAAGGCCGTTCCCATGTCAGATACTCTCGAGAGAGCTTACAAGACCTACTTAGTAGCTCAATGTCTGGGTGAGTCGCTGGGGATCACTCCACGACTGTAGACCATTTGAAACCACCGCGAACACTAAGCGTAACCCATAAAGAATTACCGAAGTGACCTGCTGTCAGGGCTACTTGATGTTGACCCTGGCAGGAATTTCCATTCAATCATTGAGAATCACAAAAGTGAATCCTCTCATAAATGTTCTGGCAGATTGCTAAGATCTGCGTAGGACTCTAAAGTTTACATCTGGCGTCCTTATTGATGAACAACCAGTGTAGAAATATCATGTGTTCCTATGAGATCTTTTGATGAATCTCGGGGCTCTAGACTCGATAAGTGCATATTTGGTTTCCTATGCAGAGATTAGGGAGAGGTCTTGATATAGTCTTTTTGTAGTATATAATTATTCCGAAGAAATACCGGTGAAAGTATTTCCCGGGTCGTTTTCCCAGCGAAGGTGAAATGGAATCGTGAATAACCGGATCGAGAAATCGTGTCGTGAAAAGCGGGAAAATGGAAAATATGGTTTTGGGTTTCAAGTTATGCTAAGTAATAGTAAAATATGAAGAATATATGATCTAGATATGTACGGATGTTAAAAACGTGAAAACGGGAATTCAAACGCGAAAATAACGTAACGTACGAAATAAAACGCGACTTATATACAAGAAATGATCCTACGAACGTGAAACAAATTTCTAAAAATCTTAAATGATAAAAGAAAATTTTGAGAAAAAGAAAAATATTTTTTTAGATTTTTTTATTTATTTTCTAGAATTAAATATCTATTTAATGAATTAAAAAGTAATTAAAAATAAAAGAAATTATGAAAAATAATGGGAAAATTATAAAAACTATTTTAGAAAATCTAGAATAATATAAAAGAATTATAAAAACTATTTTTGCATTTTTCAGGGCTTTTTTCTATTTTTTTATGGATTTTTACTGTTTAAAAAATGATTAAAAAGTGATTTTAAACTAAAAGAAATTAAGAAAAATAGCAAATGACCTCAGAAAAATATGAAAAATTACCAGAAATTCTAAAATATTATTGCAGAAAAATTTTGGAAAGAAAAAGATGCTCAGAAGTGCTTATTTAGCCAAAATCAGCTTATGGCAAGTGCTTATTTATAAGCACTTGCCACAAAACTTTACCAAATTGAAACCACTACTGTATTAAGCTATTATAAGCTCAAATAAGCCAAGTAATAAACAGCTATAAGCACAGAGACACAAGAATCAAACAATAAGCACTCAATGATAAGCTAATTAAGCAAAGTCCTACACAGATTAAGCTATAGGATAAGCAGACCATGCATAGTACTACACCTACTCCTATTGAACTCAGAGAATCAAAAATAACACAATCACAAGCTCAATAAAACAATTGCAGCCATGATCAAAGACAGAAAACTATTCTATACTACCAATAAGCTAGCATGATTAAGCTATCCTAATAAGCTGATAAGAAGAAACTAATTGTGGCTATTAAGAGATTACCATGCAGAGATGTAATAAGAACAAAAATATTAAGCTAGGACTATAAGCTACTAATCAAAAAGATGCCATAAAAGCAGGCCTGCAACCTGAGTGCAGGGCACAGAAATGCTCACACAGGCCACAAAAGGCTACTATTCAGACAAGCTAGTGAATTCAAATCCTAAACTTACTTGTTGATTATGAAAAACTAACTATTAGAGAACACCAATTAACAATTATTATCTATTCCTAATCACTAATTAACCCTACAAGTTCAATCAAAGATTAGTCCAAAAAACTGAGTACCAAAAATGTTGACTAATTTATTGCACAAGAACTTTGACCGAATCCAAATTCTTAAGCTGATTACTATTCTAATATGTAAAATTAAGCTATGATAAAGCTATATTAAGCTAATATGTTAGATTGTGTAACTATCTCTTCACTACTGCTACCTGAATTCAACTATGCTTAACAGAATGCAAATTCTAAACCTATCTTTGACTATTTAATAATATTACCTACTGTTTTTATGACATATTACTTTATCCCTACACTAATGCAACCTGTTTATGAAATAAATTCAGTAATCCTAACACAAACATTCACTACTACTCTCAGATCCAAACACCCCTTTAACTTTCAGTAATCACTACAGCTATGATCTAAAACTATGATTCACAAAGAACAATGATTAATCTCCATTACTAATCAGTGACTGATTCCAAAACAACAACAATAATCCAATATCATCCACTATTCTACTGTATCATAGTTCTAGGAAATATAAAGCAAAAATGATAATGCTACTAATCTCTGTACTACTTATTGAAACAATCAATAACAGAAGTAAATCAAACACCAACTCAGATCTACTCTAACTCAGATAATCAAAACAAGTTGTCTAAATTCATCCACTCAATCAAACAGTAAACAATTTCTAACTCTACATCTCAATGAACTAATACTAATTTAAGAGAATTTAAAGATGAATGTTACCAAACTATCCTCCCTCAGCAAAACAGAGGGAGCTCACTGAGCTTGCCTATCTCTAGGATAGGCAGAGTTCATCTCATCTGTCTCAGCATACCCAAACACCACAGCATCAATAACTCTTGAACACTATTTGAATGTAATGGAACAGTTACACTACACCACAAGCTTCTTGAGCTTGATTACTTCTAAGTAAACACTAATTTTAACTAATTGAAGATTTAAAACTTATGTTGAAACTATTTTTTTTATTTTTTTTTATATATTTTTTTTTTTGATTTTTTTTTATTTATTTTTATGAAAATGCTTAAGGCTAAATTGAAAGTTTTACTAGTTGAGTTTAATGAAAACTGAGATGAAATAGTATATGAAAAGTAGTAAAACAATTAAGCAGAATCAAAAATGAGCTAACTGAGATTAAGAAGAAATGGAAATTTTATTAAAACTATAAAGTGAAAATTACAATAGCTATTCTACATACATCTTAAAATAAAATGGACAGAATAACCTTACTCTAAGAAATTACACTACTCCTACTCCTAGTCTAACCATCTAACTAACCACTCAAAATGATGGAGGAGGGGAGCCTTATATAGCCTGTGTGGTGAGGAGCTTTCAGAAGGCTCTAGAATGAGCATCTCTTCACGAATATACTCACTAGATCCTGATGACAATCTTGGACCAATCATAGCCTTCAAATCTTCCCAATGATGTGTTCATTCCAATACATAGCTGCCACGTGACATTCCATCTTGTCAGGGTGTCAGAGGTGTCAGGGATTTGACCTATATACCCTTAATTGGGTAAATAATTGGGTGGAAGTGGGTGAATTGGTGGGTAATAGTTCTAGGGTTCATGGTTTACTATTTAGTGAATAGTGATTCTGGGTATACGGGGTAAAAAGGGGGCGGGTAACGGGGTAAGTTTTTTTTTATATTATTTCGATTCTTAGACCGGGTCAAGGTGGGTGTGGGTTTTTTTAGGTTGGGCTTGGTTATTAAAAGTTGAGTGGGCTGTTGGTATTTAGAGTATGGTGTGGGCTTGGGTAATATAGATTGGACCAGGCTTTTGGATTTTCAGCTTTGGTAATGAAAGTTACAAGGACCTTTTGTGTAAACTTCCAAATTCCAAGGGTAAATTCTGCCATTCTCTGAAAAATAAATCCAAGGGCTTCTTATGGCATTTGATGAAAGTTGAGGGCTGATATGGCACTTTGAGCTCAAATAATTATCCGGTCTTGAAAAATTGCTTCCCGGCATCGGCTTTTTGAACCTTTCATACTCTCGTGCCCGTTTTTCCGGGTTTTTGCTTGTTTTTCGTAATATCCGTACCTGCATATCACAAATATAAAAACACGTGTTTTCTTGGCATTTGTTAGCTCAAATAGTCATTTTTGGGTCGATATTTGGTAATAAAAAGGTGTGTAATTAATACACACCAAAATCCCCCCGACTAAAATATTGCCGTGTCCTCACGCAATGTGATCAAATCACGCTTTTAGGATAAATAATTTCAAAACTCTTCCTACTAACTTTGAAAAGTAGCAAGGAGGTTCAAAAGAAGTAATAAAATCATTTATTCCCGAAAACGCTCCATTTTTTCCAAAATTTTCATTTATTCTACTTTATTCTATTTTTGGACTTTTTCATACATCATACCTGTGACGGTTTGTTGAACTTTCATTATTTTTGCAATAATTATTAGGGTCGACGAGTAGAAACACTTCTAATTAAGAAGCGATCATACGGATAAAAATCGTCATCCTTGATTTTTCACAAGTCCCCAAACTAAGCTTACAAACGAGATCACAGCTTATCTACAAATTAGATGCTAACACTACTCATAATAGTTACTTGTGGATACTCCTTACTCCCATGTCCTAGGTTTTTGTATCTCAATATTTTATTTTTGTTGAGAAATGAATTGCTTCATATTTTCTCGTTTCAATATTTTTAAGTCCGATAGTGACACCTAAGTTTAAACGATAAGTAGTTATTCATTTTCTTTTAAGAACTACTGCAATAAAAATTCGGTCCACATCAAGGAATTTGGGATACATACATATAGAAGATATAAGTTGCGGAGTACAATCACGTGCACCTCATGTGACTGATTACTAATCACTTATCACATGCACCTCACGCGCCAACAACTTATTTATACATACATAGCTCTTATTCAACATAACTTTCGACTTTCACTTTTTTTCATTTTTTCATTTTTTTTTTTCATATTTTTGATACTTTTTTCTTTCTTTCTTGACTTTTTTCTCAACATCAATGGAAGCTTAACGGGTAGCTCCAAAACCACATAGATAATCAACTTTTGACTTTTGATTTTTTCACTTTTTCGCTCTTATTTTTGGTGTTCCTTGATATGTACCCAATTTCTAAAGCAAAAATTCTCTTAAGAAAACAAAGAACTAAATATTATTCAAACCGAAATACCACTAATTAACCTAGAACATCTATTTATATATTGGTGACGTTTCTGATGGGAGTAAAAAGCCACAAGTACCTCTTATGAGCTCTAAAGAGAACCACTACTCCATGTTTAGCATCTAACTTCTAAATAAACTCTATCATTTCTCGCTCTTCGCAATTTAAGATTTCAAATAATGAAACCAGCGAATACTTAGCCGATAATCAGCCACGCATATATAAAGTCAGTTACGAAAACTTGCAAATTCTAGAAGAAGAATTCGCGTTTTCTAGCTCCTTATGTAAAAGACTAGCAAAAGCTTTTAAGCTGCGCATGTATAAAGTAAAGTACGGGAACTTGCAGATTCTTAAGAAAGAATTCGCATTTTATAGCTCCTAGTGTACAAAACTAGCACAAGCTTATGTGATCATCATAGGTTAAGGGAACAAGCTAGGGCTCAACACGCCCGGTCAAGTCAAAATATTTATTCCTACTCTCGCCAGCAAGAAAGTCAACAAGGTGTCAAAACACTTATTCAAACTTTATTATATTTTTGCACAACTTTTTCAATTTTTTCTCATTTTTTTGTGCTTTTCTATTGCATTTTCATCAAAATTTTTTTTGAAATTTTTCTCATTTTTTACAATTTTTTATTTTTGGTGGAAAAACGGAGTTGCAAGAGTACACGACTTGTGAAACATGCAAGGTCAAAATCGAATCGAAGATTCACCCTCCCCCCGACTAGAACGAAACATTGTCCTCAATGTTTGATGGGTTAAGGTAATCCTAACAAAATTCTAGGCCGTTTATTAATTATGCCAAAGAAAACGTTAGTCGATAAGATTAACGGATATAGGATTTCCAAATAGCACCGATGAATGAGACTCCAAGTGAAGAGATAACGAGCACGAGAGTCATCATAAATCGTGGACAATCCTGAACAAACATCACAAACAACCACGGAACACAAGAGTAGAAGAGGCACCCCCTCCTCACATTAGGTGTTAGAAAATAGAAATATAAGAAGATGAAAGGATAAGCATGGGTTGCCACCCACGAAGCGCTTGTTTTTGTTCACCGAGTCACATGAGCTTGACTCGATCCCCGAATTCAATTGTCCTTGGAGAGAGCAGATAAAACGGCCACTTGAAAATAGAGATACCCGGATCAAATATGGTGTCCTCACTCCCGGTGGAGTGGAAAAGTGACGAAGTGATGGGATAAACAAAGAACGGATAAAGTACCCAGATGGTAAAAGCAAAGTCGATTGCTGAATCACGGGTGGGTTCGGTGGGTAAAATATCAAGCATAGGAACATAAGTCTCGTCCACCACTCCAAAAATTTCTTCATTCGTATCTGATTCCAAAACTACATCTGGTGGTTTCGCGGGTGGACGAGAAGATGGTAAATCAAAGAGAAATGAATCGGTATCGGAAGATAAATCATCATTATGTAATTCTTTAGTAAGCATGTTCCTTTGAAGGCCATTCTCGTCATTTTCAACATCCGGCTGCGAAATGGTATGAGAAAGTTCATCGGAGAACTTCTCGTGAGGAGAATCAATCATATCATGTGAAACCTGGACCTCGGGTTCTATTTCAGACTCATCACTAAGAATATCGAAGAGCGGATTATTTGAAATTTGATTAAAATCCGATTCAAAATCAAATAACGGATTCGTTAAAGTCTTATCAAATGCGTCGGAAACCCTTGGAACGAGGTCATCATCATCCTCATCATTATCATCGATATCTCCACAAGAGTCTTCATCACTCGAAGTGTACTCATTGTGAGAATCGGTATAACTTTCCACTTCAACTAAATCTTCATTGTTCATCGGAGGGAGAGAAGTTGACGGCTCTTCATTCAATAATTCTTCGAGTAAACGAATATCCCCCTCCGGATCAAAATTAGCATCGTCCATTATCGGAATGGAATCATTAGCAAGAAACGCCTCGATCTCATCTAATACGGCATCACTCCCTTCAACCGGTGTGAAAGAAGGATGGAAAGAAGATTCACCGTTAGAATTTTCCCCGGACTCACTTTGGATTGGAACGAGGTTCTCAACACTTGACGTATTGAATTCGTCAGATTCCGTTGCCGGAATAGTGTCAAGAGGCTCGTCCCCCATTGTTAGAGAGTCCACGGGCTCTACGGGAGAAGAGATAGAATCATTTTGAGGATTTATATTGACGGTAATTGTGGAATCATCATCATACAAACAACACTCGCAAAACTGGAATTTTCTTTCTTCGACACGAGGTACTTCCATCGGTCTCTCATAAGGCTCGGGAGTAGATGTCATACGATTAACCATCTCTTTCAACTCATCCAACATGGATTTGACTACAAAAATTTGATTAGTAAAATCGGAAGATTGTGAGGGTTGATAAAAATCATTAGAATCGTAATAAAAATTAGGTTCATTATAAGAATTTTCAAACGATCCCCCACAATTTTCAAAATTTGATGTATTTTGGAAAGAATCACCATTGTAATATGAATTTGGCTCATAAAAATCATTTTGAGGAAAATTATTAAAGCTCGAGTCGTAAGCGTAAGACGTATCTGCACTCGGCATATAGCATATACAATCGATGTATCCACATCCGTCACAAAAACATCCTCCACACGGCCTACCTTCTTCGGACGGGTTTCCACAATTATAACAATAAAACGACGGTGGTGGTGGTGTATAGAAATCGGGAATATTAGACGAATTGTTGAACGAATTTTGATCATAAGAATGAGAATTACAATTCAAACAAACGCCATCACGAATATTATCTCCACATTCGCTGCACGTACACCACACACACAACCCTCCGAAGAACGATTCTTCACAATAAGAACAAAACGCATCCATGAGAATTAAACGTGAGAGGGTTTGAGAAGAAGAATCAAATGATAAAAGGATAAGAAGATTATTTTTGTTTTTGATTTTAAAATTTTTATATTTTTATAGAAAATATATACAAGATAGTTAAAAACTTAACACAACACGATTTTTCAACACGAATATTCAAAACTCACGTCCACCTTCCCCGGCAGTGGCGCCATTTTGATTAAAGTCTTTTTGTAGTATATAATTATTCCGAAGAAATACCGGTGAAAGTATTTCCCGGGTCGTTTTCCCAGCGAAGGTGAAATGGAATCGTGAATAACCGGATCGAGAAATCGTGTCGTGAAAAGCGGGAAAATGGAAAATATGGTTTTGGGTTTCAAGTTATCCTAAGTAATAGTAAAATATGAAGAATATACGATCTAGATATGTACGGATGTTAAAAACGTGAAAACGGGAATTCAAACGTGAAAATAACGTAACGTACGAAATAAAACGCGACTTATATACAAGAAATGATCCTACGAACGTGAAACAAATTTCTAAAAATCTTAAATGATAAAAGAAAATTTTGAGAAAAAGAAAAATATTTTTTTAGATTTTTTTATTTATTTTCTAGAATTAAATATCTATTTAATGAATTAAAAAGTAATTAAAAATAAAAGAAAGTATGAAAAATAATGGGAAAATTATAAAAACTATTTTAGAAAATCTAGAATAATATAAAAGAATTATAAAAACTATTTTTGCATTTTTCAGGGCTTTTTTCTATTTTTTTATGGATTTTTACTGTTTAAAAAATGATTAAAAAGTGATTTTAAACTAAAAGAAATTAAGAAAAATAGCAAATGACCTCAGAAAAATATGAAAAATTACCAGAAATTCTAAAATATTATTGCAGAAAAATTTTGGAAAGAAAAAGATGCTCAGAAGTGCTTATTTAGCCAAAATCAGCTTATGGCAAGTGCTTATTTATAAGCACTTGCCACAAAACTTTACCAAATTGAAACCACTACTGTATTAAGCTATTATAAGCTCAAATAAGCCAAGTAATAAACAGCTATAAGCACAGAGACACAAGAATCAAACAATAAGCACTCAATGATAAGCTAATTAAGCAAAGTCCTACACAGATTAAGCTATAGGATAAGCAGACCATGCATAGTACTACACCTACTCCTATTGAACTCAGAGAATCAAAAATAACACAATCACAAGCTCAATAAAACAATTGCAGCCATGATCAAAGACAGAAAACTATTCTATACTACCAATAAGCTAGCATGATTAAGCTATCCTAATAAGCTGATAAGAAGAAACTAATTGTGGCTATTAAGAGATTACCATGCAGAGATGTAATAAGAACAAAAATATTAAGCTAGGACTATAAGCTACTAATCAAAAAGATGCCATAAAAGCAGGCCTGCAACCTGAGTGCAGGGCACAGAAATGCTCACACAGGCCACAAAAGGCTACTATTCAGACAAGCTAGTGAATTCAAATCCTAAACTTACTTGTTGATTATGAAAAACTAACTATTAGAGAACACCAATTAACAATTATTATCTATTCCTAATCACTAATTAACCCTACAAGTTCAATCAAAGATTAGTCCAAAAAACTGAGTACCAAAAATGTTGACTAATTTATTGCACAAGAACTTTGACCGAATCCAAATTCTTAAGCTGATTACTATTCTAATATGTAAAATTAAGCTATGATAAAGCTATATTAAGCTAATATGTTAGATTGTGTAACTATCTCTTCACTACTGCTACCTGAATTCAACTATGCTTAACAGAATGCAAATTCTAAACCTATCTTTGACTATTTAATAATATTACCTACTGTTTTTATGACATATTACTTTATCCCTACACTAATGCAACCTGTTTATGAAATAAATTCAGCAATCCTAACACAAACATTCACTACTACTCTCAGATCCAAACACCCCTTTAACTTTCAGTAATCACTACAGCTATGATCTAAAACTATGATTCACAAAGAACAATGATTAATCTCCATTACTAATCAGTGACTGATTCCAAAACAACAACAATAATCCAATATCATCCACTATTCTACTGTATCATAGTTCTAGGAAATATAAAGCAAAAATGATAATGCTACTAATCTCTGTACTACTTATTGAAACAATCAATAACAGAAGTAAATCAAACACCAACTCAGATCTACTCTAACTCAGATAATCAAAACAAGTTGTCTAAATTCATCCACTCAATCAAACAGTAAACAATTTCTAACTCTACATCTCAATGAACTAATACTAATTTAAGAGAATTTAAAGATGAATGTTACCAAACTATCCTCCCTCAGCAAAACAGAGGGAGCTCACTGAGCTTGCCTATCTCTAGGATAGGCAGAGTTCATCTCATCTGTCTCAGCATACCCAAACACCACAGCATCAATAACTCTTGAACACTATTTGAATGTAATGGAACAGTTACACTACACCACAAGCTTCTTGAGCTTGATTACTTCTAAGTAAACACTAATTTTAACTAATTGAAGATTTAAAACTTATGTTGAAACTATTTTTTTTATTTTTTTATATATATATTTTTTTTTTTGATTTTTTTTATTTATTTTTATGAAAATGCTTAAGGCTAAATTGAAAGTTTTACTAGTTGAGTTTAATGAAAAATGAGATGAAATAGTATATGAAAAGTAGTAAAACAATTAAGCAGAATCAAAAATGAGCTAACTGAGATTAAGAAGAAATGGAAATTTTATTAAAACTATAAAGTGAAAATTACAATAGCTATTCTACATACATCTTAAAATAAAATGGACAGAATAACCTTACTCTAAGAAATTACACTACTCCTACTCCTAGTCTAACCATCTAACTAACCACTCAAAATGATGGAGGAGGGGAGCCTTATATAGCCTGTGTGGTGAGGAGCTTTCAGAAGGCTCTAGAATGAGCATCTCTTCACGAATATACTCACTAGATCCTGATGACAATCTTGGACCAATCATAGCCTTCAAATCTTCCCAATGATGTGTTCATTCCAATACATAGCTGCCACGTGACATTCCATCTTGTCAGGGTGTCAGAGGTGTCAGGGATTTGACCTATATACCCTTAATTGGGTAAATAATTGGGTGGAAGTGGGTGAATTGGTGGGTAATAGTTCTAGGGTTCATGGTTTACTATTCAGTGAATAGTGATTCTGGGTATACGGGGTAAAAAGGGGGCGGGTAACGGGGTAAGTTTTTTTTTATATTATTTCGATTCTTAGACCGGGTCAAGGTGGGTGTGGGTTTTTTTAGGTTGGGCTTGGTTATTAAAAGTTGAGTGGGCTGTTGGTATTTAGAGTATGGTGTGGGCTTGGGTAATATAGATTGGACCAGGCTTTTGGATTTTCAGCTTTGGTAATGAAAGTTACAAGGACCTTTTGTGTAAACTTCCAAATTCCAAGGGTAAATTCTGCCATTCTCTGAAAAATAAATCCAAGGGCTTCTTATGGCATTTGATGAAAGTTGAGGGTTGATATGGCACTTTGAGCTCAAATAATTATCCGGTCTTGAAAAATTGCTTCCCGGCATCGGCTTTTTGAACCTTTCATACTCTCGTGCCCGTTTTTCCGGGTTTTTGCTTGTTTTTCATAATATCCGTACCTGCATATCACAAATATAAAAACACGTGTTTTCTTGGCATTTGTTAGCTCAAATAGTCATTTTTGGGTCGATATTTGGTAATAAAAAGGTGTGTAATTAATACACACCAGGTCTCCTGCTTCAATATCAACCATCTCTAAGAGACAGGTCGATAGATTATGCCGGTTCCCCGTGAGAATGAAACAAGCTCTTTTAAGAGAACTTGAGTGGTTAAGAAGGTTTACTGCAGTGCGTTACTGGGTCCATGACGTCTTTGTCTTCAATACCGGTGTCACCTTAGTAACAACCAGTAGCATATAGTTGAACCCGGTGTCTGCCCTAAGGTTGATCATTTGGAGGGCTATTTCTTTTCACCCTTTTTCATAACTTTTCTTTTTAATTCTTCAACCCCTTCTTTCTCCTTTCTCATTTTCTCCTTTTTTCAATCATACCTAAGGACTTCTAATACTAATCTATTGGATTTGTCCTTGGGTAGATCCCTCCGGCTTTGGCGGATCATAGGATGGTTTTTCCTAACTTTAGTCACCTTATAACTCCATGAATCCTATAATTGCCATGAAACCTTTGATTGAAAATCTCTCAAAGTGTTTATGAATATAAACACATTTTTGTTGACACTTTGAGAGTTTTTGTTTCTTTTGAAGGACTCCCCCTTCACATGTGCTCATGAATTTTTTAAGAAATTTGCACATGCGTGAGGAGTTTGCACTTTTTGAATTGATCCACTTTCAGTGAACATGACCGATTCGAGACACGCTTACATCACAAGTTAGACTAGCTTGAAGTTATTTCCCGTCCTGGTCAAGTCCAAAAAAAGTCTCTCGATACGGTACATTCTACTCAGACAAGTCCTATTCGAGACACGCTTACATCACTAGTTAGACTAGCTTGAAATTATTACCCGTCCAGGACAAGTCTTTTCGATTACTGACATTTTAAGCTTCGTCAATTCATTGGTACTTACTGAGTCGAGCTCTTTTGAGATTCAGCCACAATCTTTAAACATCTTTTATCACATTTTAATCATGTCTTCTCCCCCTCAAAAATAGCATATTGTGATATTTTTTATATCAACTGATTAATAAAAGGCTTTTTGGAGAGATAGAAAGATTTCATTTTGCAAGAATTCGGAACATTTTTGTTTTTATACTCCCCCTTAATGATAGCATATTTAAAATTAATTAAGGGTTTTGAGGGAGTTATCTTGAGCACTAATTTTGAGAGATTTTGAAAAATCTTTAGAACAATCTTGAAAAAGTGCTCAAGAATTTTGTTTTGAAAACGAGTTTATGCTTGAAATCTTTTTCGTTTGTTTAGACTCGAACTTTTTGAAAAAGAGTTCGTCATTGAACGTACGAGTCCTTGATTTGAAATAATCAGAAGTCATCATTGAACGTACGGGTTTCGTACTGAAGTATACGAAAGCCATTGTGAAGAAAATTTTGAGAAACGACATGTTTTAGAAAAAAACATTAAAAAGAACTCCCGCTCAAGCATCTGTATATATCCGTATCATTGTTGAATGACATTTCTAGAAACGTACAGAATATTGATTTATACGAGAGACATGTCGTGAGAAGAATATTTTTTGATTTTTTGATTTTACATTGTTTTTGAATTTTTTGAAAATTTTATATTTTTGTATTTTGTTTTTGTTGGTTTTTCAAATTTTGTATTTTATTTTTCAAAAATATTTACAGTGAAGCGATTTTGAAAACATTTTTCAAGAAGATTCGAGAAGACGTTCTAGCTCCTCAGGAGTTAGGCTTCGCATGCCAATTCGTCGAACTAAATAGTCAAACCGTTCTTTTGGAAGGGCTTTAGTAAATAGATCGGCGAGTTGATAATCAGTCTTAACGAAAAATAATTCAACAGTACCCTCTTCCACGTGTTCTTTGATGAAATGGTAGCGGACTTTGATATGCTTCGTCTTAGAGTGATGTACGGGATTGCACGAGATGGCTATGGCACTTTTTGAGTCACAATACATAGGTATTCTGTCAAAAGTAAAGCTATAATCTGTGAGCTGTGTCCTCGTCCAAATAACTTGGGCATAACACGCAGATAGAGACACATACTCGGCTTCGGCAGTTGATAGTGCAGTACAATCCTGTTTCTTTGACGACCAGCTTACTAGCTTTTCACCCAAAAATTGTGCTCCACCTGATGTACTCTTTGCTGTAACTTGATCACCAGCATGGTCTGCATCTGAAAATGCTGTTAGATTAAACCCCGAATCCTTCGGATACCAAAGTCCCATGTTAATGGTGCTTCGTAGGTACCGAAAGATCCGTTTAACCTCTTTGAGGTGAAGTTCGGTAGGCTTCGCCTGAAACCGTGCTAATAAACATACAGCAAATTGAATATCTGGTCGGCTAGCAGTTAGGTACATGAGAGAACCGATCATGCTCCGATATTTCTTCGGATCGATAGGTTCCCCAAATAAATTAGCACCTATTTTTGGTGAAGTGACCATTGGTGTACCAACAGAATCACAATTTTCCATTCCATGTTTTTTCAAAATCTCTATTGTATATTTAGCTTGATTGATAAAAATACCACGAGGGGATTGATGTATTTGTAAACCAAGAAAGAATTTTAGTTCCCCCATCATGGACATTTCAAATTTACTTTTCATGAGATTTTCAAAATGTTTTGAATGGTTAGGATTGGTTGATCCAAAAATTATGTCGTCCACGTAAATTTGAACGATCAAAATGTCATCTTTGAATTTTTTGATAAACAAGGTGTCATCAACCGTTCCTTTTGTGAAATTGTTTTTGAGCAAGAAAGATGATAGTTCATCATACCACGCTCTTGGAGCTTGTTTTAAACCATAGATGGCTTTCTTAAGCTTGTAGACGTAGTCTGGATGATCTTTGTCGATGAATCCCTCTGGCTGACTCACATACACTTCTTCTTTCAGAGTTCCATTCAAGAAAGTTGTCTTAATGTCCATCTGATAGACTGTGATGTTTTTGTGAGCTGCATAGGCTAAGAAAATCCGGACTGCTTCAAGTCTAGCTACAGGCGCGAATGATTCCTCGAAATCTATCCCTTCTTCTTGTGGATAACCTTTAGCCACGAGACAAGCTTTGTTACGAATTACAGTCATTTCCTCATCCAGTTTGTTCTTCCACAACCACTTGAGATCAAGAACTCGTTTGTCAAGTGGTCGTTCAACAAGTTCCCAACTATCATGTAACAAGTATTGAAGAAATTCCTCCTGCATCGCTTCAATCCAAGGGTTTTCTGCCATTGCTTCCTGAATGTTCTTTGGTTCTTTGAGGCTGATTGAGCAAACGTAAATGCACAATTCGAGATCGGTGGCAAGTTGTCTCCTCGTCTGAACTGGCTTTGAAGGTTCACCAATAATATGTTCTATTGGGTGGTATTTTGTCCATTGAAACGTAGAAGGGTACCTTGGGTTTAACGAATGTGTGTTAGATGGTTCTTGTAACCTTGAAGAAGATTCAGTAGAGTCTGTTGCAAATGGGTTTTCAAATACTTCTTCTTCTTCTAACGCAACATCGTTTGAATTATTTGTGGGTTCTTCTTGAAAATCTGTATTTTGGTTTTGCTCATCAACTCTTGGTAGATCAGTTTCAATAACTGGAGTTGCTGGAGTAGATGTAGATGATGTTGATGTAGTTGGTGCTTCAGCTTCGATTGTTGTAGATGCATCTTGTGGTGGTGGTGGTGGTGGTGGTTGATGGTTTTGAGCGGGTGCAGCGGAATGTTGTTGAGATGCATTTGTCGAAGTTCCACCATAGTATTCATCAAACATTAACTCGAAGAAATTTTCCAGTTCTTGTTCTGAAGGTTTATCCGTGTTTGTTGACTGAGCTCCTTGAGGCACGAGTCCTGAACTGATGTGTCCAGAAGTCTGCTGGTTTGGTGCGGGTCCTAATCCGTTTTGATTAGAAGCCATCGGATTAAGCGCGGGTTCTAGA
Source organism: Artemisia argyi (assembly GCA_030686995.1). NCBI lineage: Eukaryota > Viridiplantae > Streptophyta > Magnoliopsida > Asterales > Asteraceae > Artemisia > Artemisia argyi. The sequence continues at coordinate 106,584,207 of CM060698.1, read as the reverse complement.
GCGTATCTCTCAGAAGCCATTTGTGAAATCTCGTCAAACTTCACATTCATCGTCTCCATAATCCTTTTTGTTCGTCTATTATACACCCTGAATGCCCTCGAGTTTTCTGAATATCTAATGAAGATTCCAATATCACCCTTAGCTTTTAACTTCCCTAGATCTTCTCTGTCATTCGTCGGATAGCACAAAGCGTTAAACACGTGAAGGTAAGAGATGTCAGGTTTACGGTTGTTCACTAGCTCATATGGGGTTTTATTGAATCTCGGATGGACTAGGGATCGGTTTTGAGTAAAACAAGCAGTGGCTACAGCATCAGCCCATAAGAATAGAGGTGCACTAGAGAAAATCAGCATTGTGCGAGCAGCTTCCACAAGAGTTCTATTTCTTCTTTCAAATACCCCATTTTGCTGTGGAGTTCTAACAACTGATGTTTGATGTGTAATTCCAACATCTTCGAGGTAAGTTCTTAACTCCTGGTTTGTAAATTCTGTGTCATTGTCTGTTCTTATAATCCTTACTGGAGCTTGAAGTAGAACTTGAATACGCTTCAGAAAGGTGATGATGATGCCTGGTGCTTCGTCTTTTGATCTCAAAAACTTTACCCAAGTATATCTTGAATAATCATCAACAATAACAAGAATATACTTCTTCCCATTACTGCTTTCAACTCTCATTGGGCCACATAAGTCCATGTGCAACATATGTAACCTTGCTTCCGAACTAGGTACGGTTTTGGGTTTATATGATGCTCTTTTACTTTTTCCTTGTTCGCATGATGGACATAGGTGTTCCTTGGTGTATTTTAACTTAGGAAGTCCGGTGACGATGTTGTCTTTGGCTAACTTGTTGATGGTGTCGAAATTGAGATGGGATAAACGTCTATGCCACAGCCAGGACTTAGTTTCGGTTGCCCTTGTCATAAGACAAATTGGTTATGTCGAAGCCATTTGGTTGATGTCGATAGCATACAAATTTGTACCACGATTACCAGTTAAGAGATCATCACCAACCAAATTTCTTATAAAAACCGTGTTTCTCCTGAATGCAACTTCTAAATCAGCATCACAAAACTGCCGGACTGAAAACAAGTTGTGTCCCAACCCTTCGACGTAGTAAACTCGAGTGATTAAAATATTCCCAAACCGAAGATCTCCATAACCCTGAATAGCTGCTACATGATCATTTCCAAAGCGTACAGTTCCCATGAATTTCCAGACGAAATTGATCAGCAGCTTTATATTCCCGGTCATGTGCTTGGAGCAACCCGAGTCGACGATCCAAAGACATATTTCGATAACCTGCCAAGAACAGAAGAGTTTGTATTTGGAAACCGTTTTGAATTTGGTTCCATGGGGTTAGGAGTAAAAGTAGAATCACACTCATCAAAGATTGCAACATTTTTATTTTGAACAACTTCCAATTTGCCATCCTTAAGAGTGAACTCTCTACCCGTCGGAATCCACATACAATACTTAAGATAGTTCCTAGGCATTCGACTAATAGTGGTAGACCTAAATCGTGCAACTAATCGTTCTATAGATCTGGATCTAGCACTAGGTCTTTTTGGAACATTCTTCTGTTCAGGCGTAACATTCACATTCTTAGAAACACATTCATCATGAACATCATTAATTAAACATTTCTTGCATATTAAACAAACAGAGTTATTACATGCATTAGAACCAGTACTTTCAACATTACATTCAGATGAATCATGTTTCTTATTACAAAGCGATAAATTCCTAGGGTGTTCTTCTACTTCTTCAACTTTATTCTTGCTACTACTCTTAGATGCAGGTGAGACTCTATTGTTCCTTGTATTGCTCCTAGGCTTTAGTCTGCTGCTCCTAGAGGTGCTTTCTAATCCTGTAGAAGGTAAGGCACACGCGTTAGGATTTATATTGTTGTCCTTTTTAGCATCACTAGACTCTTTAGAATTATCCTTTTTGCACGCATTTGTCTTAGAAGTGGAGGCAGACGCATTAGTGGGACTAATCCTAAAAAGGCCAGGTGCTATCACTTCTGGTGTTTCGACAACCGCTTTTCCTTTATCAACAATCTTTTCATTTTCATTTTTCTTGGGCAAGGGTGTTGGAGTGACTGGTTTTGTCAAATCCTTTTTCTCATCGACTTTTGGAGCAAACCTTGAAATTGACATTTTTGGTTTTTGAACCGTGTTTGAAACATTTGGTTTCTCCGAAGTCAATGGTTTTGCAAACTTGGTTTCCTCACCCTTTCCTTTTTGACTTTCAAGCTGAGCCCTCAAAAGATCATTTTGCTCTTTCATGTTCTTTAAGGCACGCTCATACGACAATTTGTCATACTTGCATTCTTCCTTTTTTCGATCAAGTTGTTTAAAATATGACACATTTTCTTTTTCAAGCTTTATAAGAGCATTTTCATATTTTGAAACAATTGCGGAGGTCTCAGCTCTTAGTCGTTCATCGTCTTGAACAGAGTATGTTTGTAAAATGATGGACATAATGTCAGTGGTCATAACAACTTCGAAGAGAGAATCATTTAGGTTTTCCAAAACATTCATGTTTTCACGAGTATCATTAGCTTCGTTTACCAGGGATTTGTGGTCCTTGACAAAGTCGGCCGTTTCTTTTAAGAAATCTTGTTTAAAATGGATTACCCTCGCACTGATGTTATTCAGTGGGATAGTAATTTCGTTTTCAAAAACTTTTTTCTGCTCAATATGAAAACTGGAATGCCAGTTGTTAATATTGATTGTATTTTTAGAAGCAACAATATTTTGAAGTTCTTGAATTATCTTTTTAACGTCATCCAAAATTTCTCTAGCCTCACTTGTATTAAAAGTGTTGTTAGAAGACATTTGTTCCATTTTTGAAAGAGATTTGGAAACAATTACTTTCTTAGAAAACATTTTTGAGAATGGTCGTTTTATGGAAAACACAGATGGTTCTTTTTGTGGAACAAAAGTAATTCCCGAAAGTTTGTTCAATTTGTTGTAATCAATGGGTTTCAAATCCTTTTGTTTCATTTTATTTATGCTCTCTTCGACATGTTCTATCGTTTGCACATAATCCCGAACGACGGGAGGATCATGTTTAGTGTAAATCACATTACCATTATACAAAACATTCTGTTCTTGCTGAGCTTTCTTGAGATTACTGGAGGTGTTTTACCAAGAGCCACTTTATGTTTCGTATGGTAAATCGGATTAGTTTGATTTGAAATCATTTTCATTGTTTGACTTGACTGACCCGACTTAACCACCAATTCTTCTAAATGAGCAATCATGTGTTCTGACTCTACGATTTCGGCCAAAAGTTTGTCTTCTTTCTTTGCAAAGTCCTTTTTCAGCTCGTCCCTTTTTTTTTCAAGATTGGTATAAGCTGATTTTTGTTTAGAAAGTTGGTTTTGTAAATCAGAAATTTCCGCGTTTAAAGATTTTATCTTTTTGAAAGAATTAACATCAAGTGTATCAAACTTGAGTTGCAATTGTTTTTCCCTTGAAACGGAATTTTGATAACCAGTTTCTAATTCAGACAATCTTTTGTTATGAAATTCAAAAGCTTTAACGTTTTCTTTGTAACTCTCAAGCTCAGCGGTCAATTTAACATTCGCGGCCTTAACATCGCGATTGACCTTTTTCACATTCTCAATTTCAATACGACAATTATTCAATAATGATTCAAATAAAGCACGTGTTTCCTCATTATTCTCAGCATGCTGTGAAACGAAACCTCCATTATGATTCACATCGGGAGTTGCTGAAGGAGTATTGCTACTACTTGGCGTGTCCAGGTATGTATCATAAGTGGGTGCTAGCTTCTTAGAATGTTGTTCCTCATGAGGAGACATATCAAATATATCATTATTGTGACATGTGTTGAAATTTGGTACCTCAGATGGTGCATTGGTGTCATAAACAGGAAGTGTGTCAGAATCCGTGTCATACTTAGCTTCCTGAAGATTTGCCATAAATATGCAATTCGCATCGATATCCTCTCTGTCTTCCATGTCATCCATAAGAGCCATAAAATCATTCTCCTCTGTGTTCAACTGAAATCCTGCCTCATTCTTTTGTGCCAACAGTAATGCTTTCTGTAAATACGTTGTGTCTTTCTTGTTCGGCTTAGTAGGATAGTTCCTTGCCATATGACCTACACCCTGACAGTTGAAACACTTTACCAGATTACCCTGATTCACATTTCCCAAATTCCCAACTACTAGAGCTGCAACATTTCTATTCCGATTGCCCATTGCCTGATTACCAACATTCTGACCCCTCTGATTTCCAACAAACTGACCCAACTGATTCCCTACATTCTGACCATACTGATTCCCTGCATACTGACCTGCATTCTGCATATTCAGATTGCCCATATTAAATCCATTAGCATATCCTTGCTGATTCCCATAAACTCCAACCATTTGGCCTGCATTGCCCATATTGAAACTCGGCTGAGCGATCTGCCTGTTGCGAGTATTTGATGAAATCCTTTGGTTGTTGTTCGTTGGTGTAAAATAGCGTCCTTGGAATGCCTTTGATAGAAAAGCAAACGCTTGGGTCAATGATGCATAAGCTTCATCATTTTCAGTGAATTCTGGGTCTTCGAATTGTGGGTATTGCTGTTGTGGAATGACATGTTGTTGTTGCTGTGGGTAGAACTGTTGTTGGTAGACCGGTGTTGGTTGTTGAATGTATGAAGGTTGCATGTAGTTGTGAGTGGAAGATGATGATGGTTGTTGTGTGTTCACTGGTAGCGGTGTTGGTGTAGTAGCAATTAATGCAAGAGGATCATGATTCTTTGCCAATCTTTCTTTCCTTACTTCATTAGCCTCAGCTTGGTTTTGTTTCAGAAAATCATAGAGTTGATCATAATTCACCTTATGTAAATCCTTTGTTTGATTCACAATTGTAACATAACGACCCCATTCTTCTGGAAGGTTATTGATGAATTTGATGTTTGTTGCAATTGTTCGAGGTGTCAACTTGTTTCTGATTAACTCATTCATCAAAGTGCAAAACCTTGTGTAGTAGGATTCAATCTGTTCACCTTTAGTGGATGTAAAATTCTCCCATTCAGTAAGAAGTTTGTTCTCAACGTCTTGTTGTCCAATCTCTGTTCCATGACATATCCTTCTAACACGTTCCCACATAGCATAAGCAGTTTCACAGCTGTCGACCGTAGCAAAGATCTCCCGTGGTAATCCAAGTTGGATTAAATGCATTACCATATCATCTGCGGCGATCTGCTTCTTGTCTTCCTCTGTGTAATCTGCTTCTGTTTGTTCACGCACGAATGGTTGAGTAGGAGGTGTTGTATTTGGATTACCTTCAATTTGAACTTATCTTGGCTTGAATGGACCATTTGTAATGGAATTGATCATTAATTTACCATCAAGCTTTATTTTGATGTAACGAAGCATGCGGCTTGTCCATGGGAGATATCCACCTTTTTCAAGCATTGGAGGTCGGTTTTCCGCACCAGCTGCATGAATATCTTGCTGAGTAGCCATTGATGAAGTGTAGATTGATAAAGTTGATTCTTGGATTGATTCAACGAAGTATGAGTTGTGTTTAGTGTAAGTTGATGCAAGTTTTTATGGTGAAAAATTTGATCTAAAACCTTAAAACCTCAATAACTTCCATTCGGAGTGGATTTGGGCCTCGAAGCTTGGCTTGAATGATCTTTAGATAATTCAACGTGTCCTTCTTCTCGGTCTCACGGTCGTTTTGACAGGCGTAAAGTCCAGATCTTATGCGTAAACAGTAAACTTAAGCGTAGAATCTTATGCGTAGAAAAGGGGTTTTGACCTCAACTTACTCGTAGAAAGTACTGTAGACACCTGTAACATGTACTATACACAAAATCTTACGCGTAGAATGACCCAAACAGCCAAAAAATCCGATTTTTTCAACCAAAAACACTTTTTCCACTTAATTCTTTTGATCAAATCTTTCCCAAAACACTTAGAATCACTAAAGCTTCAAGAAAAACAACAACTTTAACACTAAAACACTTAAAGATCAAGACTTTTTAAAGAAAAAGTGCACTTTTACAAGAAAAGATGCAACTTTTTAAGAAAAACTTGAAAAATACGATTACCACACACTCCTAAATCATTGTTAGGCGATTGATACCACTTGTAGGACCTTAGATATATCAACTTTAACACAAATATAAGCACTAGATGAAGTAAAGATGGTGACTTGATGAATAAGGTGTGGCGTTGATATTGTATAAAAGAGAGAATAAGATGAAGAGAACTTTTATTAAAAACACACACAATACACACACAAGCACACCTTACAAATGAGAGGTAAGGTGCCTTTTATAGTTCAATACATAGGCTTTGATGGGCTTAGGCTTGAACTTGGTTTACATGAATAATAAAGGCTTATGAAACATAACTAATAATATATTAGCTTACCAAGACCAAGGCCCATTGACTATTCTTATTACACAAACTAAGACACATTACAAAGTTCCTAATATGAGAATGACCATCACTTCTCAATACATATTTTTAATGCTAACAACAAGTGTAGACCATTTCGGATATATCCTGACAGTAAGATAATATCTCTATTTATACGTCACATCGTCAGCCATAAACGGATCCTTATTGATACTTTCCCGTCTTTGAAATCGTTGGACGAAGGCGACCGAAAACACCAAAGAACGCATGTTAAATCTATAAGTCTTGTGAGTCTACCGCTTCCAATAAAATGAAATTCTTGACACGTGATCACCTCTACAAAATTGAGCACGATATGCATTTGGACAACTAGCACATGTTTCTCCTCGTGATATATATAAAGTTTCTTGACATCATTATAAGTAGGTATTCGCAGAAATTCATTTTCATATATTTACATAATAGTCTTACAAAAATATTCAAAAGAATCACAAGAAGTTTTCTCAGTCATTTGAAATATTCATCTAGAGTATCAAGAAGTATACAAATTGATGAATTACATAGGTAAACTTCATTAATGCGGAAATGACATCTCTTCCCCGTACAATCATTATCTAATTGAAAATATGCGAAGTATCTTACCCAATTTGCACAGGAGAGTCGGTGGTCACATGGGCGTATGGCCAGTTTCATATTTGCACAAATATACGTCTAACAATTTCTATTTATACTTTTGTTGACAGCTTTTCAACTTTTAGCGACACTTTTTTTTTTTTTTTTTTTTTTTAAGTATTTGCTTCACCACGTACTATTATATCTTAATCTTAACTACAATTAATATTACCCATGACATGATCTAAATAAAATCTAATCTGATATAGTCAGTTGGAGTAATTACCAACAAAATATAGATTAAAATCACCGGATGCGCCAGCTCCCTAAAGTTTCTCTTGTTGACTTTGTTTTGTCCAATACAAATTTTGCATTGGTTTACGAAAAAGTGAATCGTCGAACGGATCCAGATTTATACTTAGGATATTGGAAAGCGTAAATAATATGGTATGAGAATCAAATGCAGAGATTCTATGTGATTTGATCCAAAAATAGTCTACGGTTTCCTATGCATGCTTTACTCATGTTTACGAAAACGGAAACAAAAATAGAAAAAAGATTATTCCATTGATCATAAAAAGAATTTAGTACGGATGTTTAAAAATATTGACTGCCAGACAAGTCATGCCGACTCGTTAGATCCGACCCAAGATCGATAGTTAAGAAAACCGAAACCCGGAAACCAGAAACCGGAAAAACTTATTTGTTACGGTTTTTGTTCTAGCTTTAAGTTTGTTATACCTGTAATTATCTGAACCGATCATACAACGCGGTTACTATCAGATGAAATTTTCCCTATATAAAATTATATATCTCAACAAATGGTACATGCATTCATTCATTATATTGTGTACTCTGATAAATATGAATGAATTAAGGGTGAGCATGGTCCAAAAACCGGACCGGACCGAAGACCGAGAACCGGAAAACCCATAGACCGAGACCGGACCGAATGTGGTCGGTCCGGTCTCGGTCCGGTCCGGTCTTCGGTCGGTCCGGTCCAATTAGGCATATTTTGGCACGTTTTTTCGGGTTTTTGGTCGGTCCGGACCGGACCGACCGGACCGAGGACCGAATTAGCCAAAATGCCTAGACCGAGGACCGGACCGAATGTGGTCGGTCCGGTCCGGTCCGGTCGGTCCGGTCCATCCGGTCCGTTTGCTCACCCTTAGAATGAATACTCGTTGAAATCTTGTCAAAAATTATGAACCCATGACAGACTATAATGATTGTTAACAATAACTGGTCGAGTTTATCTTTATAGGGCCATAAACATCGAATTGATCTTGTTAGTAATATGGATCTGAGATGTTTATAGAGTAAATATTGTGACGTACAGTAATAACTTTAGTTCGGCTTTAATAAATACGTGATTTTAATCCTACAGTTTAAGTTCTTTTTTACTTGATTTATATTGTGTGAGCTCTAAATATGGATGAACCTGTTAAATGTTACGTATAAACATTAATAAGTAAATGTCTAGTATCGAATCCGAGACCTCGGGATTGCACACTTTACAAACAAGAATAATGTAAAATAAATATATATATATATATATATATATATATATATATATATATATATATATATATATATATATATATATATATATATATATATTAAATGTATTGAATATATATATTTATAAACACTTAAAGGACTAAATGGTCGTTAGTTATTAACCGTATGGACTAACTATCATTAGTAACGAAAGATAAGGACTAGAGTGTAACTTGGGAGTCAAGAAAGATCTAGAAACACCCCTTGGGTGCTATGGCCGGTCGAAGCCCATTCCATAGGGTCGACCCATGCTTTACTTGTGCTCCAAGATTCACCTAGTATATATACAAGGCCAAGGATTAGGGTTTCACATCTTTTGTGCACACACACTAAACCCTAAAACTCTTTCTCTTGTGTTTTCTTTCTTGGCCGATCGGTTCACACCCCCACAAAGGGTTTGGGTCGATTTTGGTTTAATCCAAAATTAAGTGTTTTTGTTTACTTGCATCAAACCTTTATTCGTTGGTAGTTTGTGTGTACAAGAACGAGGTAATTACTTACTTTAGTAATTATCAAGAGATCGATAAACAAAACGGTAAGGGGTTTATCATTGATCTATTTGTACAAGAATCAAGGTTAATTTGAAGTGCATCGGGTACGTTTACTATTTATGTTTTAGTTAATATTTATGTGTTATACTTGATCCTAGCTTTCGCAATATGTGCTTATTAATTGTTAAACTCTAACAGAACCGAGCAGCGGTTAACAACTGTTTTTAGGAGCCCGAAATGTTGGTACCCATGCCACTACCTGCACCTATCTTAATTTTTTTTTGACTATGAGAGTCAAAAGTTGAAAATCGCTTATTTTGTCATTTAGTGGACTTTTAGTCGTGGCTAAAAGCCTCGATTCTAGTAGTGATCGTTGAACACCACCACTAGAAACTAATTAAGCCAGTGGTCCAACATGTACAAAGATCAATTATCAAAAAAAGCATACTGATGTATTCCTTGGGACGTTGTCTATTTCTCATGAATAATTTTACCCATAAGTAGAAAATTAAGATTAAAATAAAAAAAACATGGTGCTTAAATTAGTTAGCAACTGAATGTCAATGGAACCCAAATCTCTACCAAAAATCTATTATAAATACAAGCATGAGGCCGGAACCCCAAAAAGAATCATCAGCACAAGAAATATCATACATCACTTCTTTCTGAGGTCTCCTTTTACTCCTTGAGCTTTATATTCTTGTGTTTCTTTCTTACTCATTTTAGTTTACATATATCTTATACTAATCTAGATAATACTTGCAGGTTCATCAGATATCAACAACATGGGTGCAGGTGGTCGGATGTCAGATCCATCAGAGGGGGATAATATCCTCCAACGTGTCCCAGTTGATCCACCATTCTCGTTAAGTGATCTAAAGAGAGCAATCCCAGCCCATTGCTTCGAGCGGTCTGTCATACGTTCATCTTACTATGTCGTTCATGATCTCATTATTGCCTATGTCTTCTACTTCCTTGCCAACACATACATTCCTGTCCTTCCTACTTCTCTAGTTTACTTAGCATGGCCGGTTTACTGGTTTTGTCAAGCTAGCATTTTAACAGGCTTATGGGTTATTGGACATGAATGTGGTCACCACGCCTTTAGAAAGTACCAGTGGATTGATGACACTGTTGGATTCATTCTCCATTCTGCCCTCTTCACCCCTTATTTCTCTTGGAAATACAGCCATAGAAATCACCATGCCAACACAAATTCACTTGATAACGATGAAGTTTACATTCCTAAACGCAAGTCCAAAGTCAGGATGTACTCGAAGATTCTTAACAACCCACCTGGTCGAGTGTTCACTTTAGTTTTTAGATTCACTCTTGGATTTCCTTTATACCTCTTAACTAATATATCTGGAAAGAAATACGAAAGGTTCGCTAACCACTTTGATCCACTAAGTCCAATTTTCACTGAGCGTGAAAGAATTCAAGTTGTGGTATCGGATCTTGGTTTCATTGCCCTTTTCTACGTAATTAAGCTTCTTGTAGCCGCAAAAGGAGCTGCTTGGGTAACGCGAATGTATCTACTTCCGGTGCTAGGCGTACATATCTTTTTTGTTTTGATCACATATTTGCACCATACCCATCTCTCCTTGCCTCATTATGATTCGACAGAATGGAACTGGATCAGAGGAGCACTATCAACAATTGATAGGGACTTCGGATTCCTGAATCGGGTTTTTCATGACGTCACCCACACTCACGTCTTGCATCATCTGATCTCGTACATTCCACACTATCATGCAAAGGAAGCAAGGGATGCAATCAAACCTGTCTTGGGTGAGTATTACAAGATTGATAGGACTCCAATTTTCAAGGCAATGTGGAGAGAGGCCAAGGAATGCATCTACATCGAGCCAGATGAAGACAGTGAGCACAAAGGTGTATATTGGTACCATAAACTGTGATTAGTGGGCTCAATGAAATTGTATGTTTAAGCTGTTCAACGCTGTGGTATATGTATACCGTTCATATTGATTATGTTGTGGCCAATATATGTATGAATGTGCTAATAAATTTTGTTAGTAATCCTATCATTTTTTATTCTGTGTCCGTGCCTTTGTATAAACTAGCTAACAAATAGTACTACCTAAATATATGGGTATGAAACAAGTTATCAGTGCTTGCTATATGTTTTTATTTTCACCTAATTGTCTAAACACGTATTGTTGGAGATACAAACAACAAACCTGAAGATCGAATCACAAAAACTAGAACACTATTGTCGATCAAAAACTGCAACACCACCTAGAACCTGTTGGACACGCAAGAGTAAGAACAAGACCACAAGGAAAACAGAACATTGTTTAATTAATGTTATTAACCTAACACTTCGTTTACAAAGGAAATAACAACGAATGCGCAATGAGAGCAGCATATCATCCACTCACCTTCCGACTAGGAATGTCTCGGCTCGTGAAACTGACTCGAACACAAACATGTACCCTAAACAAGTTAACATGTAACTTTCCTTGCAGGCAAGTAATACTAGCCTAAGGAAATCTAGACACATTTGTCTACAATGTAACTAACGTAATCGACCAATAACTTCTAACTAAATAGAATTGACAATAGCACCCTAACATGTATAACTGAGAGGTGGGCTAGCGATAATTTTTCATAATTATAATTAATGGTAGGAGTCATTTGTTTCTGGTTTAAGCACTTTAACTGGGGATAACCAAACGAAGTGAGCCTACAGATTGTTTTTTTTGGATATTCACTAATGTTTACATTGATGTGGTAAATATAATTTATATGAATTTTGCCACAGGACAATGTACAAGCCACTTAAACCTTGACACCTTGTTATATACAATTCCATGTAATGATCGTTATACAACTATATATATTACTGATACAGATGAGATGCGTGACCTGAATAAGTAATTAATTTTCAGGGACTAATCTTTGAAGCTACAGTTGGACTTCAAAAAAAATAGGATGATCGGAATATGGGAATAGCTTTAATACCAATATGGACTGCCCATTTCTTGTGACGGACAGACGGCTAAGTGTTTGCTATGCAGTTCAGCAATTATGTCTCTTCCAAATTTCAACTCAAAGGTACATGTCGAGTCAGTCATTAAATGATGTTCAGACGTTGTCATTTGTATAGATCTCTAGACAATTTCTTGTTTGTTTTGTGGATTGTAACTCTTGATATATTTGATATGTTGGCATTTGCTTGTTCTTGGGTGATAGCACCTTGTTAGTTTGCGTAATAATATTCCACTACCTAAAAATATTTATCTTCTTTAATGAAATATGAAGCAGTAAATGCAATCCAAAAAGGCCTAGTGGCGCAGCTTGTTGCTCGTTTGTCTTCAACCACTATGTAAATTCTATTTTGATGAAATAAAGTTGAAAATAAGGCTCATATAAGGCTAAAAATAAAGAAAAAGAAATATCTATTCTTAAGTCTCATTCATAAGAAGGAGATGAAAAATAACTCTCATCGCGCGAGATGTTATTAAAAAGTGTCGATGTGCGGAGCTTGGTAAACTTATGGAAGATATTGAGCTTCAAGAGGAAGAAGATAATTCTGATTCTCATTTAGATTTAGATTCGATCATTATCACCTAAAGGTTTCTAAGAGGTTTTGTCTTTGATCATTTGGAGTGCCACGTGTGGCGTTTCTTCGTTGTCTTATGGTTCATCCGGGGGCTTATATTATATAATTTTGGGTAGGCGGGAGCTTGGATTTTTATTTCTTTTCTTAGCCTGTGAATTGTTAGGCGTTGTTAGGTGGGTCATGATGGTTTAGCATGCGTGATTATTGTTTCATTCTAGAGATTTAAGGTGTTTAAGTTAGTCATGTTGCTTTTTCTATCTTTTGTTGTTTCCTTATTCTTTCGTATGTTTCTAGCTTCTTGCTAGTTATTGATATATATTCTTTGCCGTTAAAAAAACATATAATGCAACTTAGTTTGTAAGAATGAAAAATGTAGTATAGTAGTCTACTTATAACGTTCCTGTTTTGGTACCTCCCATTTAGCATATCTTCAAACACAACAGCAATGCAAAATACTTTTACAAGCAAAAATGCAACAGAGTTTCTGTGCTTTGCAATTCTGCTATAAACTTCACTCAAATTTTTGTTTCAATCTTTTTATTTTCTTTATTATTATTATTTTTTATATATAGCAAATTTTGTGTTAATCACAAAACACCTGTGACTGATAGAGTCACTACTACAAAAACTGGTTTTTCCCACAAAAATTTTCCCACGGAAAGCAAACTGTGTGAAATTTCACACGGGATACCAACAAATTACACACCAAATTGTTGACCAAATTTCGGTGGGAAATATGTCGTAAATTTCTCATGGATTTCTCACTCTTTACACACTAAATTGTTGACCAAGTTTTTGTGTGAAATCCGTCACAAATTTCCCACAGATTTGCAACCATTTTCACACTATTTGTGTTTATTAGACTTCCGTGGGAAACTTGTGGCACATTTCACACATATTAGCCACAGCCAAAAGTATGTGGCAAATTTTAGCTCCATTACTCACTGATTTCACACGGTCTTTTTTTATAAAGTAACTATTTAACCGGTCTGTGGGAAATATGTGTGTACTTTCCCACAGATTACCTACCAATTTAATAAATTCGTGAAAAATATGTGTGTAAATACCCACAGATTTTCCACATAAAATATCGTTTTTATATTTTGTCTACTTACACATTCTCACATTGCTTAATATGTCTTCATATGTGTTTGTTAATTAGTATAACTATTTATGTCAGTATCACAAGTGTATGTGTAGGTTTAGGAATAATCTTTTTGTGTAACAAACCATTATATGTGTGTGCATATCTATACATATATGTTCCGTCTGCTTGTTTATAACCTTCATTGTATCTATAGATGTTTTGTATCTAGGTATATCGATGTGTATATGCGTGAACGTGTAACTATATCAAAAAAGTAAAAGAAAAGGATTATGTCCGTGGGAAATATGTGTGTACTTTCCCACAGATTACCTACCAATTTAATAAATCTATGGGAAATACGTGTGTAAATACCCACAGATTTCCCACAAAAAATATTGTTTTTATATTTTGTCTACTTACACATTCTCAAATTACTTAATATGTCTTCATATGTGTTTGTAGTTTCATATTATATGTGTTTGTTAATTCATATAACTATTTATGTCAGTATCACAAGTGTATGTGTAGGTTTCGGAATAATCTTTTTGTGTAACAAACCATTATATGTGTGTGCATATCTACACGTATATGTTCTGTATGTTTGTCTATGACCTTCATTGTACCTATAGATGTTTTGTATCTAGGTATATCGATTTGTATATGCGTGAATGTGTAACTATATAAAAAAAAGTAAAAGAAAACGATTATGTCCGTGGGAAATATGTGTGTACTTTCCCACGGATTACCTACCAATTTAATAAATCCGTGGGAAATACGTGTGTAAATACCCACAGATTTCCCACTGAAAATATCGTTTTTATATTTTTTCGATTTACACATTCTCACATTACTTAATATGTCTTCATATGTGTTTGTAGTTTCATATTATATGTGTTTGTTAGTTCATATAACTATTTATATAAGTATCACAAGTGTATATGTAGGTTTCGGAATAATCTTTTTGTGTAACAAACCATTATATGTGTGTGCATATCTACACGTATATGTTCCGTATGTTTGTTTATGACCTTCATTGTACTTATAGATGTTTTGTATCTAGGTATATCGATATGTATATGCGTGAACGTGTAACTATATAAAAAAAGTAAAAGAAAACGATTATGTTCGTGGGATATATGTGTGTACTTTCCCACAGATTACCTACCAATTTAATAAATTCGTGGGAAATATGTGTGTAAATACCCACAGATTTCCCACAGAAAATATTGTTTTTATATTTTGTCTACTTACACATTCTCACGTTACTTAATATGTTCTTATATGTGTTTGTAGTTTCATATTATATGTGTTTGTTAGTTAATATAACTATTTATGTCATTATTACAAGTGTATGTGTAGGTTTAGGAATAATCTTTTTGTATAACAAACCATTATATGCGTGTGCATGTCTACACGTATATGTTCTGTATGCTTGTTTATGACCTTCATTGTATCTATAGATGTTTTGTAAATAACTATATCGACGTGTATATGTGTGAACATGTAACTATATCAAAAAAGTAAAAGAAAATGATTATGTCCGTGGAAAATATGTGGGTACTTTCCCACAGATTACCTACCAATTTAATAAATCCGTGGGAAATACGTGTGTAATTACCCACGGATTTCCCACAAAAAATACCGTTTTTGTGTTTTGTCTACTTACACAGTCCCACATTACTTACTATGTCTTCGTATATGTTTGTAGTTTTATATTATATGTATTTTTCAATTAATGGAATTATTTATGTCAGTATCACATGTATATGTGTAGGTTCAAGTATAACCTTGTTAGGTAACAAAACGTTGTATATGTGTGGATAACTACACATATATGTTACATATCTCTGTTTATGGCTTTCATTTTATCTATAGATGTATTCTATCTAGGTATGTGGACGTATATAGGCGTGAACATGCAACTATATCAAAAAAATAAAAGAAAACAATTATATCCGTGAGAAATATGTGGGTACTTTCCCACATATTACCTACCAATTTGATAAATTCGTGGGAAACACGTGTGTAAATACCCACCAATATTAGAAGTATGTGAGAAAGTGGTGGGTAATTACCCACTAATTTCCCACATAAAATTAAATTTGACTTAACAAATTCATAACTTTTAATAGAGACATGCTACATGTATGATATGAGTATAAATAAATATGATAAAAAGTCATTTGCTACTAGGGATGTCAAAAAGGCCGACCCGACTCGAACCCGGTAAGCCTATTCGGTTTGAGTTATTCGGGTCAATAATTTTATTCGGGTCAACTTGACTAACCCGAGTTCTAAACAGGGTCGGGTCCGAGTATTTTTTTAGCCTCAACCCGAATTGACCCAACCCGAGTTGACTTGAACCCGACTAACACCTCTACTTGCTACTAATGATCAACTTAATATTAAACAATGACCTTGTATTTATATACACACTTGACTTTGTATTTAAATAATACAAAACATTAACAATTAAAGTTGTCGCAACTTTGTGGGAAATAATTATAGATAAATGAGCTGATTATTAACCATCCATTTCTTATCTCTTTTGTACTATATCACTTCTTATCTGGTTCTATATCAGTAACTAAACTTCATCCACCACACCATCAAGATCCCCACCAAGATCCGCTCGACCCTACCACATGGCAGCCATAATCACGAGCTACAACCTCTAAAATCTGTGCTCACCTGTCCGAATTTTGGGTATATCTTTTTTTTCCCAAAACTGATATGTGTTTTCCGAATAATGGCGTTGAAAAAGCTCAAAACTTTTTTGTATTATATGTAAATGTGTTTCTTGAGTTTAAATAATGTTTTAGGATTTGTTTATTTGATACAGTATGAATTTTTTTTTGTAACCATCCGAATTGCTTATTGTTATTTTTTGTTATCCACTTTTATTGTAACATACTGATATATGTACATGTATGTATGTAAAATTGATGTAATTTTTTGTATTATACGTATGTATGTAAATGTGTGTTTCGAGTTTGAATTGGGCAAGAAAGAAATTTGTGATGGTTTATTCAATTTTAGGGATAAAATTTACTTGTGTATTCAAGTTGCTCATGGTTAAAGCTAAGAAGTTGTTTACTGCAATTTTTGTGTAGAATTGCTTTGAATTTTGCTAAAATAATGTGTGTGGTATGGTATATTCTTGTTTAGCTAGCTTTTTTCTTCTTGTATCTCTTGTTGGTATGGCCTGATTTAGCATGTCATTCTGTTCCATGTACTCTGGTTTTTGCCTCTTTTTAAGAGGCTTTTAATTTAATCTAGCCGTTCAAAAAAAATATATCGTAACAATGTTTAGATTATTTTTCTTGTTTATTTTAACATGTTATTTCTATTATAATCCAATATGTCGTAATAATGTATAGTTTATTTTTCAGGTGACGCCTATCCATCATGCCCAGATCCAGAGGTCTTTCTAGAGGTTCACATCCCAAGTCACTTAATAGCAGAGCAACACCTAAAGGAAGAGGTAGCAGTAGGATTGTTGGGCATGGTAGGGAGATAGCAGATGAATGGAGCCCGAGAGGAACAGGCAACAACAATACTAGTGGGAATGGTAGGGACGTACGAGATGAATGTAGCCCGAGAGGAAGAGGAAGCAACAATACTTGTGGGAACGGTAGGGACAGAGCAGATGAATGTAGCCCAAGAGGAGGAGGCAGCAACAGTGTAGGTGGACGTGGTAATGAGACAGCAGATGAATCGTGTCCGAGCCCAAATATATTGAGCAATGAAACATTAGATGTTCAAGAAGATAATGAGGAGCATGTGGAGCATGTCACTGATTCATCACAAAATCAAGTTGGGTCAAACGCCATCCCTTCATCATCACTTCCTAAACTGTGGCTTATCGGCGGAGTGTAAGTATATTTATAAAATAATTCAGCTTGTTGGTTTGGTTTCTTCCTTTGAGTTAGCTTAGAGTAGGTCTGCAAGTTCAATTTATATGTTGGTCAATGTACCATTTTGTAGGTTTTATGACCCGGCAATAAGTCGTCATGCGGTTAAACTTTTCAAGACTATGTTCAAGGGTGCTTACGCCACATGGACACAAGTTCCCCAAGACCATCATGATAGGTGTTTTAACCTTTTTGGGGTTTGTAACTTACTATTGCTCACATCTAAATTAAGGAAATGTTATTTTAAACTGTTACAACTAACTAAAAAATAATTTTTGTGCAGACGTTTTATCGATGGGATGCTGCAGAAAGTAATCAGATTCGTGTTGCTTGGGAAACTCACATTGGTAATAGGTATAGGGATATAATGAGGAGTGTGAGAAAGGCTGCAATGAAGGTCACAAGAGTGAATAATAATGTGGATATCAGTCGCATCAGTTCCAGTCGCCCAATTTGAATTGGTGAAAATGATTGGAAGCCTATGGTTGATGTATGGGATACCGACGAATGGAGACTCAAATCAAAAATTGCCAAAGAGAATAGATCCAAATCACAATCAGGAAAGCACACAGCAGGCTCGCGTAGCTTTCTCCACACTAAGATCGTACTGGTAAGATAGTGATTTCATTTTTTCAATAATAAATCACAAGCATCAGTATCTATTGTTAGTATATAGTATTAATTGTTTCTTTTCTACTTTCATTATTAATTAATTATAAACCATCCTTTTTTAAAGTACAGTTGTATGTATCTGATGTATGCGATGCTTTCACACTAAGCAATCTTCACTGATATTGTTTCTCATTAATTAGGAAAAGAGAGAAGGACGTAGACTGAAGCTTGTAGAATTGCATACACACACCCACGCTAGGAAAGGGACAAAGCCGGGAGAGCCCGGATCAAGTGGGAGTCCGAATTTTGTTAATCCGAAGTCTAAACAACGAATGGTAACTCTCGAAGTATTATTATATGATATAATGAAATTACTTATGTGCATTTATAAATCTTAACAGTTTTACCAAATTTTAAAATTGCTGGTTTTACCCGTTTTTCCATTACTAATATATTATGTTGACTTTATGTAACAGGATGACTATTCAAAGATTATCTCAGAAAAGCATGTAGAGAATGAAGAGAATGCCGAGATTGATGAGGATGGGTCTAAGTCCCCACCAGATGATTTTGATGTTTGGAAGAGCGTTGCTACATCAAATGGAGGTCACGTGCTTGGTGCTGGATCGACGAATGATCCAGATTTTGTGCTAACAGGTGTACCAGGATCCGGGAGTATCTATGGAACACACACATGCTCACCTTATGAGGTTTGTCTATTTTCGTTATTCTCACCTTCTCTTAATAGATTTATGTGATAGTGTCAATGATGACCTGTTTTGGGTTAGGGTTAGAAAATTTTTGTTGAGTCTAATATCGCTAATTAGCTAGCTTAAAACAAACTATATTGAACCGTTTGGTTGATCAGTTGATTAAGGTTTATGTTGATTTTATTCAAGCAGGTGTCTTAGTTGTTTGTGAATCATACTTGTTATCTACTCCTTTGTTGAGTCCAATATCGCTAGTTATCTACTCCAATATCGCAAATCATACTTATGTTGTTATTTGATTGTTGAGTGTTTTATCAATGGATTTAGTAGGCATGACAAACTGTTGCGTATTGCTATAAGGGTACGATAGATATGTATAAGATTTTAGATTTGGCTATAGATAGAAGTATCTGGCTGTATGAAGCTTGCTTTTGTGGGTCTGTAGTGTCAAATTTATGTTCAGAATTTGTCAAATTGTTGAATATTACAATTCTTTAGATTAAACCTACGAGTCTAAACTGAAACCATCTCTGTTGATGTGCTGTTCTTGCATCGATATATCAGAAGTACAATTTAACTAGTCAGAAAAGAAACAATAAAAAAAAGATAGATACTAGTCAACCAAAGACATAAGTCACACAATGCATGTATAGACATCAAATATTTATAAGCGTAAGTCAGGCACATACGAAATGTCTGTATGACTATGGTCAAAAATTGATGCTTCAGTACACGCGTTCTCTTATAAATAAAAGGACACTTTAGATGTGTTTTGCTCAAGTTTATTTTGTTCTTTAAGTATTTGTCGTCAGTTGAAAATTTGACACTTGTTATTAGTGAGAAATACAAGGTATACTAAAGTTACCACTGTAAACAACATCAACTTCCCCTTTTCGATAGATAACTTCTTCAAATTAGCATATGTAGATTACAAAGGATATGTTAATTTCATAAGCCTATATTTTCGGTTTATTTTCCCGCTTATGAGCTGGACATTTAGACCTACAAACTAATTACATACTTCCAGATTGGGATTATGCCATTGACAGATATTATTTACATTCCAATTATAGGTATATCATTTCTAAAATGCAACAAAAAAACACTAATGCAAGCAACATGCTAAATAGCTCGCACGTAGTCCTGACTCATACCAGCCCTTGGTTTCTTTTTTCCTTTCTTGGTTGTTTTCTCATTGTTGTTATTCTAATTGAGTTATGTGTAATTGGATGTAACAGGAGATTCGGATTCTGAAAAAGCAAAACGATGACTTGAAGACAAAGATGGAAGATCAGAGGTCAGATGCGGAGGCTCAAAGAGCAGCGGACATACAGGCTTGGCATAAAACACTCAATGATAGGTTGGAGTCTTTTGCTAAAAATTATGTTCCCCGAACTGCTGAATCGGATCCTGGTCCTAGCTAGTCAAATTTGGCATTAGGATTTAGCTTTTGTATTAGAACTATTGGGTTGTAGTATCTCGGAAACAATTTCGATGTTGCGTTGTCCGATAACATGTTGCTAACCTATGTCTTTTGGATTACGGATTTATGTCCATTGGCGATACACTTATGCATTTTGGGTAATGGATTTGTTTATTTCGGTGATCTATTAATGGTTTTTATTGTTTTAAATATTAGCTTTTTGTATTTACAGGTTCGGAAAATCTATTATAATAAAAATACCACGGAATTTAGCCACGTGTTTCCCACGGATTAATCACAAAATTCCTACAAAATTGTTTGGGGAAAATTTATTTT
Organism: Artemisia argyi; assembly: GCA_030686995.1. Taxonomy (NCBI): domain Eukaryota; kingdom Viridiplantae; phylum Streptophyta; class Magnoliopsida; order Asterales; family Asteraceae; genus Artemisia; species Artemisia argyi. The sequence goes on along the minus strand of CM060698.1, from coordinate 106,563,480 downwards.
TCTGTGGGAAATCTGTGATAAAACCGTAAGAAATTGTAGTATGAAAATAGTTGGAAAACTGTGGCAAAAAAACCACGGATATGTGTAGAAAATGGCTTCTAAAAACTGTGGGAAATTTCGTGGGAAATCTGTGGGAGAAATTATAGTGTGAAAATCGTTGGAAATCAGTGGCAAAAAAACCACGGATATATGTGAAAAATGGCTACTAGAAACTGTGGGAAATTTCGTGAGAAATCTGTGGGAGAAATTGTTGTGTGAAAATCGTTGGAAATCAGTGGCAAAAAAACCACGGATATGTATGAAAAATGGCTACTAGAAACTGTGAGAAATTCGTGACAAATCTGTGGGAAATTAAACCAACGGAATATCCACGGTAATATTTGTGGGAAAATAGTCAACGCCCCGTGGGAATTCTCGTGGGAAAATATTTACCCACGGGGTTTTTACACACGGAACGAATCCGTGTGAAATCTGTGGATAACGGCCGTTTCACACTGATTTTCCCACGGATTTGGTGGTAGGTAAAACCAGTTTTTGTAGTAGTGAGTTGCGATCCCATAAAAAGGATCAAAAATTAAAAAGGCTAAAAAGTGTTTCTAGCCACTAAGCTAGTGTCATGTGTCCCCCACCCACTCCCTCCCTTTTTTCTTTAATATTTTCGGTTAGAGGGCATTTTGGTCATTTGACCCATTTTTTTAATTCCACCTTAAATTTCAAATGCAAATAACTTTCAAACGACAAACTTTTACAAAAAACCGATTTCACCATAATTTTTAAAATTTAATCCTCTTTAATTTGGTATAAATCTTTTTAATTTTTTCGAAACTTTTTTTTTCTGACATATTCATTGGGTCATAATTTTTTTGAAAATTTTAGCATTTTCGGCTCTAATTTTGTCTAGTTTAAAGGCCGAATTTTGCAAAACTTAAAACACGAAAGTTGTAGCTTCTTGGCCATTCTTTACCCAGAAATTTGAATCACTCAAATCCAATATGATATGAGTGAGATATCGTATGTTAAAGATGACGTTTTACTCATATTTGTTGCACACAACGTGTTTGATGAAATGTTTAGCTTAGATTTTTAGTCTTAAAATCGAGTTAAATGCACTAATTTTTGTACAACAATGCACCTTTAGTTATTGTATTAATGTAAGATTCAAAAAGTTTTGTTTTTTCTTGTTTTTTTTTGTTGTTTTTTTTAACTGATGAACCTTATTAACTGATTTTTAAAAAAGACATTTTGTTCACCAGTTACTTTGGTTGAACTATATTAACTGATGAACTTATTAACTGATGAACCTTATTAACTGATTTTTAAAAAAGACATATCGCGCGTTTATTAACTGATGAACCTTATTAACTGGTGAACTTATTAAATCAGTTAATAAGGTTCATCAGTTAATAAGGTTCATCAGCCTTATTCACTGATTGAACTATATTAACTGATGAACTTATTAAATCAGTTAATAATGTTCATCAGTTAATAAGGTTCATCAGTTAAAGAGTCTTATTAACTGATGAACTTATTAAATCAGTTAATAAGGTTCATCAGCCTTATTAACTGGTTGAACTATATTAACTGATGAACTTATTAACTGATGAACCTTATTAACTCAGTTAATAAGGTTCATCAGTTAAAAAAACCAAAAAAAAAAAACAAAACTTTTTGAATCTTACATTAATAAAATGACTAAAGGTGCATTGTTGTACAAAAATTAGTGAATTTAGCTCGATTTTAAGACTAAAAATCTAAGCTAAACATTTTATCAAACATGTTGTGTGCAACAAATATGAGTAAAACGTCATCTTTAACATACGATATCTCACTCATATCATATTGGATTTGATTGATTCAAATTTCTGGGTAAAGAATGGCCAAGAAGCTCGACTTTCATGTTTTAAATTTTTCACGATTCGGCATTTATGATGGTACAAAATAAGGTCGAAAATGCTCAAAAAATCAAGAAAATTAACACCCATTTCGTATGTAAAAAAAAAGTTTCGAAATTTTTAACAAAATTTATACCAAATTATAGAGGAATAAATTTTAAAAATTATGGTGAAATCGGTTTTTTCTAACAGTTTGTCGTTTAAGAGATATGTGCGTTTGAAATTTGAGGTGGAAAAAGAAAAAACAAGTAATTTTACTATTTTGCCTCTATCCAGATTTTTTAAATAAAATAAATGAGAGACACGTGACAGCACCAAATTTCTTTTTAGGCTTTGCAAACTTTGGGTGCAAGGGATCCGGCATCGTGAGTGATAAGCTAAATGGGAGGGACCAAAGAAAGAACAACGCGAGTCAAGGGGGAAAAGGGACAGAGGAACAAGATGAAACAGGGCATACAACTTAACATAATGATCCAAAATTTGATTGACCATGTTATATCCACTCGACATCCAACAAAAGAATTGATTTTATTTTTGACAATAAAAATAATCCAACGAATATGCGCTCCATTTTTTTCTTTTCTTTTTTGTTTCTAGTTCCCTTTGAGCTCTGTAAATAAATTGACACTGAAAAAAAAAGTTCCATCTATATCGTGTAAAACACTCATATTGATATACTTTGTATTACATAATTATTCAAAATGATTAATAGATAAACATAACCACGGTCTTGTTTCGACACCAACCTTGATTTCTTCCTCTACAATCTCTCTTCGAAGAATGGCTAAGTGCACCTTGGATCCTCCCATACAAATTAAAAGATATATTAAATTCTAAAGTAATTTGTCTCAATAAATTAAAACACATCAACACTTGTAAGAATTTCATAAGAATTACTCCGTATTCGTCTTAAAAATAAATTTTTGCTTTATGATATTATCAAAATCAAGGATGCTATTTGTAACCAGTGGCACAATTATTGACAGCCCAGACATATTTGAGACTAGAAATAAGAGATGCAGTGGATATTTTTGCTCGTATCATGTACATGCATGTTTTTTTACCGCAATAATTTACTAAAATAAAAAGGCCAAAGCCAAAATATATATAGGCATATCTTTATGGTTGTTCGCCATCACATATGATCATGGCCTGATTGAGTTGATATCAAACCTAGTAAGGATTCAATTGATAAATGGAAGCTACTAGACTTAGGTGCTTTTATAGAGCACTGTCGGCACCTCTAGTTGTTCTGTAATATGCTTTAAATTTGTTACTGTGTCTTTTCTACTTGTCTCTTAACAATGCACCAGATTAAAAGTTATGCCCAAACCTTTTGGGCTTCCAAATTTCATTATATTAAGATTTAAAGCAGCCTCCAATGAAATAGAAATTGGCACTACTGATGGTAGGGAAATATTGGGAACATTCTTTAGCTAGAAAAACACATTCCAACATACCCAGAATGATCAATAGGTTTCTTTAAATGTCAAGCATAAGCGGAAAGTTCGGATACATTAAATATATGTACGGACACAGATATTCAGGCTTCATTTAAAGGTTTTATTTTTCCATTTATGAATTTTAAAAAACACAAGAATTTTCCTTCTTTTGCAACATTATGGATTATTCTAAGGAGGGGAGTGGGAAAAAGAAAGAAAGAAAGAAACCTTTATTCTTGATTTGTAATTTATTCTTGAGTAACCAATAAGCCTTAGACAGCAACAGCTTCCTAATATAGAAATAAAGGTTGATTAAAGAATTTTGAATAGGATCTGCTTTACATGTACTTATGGTAAACTTTCCAAATTTGGCAAAACTTTATGCTGATAAATCTCTTCAATATTTTTAAGCCCTCCATATTTGTGTTTCTTTTGATTATTTATTTCTCTATAAAAAGGCTCTTAAGCATCAAATACAAATCATACAATTTCACTTAACTAGTGTCAAATAATCAAATACATCAAGCACCACTTCTCTCTTTCTCGTCTTCATCATGTCAAGAATGAATGAGCCACTTGCAGTAGGAAGAGTTATAGGAGAGGTGGTGGACGCATTCACACCAAGTGTGAAGCTAAGTGTAACATATAATCTCAATAAGATGGTCTGTAATGGACATGAGCTCATGCCTAATGTCATTACTTCTAAACCTCGTGTTGATATCGGTGGTGAAGACATGAGATCTGCTTATACTCTTGTAACTCTCTCTCCAACTCTACATCTCTTATGTTACATGTCTTTACATATATATATATACATGTTTGTGCATGTGTGTGTTATAACTTTGTATTTTCTTGACTTGAAGATCATGACCGATCCAGACGTTCCTGGCCCAAGTGATCCTTACCTAAGAGAACATCTTCACTGGTTAGATTTTTGGATTTTTGTTCAGAATATACAATTTAAGTACCATCCAATTTACTTTTACATGAAAATTAACAAACTTCCTACCGGCCTATTCTATGTTTCAGGATTGTAACAGACATTCCTGGTACCACTGATGCTTCTTTTGGTACAAATGTTTTTTCTTTTTTATCAAGTGCAAGAATTAAATTCTTCTTGTTTTATGCCAAAAATTAATTGAACAAATTATACTGCAGGAAAAGAGATTGTGAGCTATGAAATACCAAAGCCGGTGATAGGGATTCACCGATATGTGTTCTTATTGTTCAAGCAGAAAACAAGAAAATCGGTGACTCCACCAGCTTCCAGGGACCATTTCAAAACTCGGAGCTTCTGTCAAGAACATGGATTAGGGTTACCGGTTGCTGCTGTATATTTCAATGCTCAAAGAGAAAATGCAGCCCGTAGAAGATGATCTATTACACATAGATGCATATATGTGATGTATCAATGCATTTCAAACGATGTTTATCGTATGAAATGTAACAAACATATAATGCATATATGTAGCTTTAATAATAAAATGGATGAAAGAAAGGGATAGAGCTCAAACTAAATAATAAAATTTGTACTTATGTGTGTATTTTGCTTCAAATTTGAAGCAATTGTATTATCTTTGTAACTTTAATAAACAATGCATTATACTCGTGATGTGTTGATTGGCTTATACATGTTACAAGTTCAATCCGCGTTCAGATTGATCCTTTATACAAGTTGATCAGAAGAACGATATGGTTAATTATTATTTTAATCATGATAAATAAAACATGATATTAGATATTAAAGAAACTAGAATGGATGAAAAGATGGGCAAGATGACATCTAATTTGAATTGGTAATGTCGCATAATAATTCATCAATTAAACAACCTACAAATGTATTTGAGTCGCATACACTTGTAAAATGAAGAAGTTTTGATGCACTCAAGTCTACCCATTTTTCTTGATTGCATCTAATGGCTGGGAGAACAACTTACTCGCGTCTTCACACCGACCGACATATGATAATTAAACCATGTAACATCATGATCGAAAGGATATGGAAATGTAGATTAAAACATGTGACCTCCGCATGATGCTAGATGTCTCCTCTTCATTGCATCTAAAAAGCGTGTGTTTAGGTAAAAGAGAACTTAACTGATGCAGCTGTATTGAATTGAATATGAAGCAAAGGAACATTCTTTCTGTGAGACCAAAAAGGGTTAATATATACAAAAGTCATTGTATTTCAAAACGTGACCAAAAGAACCACCTGTGTGGCGAGCTTGAACCATCTAGCAGTTTCCAAACGTGAGCAGTACGGTGGATACCTGCAGCTTCCTTGTACGGGTATTCTTGAAGAATGATCATGCCGAGCAAATCAAAGGTACGCACATTTTTACTATTATTGTAGTTAGTTTTTTATTGTAACACATGCATGGATATGTGGCTAGGGTTTAGAGTTAATTTTATTCCGCATATTAAGTTTATTAATATTAATTAACTGTAACCAGTAATTAAAACCCTACACAATCTGCTTGACATTGTGGAAGGCACATATACTTCTCAAAGTGAAATTGTTTGCTTGGCGAGCATGGCTCAATCTCCTTCCAATAATAATGAACCCTGAAAGTAGACATTCGATATTATATTACATGAACCTATTTATGTACATTGTGCCTCCTCGCACAAATATATTTACATGATCTTTTCCATTGTCGTCGGGCTCGAGCAGTATTAGAGTTAATTGAATTAGGCGACATCTTACACTTCGAAAATCGAGATTCCGTCTTCAAGTATTTTGCTACTATTGTTCTTAATAAAAGGGAAAACGGGAAAGGTTTCTAGTGATTTGCTATAGTATCTGGATAGATCGTAACAACATTGCACATGGCAGGTCTCCGCAAACTTGTGAATCAGTTTACAAGATTATCATAACATGAGTTAGTTCGGCAATTGGAGCAAATGGCTCATCACTGACAAATACTAGTTGGCAACCTCCGGCTGAAGAGGTAAACTTTATTGTGATGCATCATCGTTACAATCTAGTGGCGGAGCTGGTTTGGGGCTTGTTGCACGTGATTGGAAGGGTGAGGTGTTAGGTGCACGACATGTGGAATATATGAATCGATTTTGCTTGCTAAAGCTGTACTTTGGGCAATCAAAATGGCTAAGGAGATCAACTCAACCAATATTAATACTATAGACGGACTTGCTTACTTTATATAGGTCGTTATATACAAGGACGCCGCTATATCATATAGCTAGTATATGGCATGACATTGTTGCTCTTGTCTCTCTGTATTCGAGCATTGTCCGTGGGCTTTTGTTAAACATCTGGGTAATAAGTTGATCTCGCATAGTATAGCTAGATGGGCATTAACAGATATTCAACCTGTAGTGACTCATGGTCTTGTACATCATGAGCCCGATGTATAGGTGTTTTAAGATGTTGTTACTTGATTAATTGTTATTAATATATTTTATTTTCATCAAAAAAGAAAACAATTTCAAAATACAATCACTTTTGTGCATATTAAACCATGCATGAAAAAAGGACATCTTCCTTTCTTAGTCATATAGTAAATCGAGTACGTTTTGATGTATCGTGTGGTCCATCTTTTTCTTCTCCGTTGCATATGACAACTGTGTTTGCAAACCTGAAGAAACATGAATCTCAAAGCTACACAAATAATATTGACAATTTATTTCATTTCACACTACAACAAACAGGAGGACGGGCGACAAAACTTTCAGCGGCGACGCCCTTGTCCCCGCCAAAAGTCGCTAAACGACAAAAACAGCGCTGAGCTGGCACACAATATCGCTGACCGCCCATTGCATTTTCAACGCAATCTTTCAGCGGGGACATGTCCCCGCCGAAAGTGTTTTTGCAGACCATAACATTTGACCAAAATATTGCGCTTTTTCTTGTCCCGGGCATTATTCCCGCCATTACTTTTGGCGGGAATACATAACTTTTGGCGGGGACATGTCCCCGCTAAAAGATGTTACCAAAAATTTCGTTTTTCCCTCTAAGCATTTACTTTATCCCGCCAAATGTTTTGGCGAAGTTCGAACATCTCGTGTGATACGACGTCATCTCGACTCGTTCGTTTAACATCTCGTGTGATACCACGTAATCTCGACTCGTTCGTTTAACATCTCGTGTGATAACACATCATCTCGACTCGTTCGTTTAACATCTCGTGTGATACCACATAATCTCGACTCGTTCGTTTAACATCTCGTGTGATACGACGTCATCTCGACTCGTTCGTTTAACATCTCGTGTGATACCACATAATCTCGACTCGTTCGTTTAACATCTCGTGTGATACGACATCATCTCGACTCGTTCGTTTAACATCTCGTGTGATACCACATAATCTCGACTCGTTCGTTTGACATCTCGTGTGATACGACATCATCTCGACTCGTTCGTTTAACATCTCGTGTGATACCACGTAATCTCGACTCGTTCGTTTAACATCTCATGTGATACCACATCATCTCGACTCGTTCGTTTAACATCTCGTGTGATACCACGTAATCTCGACTCGTTCGTTTAACATCTCGTGTGATACGACATCATCTCGACTCGTTCGTTTAACATCTCGTGTGATACCACATCATCTCGACTCGTTCATTTAACATCTCGTGTGATACCACATCATCTCGACTCGTTCGTTTAACATCTCGTGTGATACCACATCATCTCGACTCGTTCGTTTAACATCTCGTGTGATACGACATCATCTCGACTCATTCGTTTAACATCTCGTGTGATACCACATAATCTCGACTCGTTCGTTTAACATCTCGTGTGATACCACATCATCTCGACTCCTTCGTTTAACATCTCGTGTGATACCACATCATCTCGACTCGTTCGTTTAACATCTCGTGTGATACCACATCATCTCGACTCGTTCGTTTAACATCTCATCTGATACCACATCATCTCGACTCGTTCGTTTAACATCTCGTGTGATACCACATAATCTCGACTCGTTCGTTTAACATCTCGTGTGATACGACATAATCTCGACTCGTTCGTTTAACATCTCGTGTGATACCACATAATCTCGACTCGTTCGTTTAACATCTCGTGTGATACGACATCATCTCGACTCGTTCGTTTAACATCTCGTGTGATACCACATAATCTCGACTCGTTCGTTTAACATCTTGTGTGATACGACATCATCTCGACTCGTTCGTTTAACATCTCGTGTGATACCACATAATCTCGACTCGTTCGTTTAACATCTCGTGTGATACGACATCATCTCGACTCGTTCGTTTAACATCTCGTGTGATACCACGTAATCTCGACTCGTTCGTTTAACATCTCGTGTGATACGACATCATCTCGACTCGTTCGTTTAACTTCTCGTGTGATACCACGTAATCTCGACTCGTTCGTTTAACATCTCGTGTGATACCACATTGATGAGTGTGTAAATACTCATCATTTTTACCAATTCTGAATTGCCAAAACATCCAAAAACACTCAATAATGAATCAAAATAGTGAAAATATCCCAGGAAAGTGTTTTACATGTTTCAAATGCAAAAATACCAAAAAAAAGATGAAAAACACATAAAGTTTGCATAATTGGCAGTTTCAGTCCCCCAACTTTCAAAAGTTGTCAAATCTAGTCCCTGGAAGTTTAAAATGAAAGAAAAGTCAACCCAAGGCAAAGAAAAGTCAAAATTTATCAAAATAAGTCCTTGGGTGATAAAGTTTGAGAAAATTACACTTTTACCCCTCAAAATCCAAAATTGGCAAAACAGGTCCCTGGAGTTTGTGAAATTGGCAGATTTGGTCCCTGAGGTTTAAAATAATACATGTGGTCCTTGTGCTAATGTTTAAATGCAGGTTTGGTCCCTATGTGAATTTTGGGAAAAGTTTCATGATTGGTCCCTGGAATTACAAGGTTTGGCAGAAATAGTCCCTGGAAGGGTAAAATTGGAAATAATCATTTGGAACCCTCACACTTTTCAACTTTGGCATTTTACACCCTTTGAAGTATTTCAAGAACATGCCAAAACCCAACCCTTAACTTTCCCATAATTACATTTTAGGTCCTTGTGATTAATTCCTTAAATAAAAACAAAACCGGATCCAAATTAAACTTAAACCAAAAATCCAATTCCAATCCAAACTAAACCCAGTTACAACCACCAGCCCACCCAAGCCCAAAATCATCTCAGCCCAGTCCAACACCTCCCTTTGACCCGACCCTTTACTTTGACCTCGGTCAAATACCACCAAACAGCCTTCCTTCCCCCCCAAACCACCCCGTAACCTGCAAAACCACCACCACTTGCCCAAACCATCATCACCCTCCCACGCCTCTCTGCACCTACCTTCACATCATATTTAATGCACCACCACCCCCCAATTGCTTGAAACAGTCCAAGATTGCCCACTTCTATTTTTGGCGCGAAAAATGATTCAAAGGCTGAGATTAAGCAAGAGTGATCCAATGGCCAAGATAAATGATGGGATTTGCTCAGAATGATGGGGGGAACCCTAATTTTCAGCTATAAAAGGAGAGGAGTGCATGAAGAATAAGTAGTAGCTTAGTTTTAATTAAAGTGTGTCGAATTTAAATTTCCAAGCAAATTAGTGTTAAATTTCCTAATTCAAGTATTGTACTAGTGTTAGCTTTGTATTATCACTCTTTTTAATCAATAAAATTTCAAGGTTCAAGTTTAGTTTTCAGATTTGCAGTTTACTCATTTTTTTTTAAGAATTCGAATTGTTTAAGAGGTAATGGTGTATGGGATTATAGATTGAATCTAGGCTCACATAAGCTCCCTAAAGCTTAATCAAGCTTGTAGAGACCCTAAAATCCTTAATCAATAGAAAATAAACAAAAAGTTAAAAAAGTCAACATTAGTCAACTGTTTGGTTTGAATTGATGTTTTCAGGTTTTAAGATGGAATGGTGAGCAAGATTGGAGCTGGAAATAGCCTATCTAAAGATAGGCATCATAGGAAAACTTCTTGTTCATGCTAGAAGTGCTCAGTGAGTTTTTGCTAATTTCCATTTTTACCTCAAAAGTTTAGTCTCTGATTCCTTGTGTGCCATCTGTTAATCTGTGCTTGTTTGAATTAGTTGAGCTTTATTTGAGTAGTTTGTCATTTCATAATAATCTCTAGTTTGTTAGAATTGTTGGTGACTAATATTCCTAAATTTACTATCATTAAGTAGTATAAGTGGCATCTTTGTGTTGTGATTGTCTCATTCAGGTTCTAAGTGCTTTAATAAACCTACTTAGTCATATATTGTTGTCTGAGATCAAGTGTTTAAACCCTAGTGTCCAATTGCTTTGATAAGCTCAAAACAGTCCAGCATAAGGGGTGTTTGGCTTATGCTGGTTCAGGGTTCATCAGGGCATTAGTGACATTGTATTTAGTTATATCTCATCACATTAAGCCTGGATAGGTTTTGTAAGCAACAAAATTGGTTTAGTATAGAGCAAAAAGTCAAAATCTTACTCTAATTCTCCACACAGTTAATTGTGTAAGAGTTAGGAGTCCATAAGCTCATAATCTGATAGGAAGTTGTTAATCTAGCTTTGAGTAAACTTATTTTAGCTTAAAACATCATAATCAGTAAGTTAGGTCACCTAGAATCTCACCAAAGTCAAAGTTTGATTGTTCTTGTCAAAAGTCAAAATACTTGTTCTCAGATTTCATCATATTTGCTTGTTCATTTCTTAATTTTGTGATTTAATTGGGATTGTGAGAATTGGAGGTTTAGTTTTCTACCAGCTCAACTTTGAGATTATGCTTTCATTTCATTTTTAGAAAATTTAACCTGGGCCCCACAGACTCTCAAAGTAACCTGCAGGGCAAGCTTGTGCCCTGCTCACCCAGTCACCACCTCACCACCATCACTTTGGTGGTGTTTTGTGACCACCATTGTGGACCCCAGACCCCATAAGCAGGTTTTTCCAACCCCCCTCCTAGTAGACTCCTAGGTTTGACCACTTGTTTGACCTAAGTCACTGTGGACCCCACTTAGTTTAAGCTTTAAAGTTTGTCCCAAGTCTGAGTTAGTTTTAACTTTGCTCAAGTGCTTATTTCTCCTTAAACAGCTTATTTGTGCTTATTGTCTGTTGTTCCTAGCTTAATTAGGTTTGTTAAACTTATTTGTAACTGATTTCACCAAAGTGGACCCCACTCAAGGCCATTTGACCCAGTTTGACCAAACAGTCAACCAAAGTCAACTGTTTAAGACAAGGGGGTGTCACAGCTTATTTATAAGCTAATTTTAAAAGTGTTTTTACAAAAGTTTGTCTTTTTAAGGTATTAAGTAGTTCTGTAAAAGAAAAATCCAAAAAAATCCAAGTTTTAAAAAGTGATAGTTTCTATTTAATTCAAGTTAATTTTAATTTTCATTTTTATAATTAATTTAAGTCACTAGTGTTTTTATATTTTTATTAAATTCCTCATATATTAAAGTAGTTATAATAATTTTTTCAGATTTTTATTTTGTCATTTAGTGCTAATTAGATTTAATTTTAATTTTCTTTATTATTAATTAATATCAAATATTAAATAGCTTAATTAGTTTTTATAAGGATAAATCTAGTTTTTATAATTTTCCTAGCTTTAATATAGTATAATAAGTTTTTAGAAAATAAATTTTAGGATTCTACTATTCATTTTCTATTTTTCTTATTTTATTTGTTTAAATTAGAATTAAGTTAATTAAAAGGTAATTAATTAGTAGATTAATCTTAAACATAATTTTTAGAGTTTTTTATAATTTTGTAGGATTCCTGTAATGGTTAAGTAATTTTATAAATTTTATCTTAATTTTCCAAGTTAATTTAGTATTAATATAAATTAAAAGTAGTTTAATTAGTTTAATTAAGTTAAATAGTTTTTAATTAATTACAAAACCACAAAAAGACAAAAATATTATTTTTAATTTTTTATACTTTCTTCAAGTTCTAATTTAGGTTTAGAAAATATTTTTGTTAATTTTTAGTATAATTTAAATCATTTGTCATTTTTAGTTTATTTAAATTAGGTTTAATTTAGATTTTAAATAGTTTAATTAATTAAATAATAGTTTAATAATATTTTAATCACTTTTATAATTTCTTTTTCATTTTTAATTTTAAGTTTTGAAAAGTGTCAAAAGCACCCCCTGTAGTTTGATAAATTCCAAAAACCCACTTTTCCAGTCCGATACGTGATCTTAATTGTCAATTTGTGCATATATCTGGTATCTGATTATTGTGAATATTATATCTGTTTGTCAATACCAAAATAACAGTAGCAATATCATTCCCACATCATCTGGCTACTGTCCTCAGTGCCACTTTCTCATAAACGATTCCAAAAGCACCATTTCAATCTCGCTGGGACTTTCACGACCCGGGGAAACACTACACTATCACCGGAGTATTGATTCTAGGCTATCTTTGACTTATTGACCTTGGTCAATAATAATAAGACGGTTTAGGCTCAATCAAAATTTGGCGCCGCTGCCGGGGAGGTTGTTGCGTGTTTTAAAATCGTTTTAAGTTTAGTGGTTTTCAAAACCCTCCCTGTAAAAAGTTTTTTAAAAATATTATCATATCAGAAAAAAAAACGTTCATTAACACTTCTCCTGAAGTGTTGAAAAACACCAAAAGAATTAAAAACAATCAAAAACAAACTGTGAAGTTAAATTACTTCGTGTTCTTTAAGATTACAACCTGAAACAGTTGGTTTAAGGTAAGTTCTGACATTAAATTGCGAACTGAAGAGGAAACCTATTTACTTCCTCCCGCCAGCCTGCGAGTAATCTTAAAGGGACGATTTCGGTTAACGAATCAGTTCCAAAAATATTTCCCAAGTTTTCTGCACACACACCCATAAGCCTAAAACAGTTTTTTTTCAAATCAATTAATAAACCCATAATAAGTTCCCAAACTTAAGATTAAAACTTGCCTTTGTATCCCTGTGAGTAGTGTACCTTTTTCAAAGAAGCTGCTCACTTGTGATTATTGGTTTAAGTTCACTGTAGTTTTGCCTCGAACTTGTGTTGAAAAATTGTTTTTAGTGCATGCGCACTCGGTCTCAAACAAAGAATAAAAAACAGAAAGACGTACCCGAGCTACGTTCTAACACAGAAACCGAAATGGCCGCTGGGCCACCACCACCATTACCACCCCCTGATGAGCCAGCTCCCGATCTCCGAACGATGGAGGAGCTGTGCCAGCCTACCATGCAAGGGCGGGGTGGGCCTATTGCACCAATCACTATTGGGGCCGCGGACTTTGGCCTCAAGCACCACATGATCCAACAAGTCCAGAATTCGTGTCAATTTCACGGATTACCGGGTGACGATGCTAACAAGCATCTTGACAAATATCTTACGGTCACCCAAAGCATGAAACAGCATGGTGTCACCGATGATGCCCTTCGGCTGTACCTCTTCCCCTATTCTCTCACTCATCATGCCACTGCATGGTTTGACCGACTTCCAAGGAATTCTATTCGTACCTTTGATGACATGGTAACCAGGTTTCTAGCAAAATATTTTCCACCTTCCATGGTTACCAAGTTACGAAATGATATCAGCAACTTCCGGCAACGTCCCGATGAGTCTCTTTTTGAGGCTTGGGAACGTTATAAGCTAGCCATTGATCGGTGCCCTAACCACAATATGTTACAAGTTACCATCATAGATACCTTCTATAATGGTTTGACATTGAGGCACCGAGACATTCTCAATGCTGCTGCTGGTGGGACCTTTATGAAAAGGCGTCCCGAGGAGTGCTATGACTTAATCGAGAACATGACTGCCCATCATAACTTTTGGGATTCCTCTGCGGAGAGGGATGCGTCATGTAATTCAGTTACTCCCTCATCATCATCTCCTGAAATAATTGCTCTTACCAAAAAGATGGATGATATTTCTACGGCTGTGTTGAGAATGAACCAAACGATACAACATCAGGTTCAAAATCAACAAGTGAAAGCCGTGGCCCGAAGTTGTGAAACTTGTGGGGGCCCTCATCTGTATTCCGAGTGTCCAGCTACTGCTGACTTTCCTCCAGAGAACGTATATGCTGCTCACGGTTCCTACAATACGGGGGGTAATTCTTACCAACCGCAAGGGGACCGTAATCTCTTAAGCTATCGTTCCAACAATTTTCTCGGACCTCCCGGTTTTAACCAAAATCAAAACCGTAACTCGAATCAGAATTTTAACCAAGGTCAAAACTCAAATTTCCAAAACCCGAACCAAAATCAAGGCCAGTTTAATCAAAACAATTTTCAAAATGGCAATCAAAACCAAGGTTTTCAAGGAAATTTTCAAAGAAACCAGAATCAAGGGAATTACAATCAGGGTAATTTCAATCAGAGAAACACTTTTCAGGGTAACAACAATCAAAATCAAGGGAATTTTCAAAACAACCGTGTTCAAAATCCCCCTGTTCAAAATCAAAACGTTGTTCCACCCCCGTCTTCCTCCGATGCTGAGATTAAACAATTCATGAAAGCACAAGAGGAAACAAATCGGTTATTGATCAAGACTATCTCTGAACTTCAGAAGTCTTTAAATGATCGACCCTCGGGCCCGGGTATATTACCGAGCAACACGATCGCTAACCCGAGGGGCGATGTCAAAGCGATCACCACCCGAAGTGGGACATCTTACAATGGACCCTCGATTCCTTCTACCTCTTCTTCTCCTCCTAAGGTAGCGGAACGTGAACCTGAGGTTACTACGGACACGGTACTTCCTACTAATAACGGAGGTACCAACAACGTCCACCCTCAAGTTGTCCCGGTCCCGGCTCGTAAGCCGAAAGTTGTATTTGATCCTCCTGTGAGTCCTGATGAAATTCCAAAGAATGATCCTAAGCCTTCAATTCCATATCCTTCACGTGTGTATGATCAAAAGAACCGCGAAAGAGCTAATCATCAGATGGAAAAATTTTATCAAATTTTCCAAGAATTACACTTCGATATTAGTTTCGCGGACGCTCTTCTTCTCATGCCTAAGTTTGCTTCGACAATCAAAAATCTGATAAGCAACAAAGAAAAACTCTGTGAGATGGCAAAAACTTCACTCAATGAGCATTGCTCAGCAGTGCTCTTGAAAAAGCTTCCCGAAAAGCTTGGAGATCCCGGGAAATTTCTCATTCCATGTATTTTCCCGGGGATGGTTGAATGCTTTGCCTTGGCCGATCTTGGCGCAAGCATTAACCTGATGCCTTACTCAGTTTGGAAAAGACTTTCTCTACCTACTCTCACTCCGACCTGCATGACACTCGAGCTTGCAGATCGTACCATATCCCGTCCTCTCGGCATTGCCGAAGATATCTTCGTGAAAGTAGGAAAGTTCCATTTTCCGGCAGATTTCGTGATTGTTGATTTTGATGCTGACCCACGAGTCCCTCTCATTCTCGGGAGGGGATTCTTAAGAACGGGTCGTGCTTTAATCGATGTATTCGAAGAAGAAATCACTCTACGTGTTGGTGGCGAAGCCATCACATTCAATCTTGATCAGACTTCAAGATACTCCTCCAACTATGACGCTGAAACGGTTAACCGAATTGATGTCATCGATGTTGCGTCTGAGGAGTATTCTCAAGAGGTCCTCGGTTTCTCTTCCAGTGGCAATCTTTCTACTAACCCGATCATTTCCGACTCTTCCCCTTCCCTCACTCCGTTTGAGGGAAGTGACTTCCTTTTGGAAGAGCTCGAGGCTTTTCTTGCTCAAGATTGCTCAATTCCCGATGGAGTTGATGAAAACTATCTTGACCCGGAGGGGGACATTCTTCTCCTTGAAAGATTGTTGAATGACGATCCTTCACCCTCTCCGTCTCCACAAATACTTCATAAAGCGGAAGTCAAAAATGTTGAAATAACTGAAGACTTTCCCGAGGTTGAGCTCAAGGACTTGCCTCCTCATCTAGAATATGCATTTCTGGAGGGTGATAATAAATTACCCGTCATTATTGCCAAAGACTTAAAAGATGAGGAAAAGGCTGCACTCCTAAAGGTTCTTAAGTCAAACAAACAAGCAATTGCTTGGAAACTCTCCGACATTAAGGGCATAAGCCCGAACTTTTGTACTCATAAAATCTTAATGGAGGATGACTTTAAACCAGCTGTGCAACATCAGAGAAGGGTAAATCCAAAAATCCACGAAGTTATCAAACAAGAAGTTCTTAAACTTCTTGATGCGGGATTGATTTACCCTATATCTGACAGTCCTTGGGTTAGCCCAATTCATTGTGTTCCCAAAAAGGGTGGCATTACCGTTGTCACCAACGAGGATAACGAGTTGATTCCAACTCGTTTGGTCACGGGTTGGCGTGTTTGTATTGACTATCGGAAGTTAAATGAAGCCACCCGTAAATACCATTTTCCTCTCCCTTTTATGGACCAAATGCTCGAAAGACTTGCGGGGAATGAATACTACTGCTTCCTCGATGGCTTCTCGGGTTACTTCCAAATCCCCATTGATCCCCAGGATCAAGAGAAGACTACCTTCACATGCCCCTACGGAACTTTTGCCTACAGACGTATGCCTTTCGGCTTATGTAATGCACCAGGCACGTTCCAGAGATGCATGATGTCTATTTTTTCCGACATGATCGGGAAAACTATGGAGGTATTCATGGATGACTTTTCGGTCATCGGGGATTCATTTCAGACTTGCCTCTCCCACTTGGAACAGATGCTTAAACGTTGCAAAGAAACGAATCTAAGTCTCAACTGGGAGAAGAGCCACTTTATGGTCAAGGAGGGCATTGTCCTCGGCCATAAGATTTCAAAAAACGGGATCGAAGTTGACAGAGCTAAAATCGATGTCATTGCCAAATTACCTCATCCCACCACCGTAAAAGGTGTTCGGAGCTTTTTGGGTCATGCCGGCTTCTACCGTAGGTTTATCCAAGATTTTTCTAAGATTGCCCGGCCTATGACCCATCTCCTCGAGAAGGATGCTCCTTTCATCTTCTCTCCTGAGTGCATCGAAGCTTTTGAAACATTAAAGAAAAAGCTTACCGAGGCACCGATTCTTGTTGCCCCCGATTGGGACCAACCTTTTGAGCTTATGTGCGATGCTAGTGATTTTGCCATAGGTGCGGTCTTGGGGCAACGAAAAGCAAAATACTTTCAGCCCATACACTACGCAAGCAAAACTATGACTGAGGCTCAAGGTCATTACACCACCACTGAAAAAGAACTCCTAGCTGTGGTGTATGCCTTCGAGAAATTCCGGTCATACCTAATCTTGACTAAATGCGTAGTGTACACAGATCACTCGGCTTTGAAATACCTATTTGTAAAACAAGATGCAAAGCCGAGGCTTCTTCGTTGGGTTCTCCTCCTTCAGGAATTTGATATCATTATCCGTGATAAAAAAGGAGCCGAGAACCTTGCTGCTGATCATCTCTCACGATTAGAGAACCCTCATCAAGATGTGTCCGAGAAAAAGGAAATAAATGAAACATTTCCTCTCGAGACACTCAATGCGGTTGCTTTTCGTGGTGACTCTACTACCCCATGGTTTGCCGACTTTGCAAATTACCATGCGGGTAACTTCATAGTGAAGGGGTTAACGTCCCAACAAAAGAAAAAATTCTTCAAAGACGTTAAACATTACTTCTGGGACGACCCCTTCCTCTTCAAAATCTGTGCCGATCAAGTCATCAGGCGATGTGTATACGGACAGGAAGGCACTGATATTCTCAAGGCTTGCCATGCTGGACCCACCGGGGGCCACCATAGTCCTAACTACACCGCCAAAAAGGTGTTTGATTCCGGTTTCTATTGGCCCACAATCTATAAGGATGCCCACGAGTTAGTCAAAGCCTGTGATGCTTGTCAGCGTCACGGGAATATTTCACAAAAGAACGAAATGCCACAAAATGCTATTCAAGTTTGTGAAATCTTTGACGTCTGGGGCATTGACTTTATGGGGCCATTCCCATCTTCTCATGGAAACAAATACATACTCGTGGCTGTTGACTACTTGTCAAAATGGGTTGAGGCTAAGGCCTTACCCACTAATGATGCCCGAGTTGTGGTGAAATTCTTGAAATCCCTCTTTGCTCGTTTTGGAACCCCACGTGCCATCATTAGTGATCGCGGTACTCACTTTTGCAATGATCAATTTGCAAAAGTCATGCTTAAGTACGGTGTTACTCATCGTCTTTCTACCGCATATCACCCCCAAACAAGTGGGCAGGTGGAGGTTTCCAACCGTGGTATTAAACGGATTCTTGAGAGGACAGTAGGTGAAAACCGTGCTTCCTGGTCGGATAAACTAGATGATGCACTCTGGGCCTTCCGTACAGCTTACAAAACACCCATCGGGTGCACTCCATACAAGCTTGTATACGGGAAGGCGTGTCATTTACCGATCGAGCTCGAGCACAAAGCCTACTGGGCCTTGAAACATGCTAACTACGACCTTCATAAAGCGGGTGATCACCGTAAGGTTCAAATCAATGAATTAAACGAACTTCGTGATCAAGCCTACGAGAACTCTTTGATCTACAAAGAAAAGACAAAGAAGATTCACGACTCTAAGATTAAGAACCGAGTTTTCAACGTCGGTGACAGAGTCCTTCTTTTCAATTCAAGATTAAAGATCTTCTCGGGGAAATTAAAAACCCGATGGACTGGACCATTCGCCATTGCTAAAGTTTACCCATACGGGACTGTTGAGTTATCTCAACCCGAAGGTCCCAACTTCAAAGTGAATGGTCACAGATTGAAACATTATTTTGGAGAGGACACACCACCCATGGTTGTCCCGGATCTCCAAACTTTCCCCATGGACCAATGAATTCGGGGATCGAGTCAAGCTAGTGACTCGGTGAACAAAAATTAGCAACATATATGGGTTTTCACCCGTATTTCTGACTTCTTTCTACTTTCTACCACCCTAGTGTGGGGGAGTGGCCATCCCCCACCGTTTCAAAAGTAAATATTTTTCAAAATTCAATAAACATGTTTTGTATGTATATTATGTCATTCAAATCCCGGGCTGTCAGGACAAATTTACTACAGTTAATCATTCACAAGTGATTAGCTAGCGTGGTAAACTTGACACAAGCCTGGGAAGTGTATGTATATTATATACTTTATTATTCATCTTCCAGGCTGTCAGGACAGATTTATTACAGTTAATCATTCACAAGTGATTAGCTAGCGTGGTAAACCTGACACAAACCTGGAAGGTGTATGTATATTATAAACTTTATCATTCAACTCCCGGGCTGTTAGGGCAAATTTATTACAGTTAATCATTCACAAGTGATTAGCTAGCGTGGTAAACCTAACACAAGCCTGGGAGGTAGTGAGCAAAAAAAAAAAAAAAAAAAAAAAAAAAAAAAAAAAAAAAAAAAAAAGATTGTATGTACAGATAAAATAAAGTGAAAAATAGAAATTTCCACAGTTAGAATCGAATATTAGCTTTTCCATTCAGAGATTCGGCATAATAGCCGGGACTTTGAATATTGAGGACAATATTCAGTTCTAGTGTGGGGGGGAAATTCTTACGAATTTTATCACAAAACTTTCCAAGTACCCCCATTTTAGGCCAAAATTTTTCAAAATTTTTCACTTTATTCCAAAATTTTTGTGGTTATCAATCCGCCAAAGTCTAAATGACAAAGGGGTTGGCTAGTCCAGGAGCAAACGGCTCTTGGTAAAGACATCTCAAACCCGTTGATGGCTGGCAGTTTGCCAAAAATTGCATGGTTCCTCAGCTCCCCCGCATCCTCATAAGCAAATGAGCTGGCTAGCCCACAAGATTATGGCTTGTGGTAAAGGCCGTGGAAAAACCATAATTGGTAATCAGCTCACCAAGATGTTGACTTAGTCCATCAAGATGCTGGCTAGTCCAGAAGCAAACGGCTTTTGGTAAAGACAAATCAAATCCGTTGACAGCTGGTGGTTTGCTCAAAATCACACGGTTATCAGGTGTGCCACAGTTCTTACACCTGGCTACTCCAGAAGTGATGGCTTTTGGTAAAGAGTTTCAAATCCATTAAGTTTTTCTCAAAAGATTGCTAGGGACTAGCAATGTTTTAGTGTGGGGGATTGATGAGTATGTAAATACTCATAATTTTTACTAATTCTGAACTGCCAAAACATCCAAAAACACTCAATAATGAATCAAAATAGTGAAAATATCCCAGGAAAGTGTTTTACATGTTTCAAATGCAAAAATACCAAAAAAAAGATGAAAAACACATAAAGTTTGCATAATTGGCAGTTTCAGTCTCCCAACTTTCAAAAGTTGTCAAATCTAGTCCCTGGAAGTTTAAAATGAAAGAAAAGTCAACCCAAGGCAAAGAAAAGTCAAAATTTATCAAAATAAGTCCTTGGGTGATAAAGTTTGAGAAAATTACACTTTTACCCCTCAAAATCCAAAATTGGCAAAACAGGTCCCTGGAGTTTGTGAAATTGGCAGATTTGGTCCCTGAGGTTTAAAATAATACATGTGGTCCTTGTACTAATGTTTAAATGCAGGTTTGGTCCCTATGTGAATTTTGGGAAAAGTTTCATGATTGGTCCCTGGAATTACAAGGTTTGGCAGAAATAGTCCCTGGAAGGGTAAAATTGGAAATAATCATTTGGAACCCTCACACTTTTCAACTTTGGCATTTTACACCCTTTGAAGTATTTCAAGAACATGCCAAAACCCAACCCTTAACTTTCCCATAATTACATTTTAGGTCCTTGTGATTAATTCCTTAAATAAAAACAAAACCGGATCCAAATTAAACTTAAACCAAAAATCCAATTCCAATCCAAACTAAACCCAGTTACAACCACCAGCCCACCCAAGCCCAAAATCATCTCAGCCCAGTCCAACACCTCCCTTTGACCCGACCCTTTACTTTGACCTCGGTCAAATACCACCAAACAGCCTTCCTTCCCCCCCAAACCACCCCGTAACCTGCAAAACCACCACCACTTGCCCAAACCATCATCACCCTCCCACGCCTCTCTACACCTACCTTCACATCACATTTAATGCACCACCACCCCCCAATTGCTTGAAACAGTCCAAGATTGCCCACTTCTATTTTTGGCGCGAAAAATGATTCAAAGGCTGAGATTAAGCAAGAGTGATCCAATGGCCAAGATAAATGATGGGATTTGCTCAGAATGATGGGGGGAACCCTAATTTTCAGCTATAAAAGGAGAGGAGTGCATGAAGAATAAGTAGTAGCTTAGTTTTAATTAAAGTGTGTCGAATTTAAATTTCCAAGCAAATTAGTGATAAATTTCCTAATTCAAGTATTGTACTAGTGTTAGCTTTGTATTATCACTCTTTTTAATCAATAAAATTTCAAGGTTCAAGTTTAGTTTTCAGATTTGCAGTTTACTCATTTTTTTTTTAAGAATTCGAATTGTTTAAGAGGTAATGGTGTATGGGATTATGGATTGAATCTAGGCTCACATAAGCTCCCTAAAGCTTAATCAAGCTTGTAGAGACCCTAAAATCCTTAATCAATAGAAAATAAACAAAAAGTTAAAAAAGTCAACATTAGTCAACTGTTTGGTTTGAATTGATGTTTTCAGGTTTTAAGATGGAATGGTGAGCAAGATTGGAGCTGGAAATAGCCTATCTAAAGATAGGCATCATAGGAAAACTTCTTGTTCATGCTAGAAGTGCTCAGTGAGTTTTTGCTAATTTCCATTTTTACCTCAAAAGTTTAGTCTCTGATTCCTTGTGTGCCATCTGTTAATCTGTGCTTGTTTGAATTAGTTGAGCTTTATTTGAGTAGTTTGTCATTTCATAATAATCTCTAGTTTGTTAGAATTGTTGGTGACTAATATTCCTAAATTTACTATCATTAAGTAGTATAAGTGGCATCTTTGTGTTGTGATTGTCTCATTCAGGTTCTAAGTGCTTTAATAAACCTACTTAGTCATATATTGTTGTCTGAGATCAAGTGTTTAAACCCTAGTGTCCAATTGCTTTGATAAGCTCAAAACAGTCCAACATAAGGGGTGTTTGGCTTATGCTGGTTCAGGGTTCATCAGGGCATTAGTGACATTGTATTTAGTTATATCTCATCACATTAAGCCTGGATAGGTTTTGTAAGCAACAAAATTGGTTTAGTATAGAGCAAAAAGTCAAAATCTTACTCTAATTCTCCACACAGTTAACTGTGTAAGAGTTAGGAGTCCATAAGCTCATAATCTGATAGGAAGTTGTTAATCTAGCTTTGAGTAAACTTATTTTAGCTTAAAACATCATAATCAGTAAGTTAGGTCACCTAGAATCTCACCAAAGTCAAAGTTTGATTGTTCTTGTCAAAAGTCAAAATACTTGTTCTCAGATTTCATCATATTTGCTTGTTCATTTCTTAATTTTGTGATTTAATTGGGATTGTGAGAATTGGAGGTTTAGTTTTCTACCAGCTCAACTTTGAGATTATGCTTTCATTTCATTTTTAGAAAATTTAACCTGGGCCCCACAGACTCTCAAAGTAACCTGCAGGGCAAGCTTGTGCCCTGCTCACCCAGTCACCACCTCACCACCATCACTTTGGTGGTGTTTTGTGACCACCATTGTGGACCCCAGACCCCATAAGCAGGTTTTTCCAACCCCCCTCCTATTAGACTCCTAGGTTTGACCACTTGTTTGACCTAAGTCACTGTGGACCCCACTTAGTTTAAGCTTTAAAGTTTGTCCCAAGTCTGAGTTAGTTTTAACTTTGCTCAAGTGCTTATTTCTCCTTAAACAGCTTATTTGTGCTTATTGTCTGTTGTTCCTAGCTTAATTAGGTTTGTTAAACTTATTTGTAACTGATTTCACCAAAGTGGACCCCACTCAAGGCCATTTGACCCAGTTTGACCAAACAGTCAACCAAAGTCAACTGTTTAAGACAAGGGGGTGTCACAGCTTATTTATAAGCTAATTTTAAAAGTGTTTTTACAAAAGTTTGTCTTTTTAAGGTATTAAGTAGTTCTGTAAAAGAAAAATCCAAAAAAATCCAAGTTTTAAAAACTGATAGTTTCTATTTAATTCAAGTTAATTTTAATTTTCATTTTTATAATTTAATTAAGTCACTAGTGTTTTTATATTTTTATTAAATTCCTCATATATTAAAGTAGTTATAATAATTTTTTCAGATTTTTATTTTGTCATTTAGTGCTAATTAGATTTAATTTTAATTTTCTTTATTATTAATTAATATCAAATATTAAATAGCTTAATTAGTTTTTATAAGGATAAATCTAGTTTTTATAATTTTCCTAGCTTTAATATAGTATAATAAGTTTTTAGAAAATAAATTTTAGGATTCTACTGTTCATTTTCTATTTTTCTTATTTTATTTGTTTAAATTAGAATTAAGTTAATTAAAAGGTAATTAATTAGTAGATTAATCTTAAACATAATTTTTAGAGTTTTTTATAATTTTTTAGGATTCCTGTAATGGTTAAGTAATTTTATAAATTTTATCTTAATTTTCCAAGTTAATTTAGTATTAATATAAATTAAAAGTAGTTTAATTAGTTTAATTAAGTTAAATAGTTTTTAATTAATTACAAAACCACAAAAAGACAAAAATATTATTTTTAATTTTTTATACTTTCTTCAAGTTCTAATTTAGGTTTAGAAAATATTTTTGTTAATTTTTAGTATAATTTAAATCATTTGTCATTTTTAGTTTATTTAAATTAGGTTTAATTTAGATTTTAAATAGTTTAATTAATTAAATAATAGTTTAATAATATTTTAATCACTTTTATAATTTCTTTTTCATTTTTAATTTTAAGTTTTGAAAAGTGTCAAAAGCACCCCCTGTAGTTTGATAAATTCCAAAAACCCACTTTTCCAGTCCGATACGTGATCTTAATTGTCAATTTGTGCATATATCTGGTATCTGATTATTGTGAATATTATATCTGTTTGTCAATACCAAAATAACAGTAGCAATATCATTCCCACATCATCTGGCTACTGTCCTCAGTGCCACTTTCTCATAAACGATTCCAAAAGCACCATTTCAATCTCGCTGGGACTTTCACGACCCGGGGAAACACTACACTATCACCGGAGTATTGATTCTAGGCTATCTTTGACTTATTGACCTTGGTCAATAATAATAAGACAGTTTAGGCTCAATCACACATCATCTCGACTCGTTCGTTTAACATCTCGTGTGATACCACATCATCTCGACTCGTTCATTTAACATCTCGTGTGATACCACATCATCTCGACTCGTTCGTTTAACATCTCGTGTGATACCACATCATCTCGACTCGTTCGTTTAACATCTCGTGTGATACGACATCATCTCGACTCGTTCGTTTAACATCTCGTGTGATACCACATAATCTCGACTCGTTCGTTTAACATCTCGTGTGATACCACAAAATCTCGACTCGTTCGTTTAACATCTCGTGTGATACCACATCATCTCGACTCGTTCGTTTAACATCTCGTGTGATACCACAAAATCTCGACTCGTTCATTTAACATCTCGTGTGATACCACATCATCTCGACTCGTTCGTTTAACATCTCGTGTGATACCACATCATCTCGACTCGTTCGTTTAACATCTCGTGTGATACCACATCATCTCGACTCGTTCGTTTAACATCTCGTGTGATACCACATAATCTCGACTCGTTCGTTTAACATCTCGTGTGATACCACATCATCTCGACTCGTTCGTTTAACATCTCGTGTGATACCACATCATCTCGACTCGTGTGATACCACATCATAAAAATAATTAATTATTAATTATTTATATATAATTTTAAATGATTTAAATAAATCATAAATGATTTAAATTAATTATAAATAATTAAATTTAAATGGTTTAATAAAAATTGTGCACACTTTTTGGCGGGGACATGTCCCCGCTAAAAGGTGTTACCAATAATTTCGTTTTCCCTCTAAGCATTTACTTTATCCCGCCAAATGTTTTGGCGAAGTGCGAAAACTTTTAGCGGGGACATGTCCCCGCCAAAAGTATATACTAAAAGACAAAACAACCTTTCCGCGGGGACTTGTCGCCGCGGAAAGTAAAGCACAAAATTACCTCTATTATTATCAGATCTGTAATTCGCAATTGTAAAAAAAAACAAAAAAAAAACCATCTTCTGCTTCAATTCTGCTTCTGCTTCTGCTCCACCATCACCACAAATCACCATCTCCACAACTATTCACCACTCCACCACCGCAACCCACTGCACCACCACCGCAACACCATCATCTCGACCACAGACGGTCTACATTGTGCCCCATCTCCACCACCGCAACCCACACTCGCACCACTACACCACCACCATCTCCACCACCGCAACCCACACTCGCACCACCATCATCTCGACCACAGACAACCATCAAGGCAAATAAATCCGGTCTACATTGTTAACTTTATTGTTGTTAATTCTTAATTGTTTTGCGTTTATTGTTTTTACATTTTGAATGTTTTGTTCGCTGCAGGGGGTGTTTGTTATAAGCCGAGACCACAGACGAGAGCCCCAACAGGGGGTGTTTGTTCGCTGCAAAACAGCCCCAACACAGGTATCCAAAAAAAACGGACTAGTTTACTTAATGTTATGATATATAAGTCGAAATTGACAATGTGAATATGTTAGTACTATATGGTATTTGATCGTCTCATATATTGTAAATGATTATAGGACTTTAGTGATTAATTTTGGAAAGTCCCCGTCCGAAGTTAATCATCCCATAGAAAACCCGTCCGAAATTAATTTATTAGAAATTAATTTCGGAAAGTCCCCTGTTTGGGACTGCTTTTTGAATGTTTTGTCTCATTTAAGATATGAATGCGTATAATTGATTTACTATATGTGAAAATTTCGACAGTGTTTCCCCTTTACTCCTACGAATATGTCTTTAATGCACATATTTAGGGAGTTGAGGGGAAATGCTGCCGAAATTTTCTCAAATAGTAAATTCAGTTATACACATTCATATATGAGACGAAACATTCAAAGAGTGGGTTAGGATTGCCTTCCATAGTTGGATTAGGTGAACAAAACGCGCAACTCGTAATTGCATCATTAAAACGCATAACTTGTGAACATGTTTAATTCTATATAATTATTTGTTGCATCATTAAAACGCAGTTATGCCAGTTGATAAGAGTTGGGTCTCATTATCTCGTGCTAGCCTCGATTTTTTAAAAGGTCTTAAAGCTTTTTGCGCGTATGCCAAGGACTTTGTGAATATTGATGGGAATATACATTGTCCATGTGCTAGTTGTTATAACAATGGTTGGATAAAGTACGAAGATTTGTTTGATCACATACACTCAAATGGTTGGGACCAAAGTTATACGAAATGGTATAATCACGGTGAACCGGATACCCGAACATTGGTACCCAACATAAATCATCCCGGGACGAGTGACATGGCTGATTTCCTTCATGATATGTGTCTGAATGAGCCAACTCAAGAAAATATTGGCGAGACAAGTAACGAGCCAACTCAAGCAACAACACTTCCTCAACGTAACGAGTTTGAAGCGTTACTTGCCACTGCTAACGACCCACTATACCCGGGCTGTACATGGATGTCTTCATTGGACTTTATGGCAAAGTTTACGAACATTAAGGTCAAAGGTAAAATGAGTGACTCCACGTTTAACGAAACACTAAAATTTCTACGTGAATGCTTCCCGCCCGTTCTAGGATACAAAATCCCACCGTCATACTATGAAATAAAGAAAACATATAAAACGATCGGGTTAGGATACGAATCCATACATGCTTGTGTAAATGATTGTTTTTTATATCGGGGGGTGGGTAACGAAGATTTGCAGAATTGCCCCATCTGCGATGCCAGTAGATGGAAAGACAAGAACACACTGGGGAAGAAAGTTCCTAACAAGGTGTTGCGTTACTTTCCTATCATTCCTAGACTACAACGTTTGTACAAGTCTAAACACACTGCAAAACATATGACTTGGCATGCGTCTGGGCAGTCTACGGAGAACGGTAAGATGCAACACCCGGTTGATGGTGAAGCATGGAAGAAATTTGATATCGAGTATAAGAAAGAATTTGCTTATGAAAAAAGAAACGTCCGATTAGGGTTGGCTGCTGATGGTTTCAATCCGTACGGCAACCTTAGTCAGTCTTACAGTATGTGGCCGGTAATATTAACAACATACAACATGCCTCCTTTGATATGTATGAGAGAGACTTCTCTTATGTTGACGTTGTTAATTTCGGGCCCTAAATCACCCGGGAAGGACATAGATATTTACTTGAGGCCTTTGATTGAAGACCTTAAGACTTTATGGAAAGATGGGGTTATGACTACGGACGCTGTTACATGCGAAGAATTCTGTATGAAAGCAGCGCTTTTATGGACTATCAATGACTTTCCCGCTCGAAGTAGTTTGTCTGGGTGGAGTGGGCAAGGTTACAAGGCATGTCCGACCTGTAATATAGAGACTCCATCTATGCGCGTGTTAAGCAAAACCGCTTATGTTGGTCACAGAAGATTCTTAAAAGCCAACAACAGATGACGGAAGAACAGAAAGGCATTCTATACTCAGCTCGATGATAGACCACCTCCTAAAAAATATACCAGTCATGACATCTTGACTCAACTTAGGAGATTGCCTATACGTATCCCAGGGAAACATCCAAGTTTTGGGGGTGCGAAGAAAAAACGTGATCCTGACCGCGAATTGAATTGGACCAAAGTATCTATTTTCTACGAGCTAAAGTATTGGTCTTTTCTTACACTAAAACACAATTTAGATGTCATGCATATCGAAAAAAATGTGTGTGAAAGTGTGTTGGGTACTTTGTTAATGAATGACAAATCAAAAGACACCAACAAGGCAAGACAAGACTTACAAAATTTGAATATTCGTAATGCTTTGTGGCTCGTCAACAAAGGCGGTGGGAAGTGCTCTAAGCCTCATCCCACGTACTCTTTCACAACTGAAGAAAGAAAACTTTTTTGTCAATTCATCAAAGGTACGCGTTTTATTTCAGAATTTATTTGTTCCAATTCAATTCACGTATTCATTTCGACAACTTATTCTAATATCATGATTTTTTTTTCCCAATTGATCAAAGGTGTTAAAGTACCCGATGGGTTCGGATCTAACTTCAAGCATAAAGTGACAGACAGTGATAACAACATAACAGGCTTGAAGGCTCATGACTGCCATATAATGATGCAGCGGTTACTTCCTGCTGGACTTCAAAATTACTTGAAGGACCAAACCACCGCAACACCAATAATCAAGCTTTGTTCATTCTTCAAACAAATATGCGCTCGAACTTTGATGGTGGATGACATGTTGAAAGCTAAAGAACAGCATATCAATATTTTGTGCAGTTTCAAGCAAATCTATCCTCCAGCTTTTTTTGACATTATGATTCACTTGGTTATTCATCTACCCGAAGAGGCTATTCAAGGCGGGCCTGTTTACATGAGGTGGATGTATCCATTTGAAAGGTACATGAAAAAGCTCAAAAATTATGTCAGAAATAAAGTTAAGCCTGAAGGATCAATAGCGGAGGGTTATATTGCTGATGAAGCATTAACTTTATGTTCGCATTATTTTCGGGGTGCTGAGACGAGATTTAATCGTCCTGACCGGAATGAGGACGGACCAAGCCCAACAAGTCTATTTCAAGTGTTTCGATCAGCCTGTAAACTGAATGGTAAACAATCATTAATTCGGCTTGAACCGGACGCAATGCAGAAAGTAGTATGGTATGTACTACACAACAGTCATGAAATCGACCCGTACATGAACGAGTACAAGAGGTACACGTTTTATTTCAAAATTTTGTTTTACGTAAGTTATTATTCGACGACTTATTCTAATATCATGAACATTTACAGGGAATTTCCTGGCAATGACATACAAGAAGGATTTCCTCGCTGGTTTGGGAACAAGGTAGACTTGTTGTATGTAAAACCCTGTAAAAATAACGACTATTACTCATCTATATCTATTCTTAACTTTTTTTTTCTTAGATTCGTGAATTGAAAGTAAAGGACGACCCAAGTTGTACTTCCGAGTTGTTCGCTTTGGCTTGTGGACCATCATGTGATGCATTCTCAGCCGACTCTTGCACAGTGAACGGTGTGAAGTTTATCGTACATGACCGTGATTTACGTCGTTTAACCCAAAACAGCGGAATTTCAACTCCTAATCCTAGCGGAGGAATGTATTATGGCCAGCTTGAAGAAATTATCAAGCTTGAATATATTCCGTTCAAGGTTGTGTTGTTCAAAGTTAAATGGTTCGACACTAATAACAATGGTCGCATAAAACGTTGTACCTATAGAAACAACATTACACAAATTATGACAGATCGTGTATCGTTTGAAAGTGAACCATACATTCTTGCAACACAAGCAACACAAGTCTTTTACCTTGATTTCCCGGGTAAACGTGGTAATGTCAAGGCCGTCCAAGATTCTTATCATCGAAAGATTTGGAACCCGGATATCATCGTGGTAGAAGACAATCAGGATGTTGTACATGACAACACATCATCACATGCCACACTCTCTGCTGAGTTGGATACGTTGAATTATGACACCATAAATAGAGATGTTGAGCCAGCGGAAGTTTAGGCACCACCACAACCAATTATCACTTATGTCGACGACGACGAAGATAATATTGATTATGATGACCACGTTCTTCATGATTTAGCATCTGATGGTGAAGATTACGTCGATCGTGAAGATGAAGCTGACACTAATAATGAGGGTTTTTATCTTAGTGATGAGGGAGATTGATCTCAAATTGTAATTTGTTAAATGACACTTATTTGAATGAAATTGTTATCGAGTGGTTAAATGTGTTTATTTATTTATTTTATTATTATTATTATTATTATTATTATTATTATTATTATTATTATTATTATTATTATTATTATTATTATTATTATTATTATTATTATTATTATTATTATTATTATTATTATTATTATTTTGTATAAATTGTTATTTATTTCAATGTGTGTGTATATGTGTATATGTGTTTATTCACTAATTATATTTTCTTGTACTAGTACGTTTACATATGGCAGAGCTAGCGACTCAGGCGACGACATCGGGATCCCAGGAGGCTTCACCATCACCAGCTGAGTCTACAGGTACCCCGGAGGAGGGGAGTGGGGCTAGTGGGGGGAGTGGGGGGACTCACGAGTAGCGTATGGGTTGTTTGGGTTGATTTATATTTGTTTTGGGTTATGCACAAATGTTTGGATAGTTTCATGGATTATTATGTGTTTATGTGTTAGGATTCCCGCTACATTGTTCCCACGTATAGTTTTGTAGCGTATAGCGGATAGCTAGCTTATGTAGTGATCATGTGATAACGGTTTTTGAACCGTATTTTGCGAATTTGGATACAAACACATGATTATGTTAATTTTTAAGAAATTTGGATATGTATCATATTATGTTTGGCGAATTTGTGATTTGAGTGTCTTGTGGTATTGTAATTAGGTTATATACAGGTTCTGAATTTGTAGTGTTAATGTAGGTTTTTTCCCGAAAAAATCTAGAAATTACCCATTTTGCAGCAATTTGCTGCAAAATGGGTCAGACACTTTTCGCGGGGACATGTCCCCGCCAAAAGGTTGCTACAATAATAGTGAGAACAACTTTCAGCGGGGACTGTCCCCGCCAAAAACGTACACCATTTACTTGGAAAATACTTTCAGCGGGGAAGCGTCCCCGCAAAAAGGTTACACCATTTGCTTGGAAAATACTTTCAGCGGGGACTAGTCCCCGCCAAAAGTATTGCCACGCTGGC
Source organism: Artemisia argyi (assembly GCA_030686995.1). Taxonomy (NCBI): domain Eukaryota; kingdom Viridiplantae; phylum Streptophyta; class Magnoliopsida; order Asterales; family Asteraceae; genus Artemisia; species Artemisia argyi. Next base: position 106,532,402 of record CM060698.1, on the reverse strand, counting down.
AAGTTTGACCTGACCGATATTGTCCACGCTGGCGGCGTGGGTCCCACGTGTCACCGCCAAAAGAGTGGTACGTCGCCGCCGAAAGTTTACAGCGTGGGGCTTTGCCCGAGGCATTTTCGGCGGGGACATGTCCCCGCCGAAAGGTTTGGGCGGGGAGAAGTCCCCGCTGAAAGCGAGAAAATGTCCCCGCTAAAAGCAGCTGTTGTTGTAGTGTCAATTGAAAGTATATTTGAAAATATTTCCAAAAAAAAATAGAAATTTGGAGTAAACCTGTGTGATTGTGAATTAAACGGAACAATTTATTTTATGATAACATATAAAGACATAAATATTATCTTGTGAATAATAAAACCGATAATAATTCTTGATGCATCGGGCCATTTCTTTTTTTCTTTTCGATATAATTGCATGTGACATGTGTATATGAAAAGATTAAGAAAACACGAATCTTGCAACCTGCAACCAGTATGGGCGAATTAAAAGAACGATATTTTGCATAGCATAAAAAAAACATTTATATTATTTATTCGATGATATAATATAACCAATAAGTGTTGAAATATCAAGCCTGTCTTTTTTTTCTTGTTTTCTTTTTTTTTCTATTAAATTTGCATGTGACATGTGTGTTTTAAAGATGAAACACCACGAATCTTAAGGGAATAAATGAACCCCTATCACTTAAAGTATAATAAAAAGAAAAAAAACTGTTTATGAATTAGCTATCTTTTTCTCTCCAAGTGCATGCGACAAGTGTTTCTGAAAAGTTTCATAAAACACGAATCTTTGAATTATGCTACGTATACATGTGAATCAAAAGAACATTTTGGCACTTTACAAAACAAAACCCCTAACTTTGATTCTAAAGTATGATAAAATCCGATAAGACTTGATGCATCATACTTGTCTTTTTCTTTCCGAGTCAGTGCATGCACTCGACAAGTGTGAATCTAAAAGATGAAAAATCGTGAATCGTTATGATGGCAAAATATAAGGAGAAAAAAGACTCAAATATTTTGTGATCAAGAAATGCATGTTTGAAAGCAAAAACATAGGATATAGGTATCATGTGTTGGATATGCAGAATGTTTGGCTGATTTCGGAACGTACCAAATCTTTGTAGTTTGATGATAAGCTTCTTGTGTTCTTTTTGTCAGGAAGAAAGCGGCAACTCTTTTTAAAATCTACCTATAGTCACTTCCTTCTACCCTTTTGTGTTTTTGTTGTATCCAAGGAAGAATTTGGTCAAAGTTGTATATAAAATGTATGTAGTAACGTACATCAATGACATTTAGAGCATGAGCACACGTAACGTGCTCCATCACGTTAACATGCGTTAACTCGCGTTAATGGCCAAGTTACGGTTGCATGCTTCTGAGTTAACTCCGCGTTAACGTGGCATGTTAAGCCACTAACGCACGTTAACATGCTTGTTTTGTAAAAAAAAAATATATATATAAAAAAAAAATAATAATAATAAAGTTTCACTTTACCCCTTAAATGAAGGAGTGTTTTTGTAAATTGTTGTTGAGTTAAGGCTGAGTTATTGATGTGGGTGTTAAGTTAAAGTGTAAAAGCTGATGTGGCGCTGACGTGGCGTTGCGTTAAGTTTTAACGTGAGTTACGTGTGCTCATGCTCTTATGAATGTAAAGTTAATTTGATAAAAATGTGATAGAAATATGCTGAGATAACTAATTGTCTAATGGTCTCTTATTAGATTCAATTAAACATTAAACTTTTTATCTTACTCTTGTATAATGCATTTAACAAAGTCTTAAAAGTACAAATATTATTGAGTAATACGCTTTGTACAATAATACAAAGCAAAAGTTAAACACTTCAATTCTTATACACATGATGTAAATTCAGCTCAAATCATTTTCAATGATCATATATAGATGTGAATTCCATATCAATCAAAATACTTAAAATTGTCAAATGTAATTTGTCAGTGAAACTACAAATTAAAGACATAATAATAATTATATTTTGGTTACAAAGATTATTAATGCAAATTTAATTGTCGGTTATGTCATGTGTGAGTATATAAAGTATCACTCATGAGTAATCGATCATTTGGGGGTGATGAAAATAAAATTTGTTGATGTGATGAGAAAAAATAATGGCTCGACATGATAGAGCTCAAACCCTGTAAAAATAAAACTAAGATTTTAAAATATTAATTTTTTTTTATCACCGTCATTATTTTTAATTGTTTTCTTGCTATCAACTACAGCTATCAATTGACATGTTGTCGCTATTACCACTAAACACTGCTGATCACCAACACATTCTTTCGATATTCGCTTTAATCGTTGCATTACGCAAGTATACTGCTAGTTAGTTTAGGTTATATATAAAATGTAGGATACTTACATAACATGTATGAAATTACATGTAAAGTTAATTTTATAAAGAGCTATGCTAGACCCACATAAATAATACTCCCTCCGTCCCATTTAAAGTGTCCACAATAGAATCTTTGCATGTCCCATTTAAAGTGTCCACTTGTAACTTCTAACCAATAAGATGAGAGTTTAGTGGGTAAAAGTAATATTTGATTGGTGGAGAGTTTATTTAGTGGAATCTCCTAAAACTTTGTGCATTATGAAAGTGGACACTCGCTAACATGTCAGCAAGTGATCGTTATATTTTGTGTCAGTTTCTCTCTCATCTCTATGATTACGCCAATCACTCGCTAACATGTCAGCGAGTGAATTTTTTTTTTTTTTTTTTTTTTTTTTTTTTTTTTTTTTTTTTTATGTGGGTCTAACATGACTTTTATAAAACACTTGATAGAAACATGCCAAGCCAACTGTGTGCACAAATGTCTTTTACTAAATTTAAACATAAACTAATTTCAGTTTATTAAACTCAATGATATAAATTCAGCGGAAATTATGCTAGCAGGTAAATATAATGGATTTTGCAACTTTATGCTATTAGATCCATTATGTTTACATTTACATACCCCTTATATAATATTATATTTTCAAAAAGTGTGAAAAAAAATGTTGAATTAATTGAAATTGGACAATGAAATGCTTAATTTTGTCACATACACAAAATGGAGTTATCTCATTAGACAAATGAAAGTTAAAATTGAAACAATTTGGTCAAACTCATTAAAATTTATCCATAAAAAATTATAAAATACATGTGTCGATTTTGTAAAAAAATAAAATAATATAAGGAGGTGGTTGTTACACCCCGCACCTATTTAAGTATTTTATTATTAAAATGCATTTGTATAAGTTTGACTATAATATTTAAGTAATTAAAGACTTTATATAGTTGACTAGTCAATAAGTTTTAATTGTAAAGTCAAACCAAAAGTCAAAGGTTAAGTAAAATAGGTATAAAAAGTTGTAAGTTGCCAAAGTCTTAGGAATGAGATTTCACGGACTAAATATGCTAATAGGGAAAAGATATACCAAATTTAGTAAATAACAATATTCCAGAAATGTTTGTGTGCGGTGATGTGTGATAGCAATGAGGGAAAAGAGAAGACCAAAATATAGTGATCAAATGATTGAGATATCGTGATCCATTGCAAGAGTTTAGTCTCTAGTAGGGCTGAGCAACGGGTCAAACCTGACCAGACCCAAAAATCGAATAAGGGTAAAACGTGAGCCGAGAACCGAACCGAGTTAAAGCTATTAAAACCGAACCGAATGTCAGTTTAGCTATTTCGAACCGAACCGAGTAAAACCGAAATGATTATACAAAACCAAAAACCAAACCGAATAAGTTCGGTTCGGTTCGGCCTGGTTTCATTAGGCTCGTCAAGTCGGGTCGGTTTTCGAGTGATTTTGCTCAGCCCTAGTCTCTAGCTATAATCCCCTCAAGTAAGTTTACCAAATTCTCGGCTTATTCCCTATTTCAAGTTAGGTCCATATATGTCAATTTGAAGGTTTTTGGGTAAAAAAGGGTTTTTAGACAAATTGATAAAGCAATGTGTTAGAAAGTTAAGTTTCTTTAATGAGTTATGGGTAAATTGATAATTTGAAGTTTTTATTTCTCATATGATTATAATAGTGATCATATGCATGTTAGAATCGAAATTTGGGCATATAAAGGAGTAGTGTTAAACCCTTGTTGTTATGTATTGAAAAAACGCTAAGTAGTTTTGGTGATCTTGGTTTAGGAATAAAGGGAATTGGTGATGACACTTCTTGGTAAATTATCCATATTTTGAGGTAAGTAATTTGGTTATAATGTGTTATTGTATCGATTTTATCATATTGTGATTCATGATAATAGGTGTGTTAAGTGAATAGGAAGCATGGTTTAGTAAGCTTGAACCAATGATAGAAATAGGCTAGTTAAGCTAAGGTAATGGTTAACCTAGTTGCAATAACTAGCTAAGGTATGTTATGGTTCTATTTATGATGTTGGTTGATGATTGTTCAAAGTGCTATGTATGCAAGTGATTGGTTGAATTAGTGATATGGACTAATGTCGGAAAGTGTATGATGCAAGATGATTTAATTATATATGATAGCTTGTTATAGCTAATTACTTACTAAGCGTAATGCTTACGTTTTAGTTATTGAATATTTTGTAGGTTATGTGAGCAAGGTAAGGTATAAAGTTATGACCTTAAGATGTGAAGTGTTGATTAGAAGTACTTGTAGTTGTATATACGCAAGTAGTACTAGTGCAATCATGCTACGGAAACAAGTTAAACCTCCGAGTCTTTGTAAATGAAGGTTTTATGTAAAATGTCAAATATGCTTTGTTTGTGCAGTTAAAAGAGTGTTTGGGACAAGGTCTACTTTCACCGATTTTCAGTCAAACAAGTCGAAATTTGCATGAAACTATGTTATGTATTTGTTTCAGGTTCATTTGAAGTATATAAGCATATGTTCACGTTTTGAGTATTGAGATATATTTAAAAGTGCAGCAAGTTAAGTTTTGCTTAAATGAGAAAATTGGATTCGAGCTCTCTATAGCGTAGAGGCCATGTTGGCTCTACGAAATGGAGGTCTTTACAACGTAGGGACCATGATGGCTCTACGGCGTACAGGGTAAATGTAAAAAATAAAAAAATAATAATAATAAATAAAAAAAAATGGTGTTTTAGTGGCAATTAAAAACTTTAGTTGTTAAATTTTTAATAAATATATAGATCTAAGTAAATATATTATTCATGTTTTTTTATTAACTTTATGAATTGAATAAATAAATCTTAGACTTTGTAACCCTTATACTTTATATTTAAATTTAAAAAACATGTTGTTATTTATAAATTTTAAAATGAAAACACGGTTACTTTGATATGTAAATTAATACACGTTATTGTACATAGGAATGACTCATGTTATTCTTTTTTTTTTGAGACTAAGTAAGAATGTGTGAAAAAGCTTTTTTATTTTATTCTTTTATTTTTTTATTTTTTTACGTTCAATAACGGCTCATGTTATTCCTCTTTACAAATTTAACCCGCGCGCACACAGATTTGAAAATTAAATATGACTAAAATTGTTATTAACTAGAATATAAATATCAAAATGAAGGCAAGGCCTCATGGGTTACTGTAAAATGAAAATATATACACGAGATTGTACATAGCAACGACGTATGTAACTACTCTTTAAAGTTTGAATAAAGATATCCAGAAAATCAATTTTTCAATGGTCATTACGTGCTATTAAACATGCATAATGTCTAAAACATAATATGAATAGTTAAATTTAAGCAACACCATCAAATCCTTTGTCAAACAAAAATCCATACAAGATATTTATCGATATTAATACATGATGTAAATTTTATGTAAAACCTTACGCGTGTACAAGTATTATAAGTATATAAGTATAGAAGATTTTACCTAATGTTTTAAATATTCCTTATTTAACAACCTCGTCGTATATGCATCAGGTAGTCTTTAGCATACCAAGATAGAAATTTACATTCTTAATCACATGTATTATTAAAATTAAATAATATACGAATTTTATGTACAAATTATTAAAATTTAAATATATTGTGACTTATGTTAAAACACTTGGGTAAGATTTATTTCAAAGCCCGATGCTTACCCGGGTTATCTAACTAGTATTATATGCAAGAAAACATAAATTACATATGCTATATTTTGATAGAAAAATTGTTTAAAAAATGTATAGAATTTTCAATTTTGTGAAGTTGGATCCGTATTGACAAATTGGATGGTTAAATTTGGAGATACGGAAGAAGTACAAGGTTTGCAGAGGTGAGGGCATACTTTTTGGGGACAAACTTGTGAACCCAACTTTTGGACCAGGCTTTACGTGTCTACATGAACTGGGCTCGTACAAAAGGCCCATATCAAACATTATAGAAAAGGTTCTTTTAACCCTTCTGAATGGTTACACGTTACCACAAAATTACAAATCATGTTTTTGTTTTTTTAAAGGAAAATCATATTTTTGTTCGGTCGTTTGGTTTATTGAGGAACCAATTAAACTTATGTTTTAAGGTTGTTAAAGATTCTTAAGCTTAATTACATATGTCTTTTGTTTGATCGTTTTGTTAAATGAGAAACCATTTGGATAGGCTTTTACTTTGGTGTGCAAAGACGTTATGTATAATCTTTTTGAGCTAGTTGTCGGAGAACACTTCAAAACGTTGCATTTTTTAAAGCCAGACAATGGAGAGAGAGAGAGAGAGAGAGAACGTGCTTTACATTGCAAACAATACTATTCTAGTATTTTTATTGAATTTCCGATGTCAATTAACCATATTTTGTACTCGCAATTGCTAAAGGTCATATAAAACAAAGTGAGAGACGTAAAGTCAATTTAGACTGCTCCGCTCGTGCTTCTCCTTGTGTCACATATAATGTCTCCTAAGTCTAACGGTTAAGCTAGTTAATTATTACAATAATTGTTGATAATTAATATTAGCGTACACGTTTGCCTTAACGACAATATATAGAAAACAATGTTTGTATTAACTCAACAGCCTGCCCAGAAGAGTTCAAGTCTAGTCGCCTTGGAAAAACAAGCCTAATTCTTTCTTTTTTTAGTCATCTTTTTCGAATCAAATTGCGCGCCTACAAGCTAGCCTCAAAGTTGTTGCACGTCAGCTGTGAACTTAGAACTTAAGCGAGAATCTTTACCCCACCATCGGCTACACTGGCTACACCTTCACTTTATTAATACACTCATGAACAAAAAACATATACAGACTTCAGGGGATGCAAACAAGGAAAATTATTAGAAGGTCTAAAGATGTGACTAATTATATGGCTAAATAGATGTAACAATAAGTTATTAGATTGTTAAGAAGTGGGTTCATCATGTCACCAACAAAATGATAACACGGAGATTTAGACATACCAGCTAGGCATGCCAATCAATACTATCCAAACAATGATTTTGTTATAGATTTTTCCATGTCAAAAACCACTTTAATGCTTTGTTCCCATAAAGATAACATTATATTCTCAAAATGTTAAATTAGCATAAAAACTCTGACATCGTACACCTTTTTTAAGTGTCAACTGAACTTTCCTTAAGAACTTAGCCTCAGAAAATAAGCACTTATTTCAGTGACTTTTAGCCACTATTAAGGATTGAACTCATGATTATTTATCCAAATTCTTCCTTGACTAATCAACTGAATATTTGTGATGAGATAGCGATACCATTAGGTATGAAACAAAGTGAGAGATGTTAACTCAAAGTATGATATGTAGCGAGTTCCTATTTTTACAATAAACATTAATAATCGGTAATGCTGACCGATTCACATGTCCTAGTCCAAAAACAACTTTGCTCCCGAGTATAAAATAGAAAGAAGAGAGATGGAGAGGGAAAAAAGAAAGAAGTAAAAAAGGAAAAGAATAAGAAATGATCTTTTTTATCTTGTGTTCCTTAGTTGAAAAAAAAAAGATGATGATGTAAAAAAAATAATAATAAAAAAAATAAATAAATAAAAAATTAATTTCACTCCATTTCATCCTAATTTGGAAAGTAGATTAGGAGAGAAACTTTTGTGTAATTTACGATCCTTTACTTTCTTCTACTCTCCTAAAAAATCTTAGGACACAAATTTTTTAATTACCATCACAAACATTTCCCTTTCACTCCAAAAATTAAACCCGGGTAATGTACCACTAACAAAAGCATCTCCTATTGTCACTTCTTTTTCTCTTATTGCTTTTACTCCGTATCTTAACATCATATTCCAACAACTCCTACAATGGTACAACCAATCACAAGAACCTATACATAACGAGTCAAGGTCACGATGGTAAATGGAATCAGTGAGCTCCTAATTAAGTTATCTTATTGGAAGTTATTACTGGTGTGACGTAAGGTTTAGAGCTTAAAACGGATCACACGTTTTACTTTTCATGGATGTAGAAATATGGGCTAGCGGTATCCGTGATATGATAATTTCTCAAACCAAAAAGTTGTAGGTTTCAAGTCTTGTTGTGGACCAAAGTGAGGGTCTGTTTGTTTAATTTTTTTATTAAGTCATGTTAATTAACAGATAACTTAATGTAGACAACCTCAGTTTTATTATTTAATATTTTAAGTCATCTTTCTTTATTAAGTCACAAACAAACAGTTTTTATATGACTTAATTAATTCAGTTTTTTTTTTTTTTTTTTCATATTAAGTCAATTAAGTTGAAATCAAACACTCCTTGAGATTGTTTTGGTCATGTGAGAAAAGTATATATTGGGTCAAGTCTGCCTTCCAAAAAAAAAATTGAATTTTAGGCATAAACGAGACGAGATTCAGATCACACGAATTATTCAAGATTGTCTCTCATAAACTACTCTAAATCTACTTGATTCAAACGAGTTGCGCCTGAGCTTTATATGACACTTATTTATCAATCTCGAGCTTGTAATGTAAACTCAATCAAGCTTGAGTTTTAGAAAGCGAGCCGTGCTCAAGTTTGAAATCAAAGGATGAAATGACACATGTGTGATTCAAGATATTCTCATAAACTATTCAAAATCAGATTGATTCAAACAAGTTGAGCTTAAGCTTTATATGACACTTATTTATTAATTTCGAGCTTGTAATGTAAACTCAACCGGGCTCAAGTTTTTAAAGGCGAGTCGAGTTCAAGCTTGCAATCAAAAGCTCGATTAAGCTCGAGTTGTGTTTGGAGCCTAAGTTTTAGTAGTGGAGCTCTAGCTTGATAGAACTCGACTCAATGGGACTTTAGTTGGTGATTTAAGTGTTATCAATTGTTTTAGGTAATTGCAATTTACTAAGACACCAGTGGAAGTTCATATTGAACTCGGATACGAGTTAAGCAAGGGTGAAGTGCACACTCGCTGAACTAATATGTTTTCGCCCAAACAAAGATATGGGGGTCAAGGGGGTCGCACCCCCTTGTAGGGTCAAGGGGCAGCACCCCTTGCTGGGGTCCCGCTCCCATGTGAGCGGGCGAGGGTCGAGGAGGAGCCGCCCCTTTCGCGTGGTTTGGGGCAACACCCCAAAACCTAAACGGTTTCCATTAATCGGTATAAAAAGAATTAACATATTTCCCGCCAAAACCCAACCAACATGTCTGTTAGTGAAGAGTTACAACTCTTGGGATTTAACCTATTCTAACCGAATTTAACCCCCATAACTTTCATTAATCGATATAAAAAGAATTAACATATTTCCCGCCAAAACCCAACCAACATGTCTGTTAATGAAGAGTTGTAATTCTTGAGATTTAACCTATTCTAACCGAATTTAACCCCCATAACTGTCACAAATGTTTTTGCTCATTTAAAAATATGAATTTCACACAATTCTCTGTCTTGCTTTGTTCTCTTGTGCTTAGAAAGAAAGTGTTCTCAAATTATCCCGATAAGAATTTCGTGATACCCAAGCACAATAGGGTCGAAATGCTATATGAAAAATGAACCTACACGATTCGTGAAGATATCCAAGATTATCATCACCCTAACCCTAATTTCTAACAACTCTAGATACAGGTTTGTAATTTGTACATCAAGAACACTTGCAGAGTTGAATTCCAGAAAATGAATGCACGCATTTTTATCAGCAATGTCAAGTTAGTAGTGATCTAATCATGGTGAACAATGACCAAATGTTCTAACCTATTACAAATAACATATACCCCAACAAACACAGGTGTCTTTCTTTTTTTTACACCTCTTTTTCTCTAAAGCATTTTACATCAATCCGATAACATAACTAGACAACCAAAGGCAGCACCGCCAACCATCAACAATAACCTTCATCACATATCACACACTATTCCAGCAAAACAGCCATTATTGCTTTCACAATAGCATTTCATTTCCCATGTCAAAACCAGTGAACCACTTTTACCTTTAAAAATAATCTCATTACCACTGTCAAGTATTGATCTCTGAATTGCACTGCTGCTCCCTGCTGCAACTTCGTCTGCCCCAAAACATGTTTGAACAGCTAGTTTTCTCGAGCCTCACTGAGCCGAATTTGCCATCTTCCCCTGAGATGGTCCGACTAGAAGGTGAACCATCTCGAGGCTCATTTTCTCTTGTTTCAGAAGATGGGCATGTACCATCGCTACACGTGCATAATGGAATGGAAACTGAAGGAAACGGGCTACAAGTAACAGGGCAAAATAGTTCTGGAGATACAGAAGCAACACGGTTTTTGCTAATCTCTGGTGTAGACTCTGCTGGTTCGTGAGGGTGAAGCATGCAAGGGTTACAGAACCCGAGGGAAAGATGTAGTTTCATTTCTTTTGCTGGGGAACCCGGCAATCTGGCGAATGAAATGATGCCATGGCGGCAGAGGGGGCACGGGATGGACCCTGGTGGGCCTAACGATTCTGAAGGGTTATTGGTAGTGGAACATAAATATAGGGCGCATCTCACACATAGTTCATGCCTGCAACCTGAAATTATGCCAAGGTGTTAAGGAGGTGTTTAAAAAGTGATCATTTGAATTTATGTAAATAAGCTGAGCAGTTAAAACAAGCTATACGGCAATTTTCTCTCACACCCTATACCCACCTATCTCACAATATATCTCATAAATGCCTCCCAACGAGGTTTGAACCCACAACCTCTAGGTTGGTGGGTAACTCACATACCACTAGACCAAAGGCCTTGGGTGTGCTTTTGCAGTTCTACGTAGTAATCGTTACACAATCAGCTGTTTGTTTCCTTGGCAAGTGTGATTGGTTAGTATATATACATAAATTGACTAGAACGAAAATTCTTGTGATATGCATCTTGTAAGACAAGTAGTCTTAAATCAGGTATAGAAAAAGGGTAATTAAGCTATTTTATGTCTTTGCCTCTGAAAGCAATTTTGTTGTCGCTGGTATAAAACTAAAGAATTTGACGCCCAAATAATCAGAAAATCAAAAGCCAAATCTGTTTATCGACAGTAAAAACTAATTATTGCGACAAAAAGTTGCAATAATCAGATGATAAGTTTTAATACAAAAATACACACACCCTCTAATAGCTACTTAAATGTCTCTTATAGACACAACAAATTCTTAGTGTAAAACATTTTTCATTTTCTAATAAACTTCCTGAACTACAAAAACCACATCTAGGATTTGGCTTAACTATTACCAATCTTGTGCATCCACGTAGCTTGTTTATATCTGTAATCCAGGACTAGAGCATTCTATACGTAGCATTTGGAGCAATTTAGGGACCAAATGGAAACTTTGACTTTGTAAAATAAATACTTCGGATGTGAAAACTATAATTCAAATAGAAGTTAAATACTTAGATGTGTTAAGATATCAAACCTTCAGCGGCTACTGTGCAAGTTCTCTCCAAGCAGACAGCACAAATATCAGTGTCATCAGAGAGAGTCGCTGAGGACTGTAAACCACACTCTCTGCAAACAATTTCCACAATTAAATTGTATTTGTTTGAAGAAACATTCCCCGTAAACCAATATAATTTTCATGCAGATAAAATCACTCTGGTACAATACACTTTGAAAAATACAGTTTGAAAAGTTAACTTAAGTTCAACCACTTTCAGGACAGAAAATGTCAGATTTGCAAGAGTGCAAACCGGATCTGATAGCACATATGATAATTAGAGATGGTTAGTTTGAATACCTAGCAATATTAAGTACACTCAGGAGAGGCAGTGATAAATAATTAGATGGCGGAAACATGGGTATTGCCAGGTCAGAATTGGGTGCCAATAATGGTTCAAGCCAATGACGGCCCCACATTCTTGCAACATCAAGAGGAAGCCACCTGAAACAGCATAAAAATTTAAATAACAAGACATAGTATAGCAAATAGGACCTAAAATGAGTCCTGAAAACAGAAAAGACAACAGTACCCGTTGCAGTTTAATTTTAGACGACTAGCACCTCTTGCAAGTAAAATCTGAATTATTTGAGGCGAAGATATTAGCATACACTATTTAAGTAATAATGTTATTGAAGATTCAAAGATAAAATAAAGTTTACCTGACAACATTTTAAATTTCCACCACATGCGGCATAATGCAAAGGAGTGCTTCCAGCTCCTACAAAACGGTGTAAGAAACGATATAAAAATGGCAAGTGGAACAAAGTATGACGAATAGCTGTCAAAGTATGACGAATAGCGGTGTCAAGACCGGAGGGTTTGGGTCAAATGGGTCAGTTTTTATACAGCTTGAAACACAGCAAACGCTTTTGTGCCTATCTTATTAAAAACATTTATCCGCAAAACACCGGTAAATAAATAATGTGTTAGCTATGGCTACAGAACCAATGTATTAGAATAATAATCTATGTTTTGGGATAAAAGCGATTTAGGAGGTTGTGAGATCTTTTGATCCACTGGACATTTGGACCTGTTCCGCTTTTAGCTGAAGTGTTTTATTTGAGCCATTTTAAGATCAAACGCAATCCACAAATCGATCCCTTGGCACCCCTAAAGACTAATTCTGAAACAGCTAACGTACCTATCAAATCCATTGACGTTCCATAATGGAAAGTCACAGCTGACGTACTTGCATGCAGATCTAGAAGCAGCTGTACACAATCAGCATACCCATTTAACGCTGCCATGTGAAGAGCCGTTATGCCACCATCAGCAGCTTTATTTACAAATTTCACCAGTGCACTACAATGACCAAAAAAGTGATTTTATACATCACAGATTGGTTTTAAAATTCTCATGAACCGAATAGAGTGAAGGAGTATAAATAACCAAAGCCTTCTATCACTACAATACTTTCCTTAATCAGATAATTGGCATAATAAAATAGGATACAAGAATGGTTAAAGATGTTATCTTCCTTTAGCTTGAAATAATCATGTTTTGTCGCGGGAGTATGAAATGGTGTCCAAAAAAGATTATTTGACCGCACATAATCAGCAGCAAAATTTATGTATCCCCAAAATTAAAATTAAAACATCCCCTAGAGCATTATAGTCTACATACTATAGGGACTGTAACCAAATCTAACCTTTGATCATATTTGTTTTTGGGACCAACGCCTCCATCACCATTCGCTTGTGCAGTCAAAACTTCAAAGGGAGCACTAGGCACAAAATCAGCCACAACAAGTCGTATGCAGCGTACATGCCCATTCACAGTTGCGAAATGGAGAGCTGTTCTCCCACTAAGATAGTCAGCCCTTGTAACCTAAACATACAAAATTTGTAAACAGCCAGATATGTCAGATTTATTTGCTACTGGTATTTCTAGATCAGTAGAATTTGGGAAAATGACATGTATAACAAACACGCTAATCACTAATTTTTATTTTAGCAAATGTACTTTCAAAAGCAAAGTTTAAGGCCCTCTGTTATAAACTTATAACAAATAACAAACCTAGTTATCAGTATAATCCGAACTTGATTATGAACTCATAACAGAGGCCCTTAAACATGAATTTTGATACTACATTCCCTAAACAGAAATCATCAAAACTAGGTTTCGCTTACATTCAACTTTCCCCCATAGTTAACAAATAAAAACGACAACTTACATTGCATCTAAAAAGCAAAAGGCTTTGAACAACTTCCCAATGCCCATATCGACAAGCTTGCATCAACGGCGTCTACATATAATCACACAAATACACCACAATTCAATAATCAGACACAATTACACAAATCGTAACTCTTGTTAATTTGCTTAAATTAATGCCGTCTAGGCGTCTACATATAAATTAAAAAGTTTCCATTCCCAAATCCCAAATTTCAATATCTTTAAAAAAAAATTAACAAAAAACCAATATCGAAAACCAACTCATCCCCCCAAAAAGGGGAGGGCTTACATCAACTTAGTACCAAAAGTTTAAGACAACCAAAAATTAAGCTAATTTCATAACTAAATTATCAAAAGATCAAATCTTTTATACCTGGCCACAATAATTTCTTGAATTAACATCAGCTCCATTATCAAGCAACAATGCAACAATCTACACAAAAAGAAAAAACCCTTTTAACAGTTCAAATAAAAAAGCCAAAATTTATATAAAAATATTAATAAACATACATCATTATGGCCTTTAGCAGAAGCAAAATGAAGAGGAGAATTAAGACCACCAAAAGTAGAATATTTAGCAAGACAAGGATTGCAATCAAGTAACATCTTTGCTTCAATTAAATCACCATCTCTTGCTGCTGATACTAATCTTTCACCAGAAGCTGAGCACCCAAATGAGTTCCCCATTTTGTTATAAAAATTCTTTTTGGTGATTTGATATGGGGTTTGTTTATATAAAAGAAGGTGTGTGTGTGATTGGTAATTAGGTCAACTGTTGGAGAGAAGATATTTTGACAAAAAGAACAACAAAATAAGTAGATGATGACAAAATGGTTAAAGAGGGTTGGGACTTTGACTTTGTGTTCAACAAGATTGAAGATTCTTCGTTTTTGATATGTGGACAAATGGATGATATCTCACTTATTTCTCATGCTTTTTTTTTTTTTTTTTTTTTTTTAAAAAAAAAGGGTTAATTCACCCCGGTAAAATATATTACACCAAAAAACATTGAAGTATAAAGGATGATGGTGACTTCCCTCATCTCAGTCCCTTAGGACACTTACAGACTCTCCTATACGAATGCAAAACATTCCTATAACTTATAATATAAGAGTGGCATACCACACTTATAACTTATCATCAGACCACAATGACTTAAAAAAATAAAACATAAATGCATTATATTACAAGTAAAATACTTGAATCTTCTAGTCATTATAGTAGTCCAAACTTCCAGCATCCACCAACCCGTAGCTTCTTGATCACATGTGAGATAGTAAATAGATACGAATTCAGTATAAATCCCCACAACCATAATGATCCAAGGAACCACACCAAAACATAAGGATCCCAAACCCTAACTTACATCATAAACAATCACAAGACTTTCTAATGAATGAGAATGCAGCAGATCCGTGATTGTGTGATTGGGGTTTTGAATAAGAGCCCCCAAAACTGTTGTTGCTTATAGGCTGTTTTTGTTTAAACTTTTTGAAAAACTCTTAAGCTAAGCCGTCTTACGAGTTTTTCAAAATTTTTATAAACTCCTAAACTGATCAAAATAAACTTAAAACTCTTTTCCGTTTTTGTGTTTTTAAAAAGTCTCTATAAAGCGTCATTTATACTAGCAATTGAAAATATTCTATAATTAAAAAAGCTTAAAATTCAGACTTTTACTTGATTATTATGTAAGGATTTCAAAATTAGTTGATTATAAAGCAAGTTGGTTAAGAAGTTTGTTAGGAAGCAGCTTGGTTATTCAAACTAAAATTATAGTTACAGGTACCCGTCGCCGCATTGCGCGAGTATCGTTCTAGTATTCTAAATGAAGATGGCAAATATTTCATATCAATGCAAGAATAGAGTTGGAGCATTCTTGTGACTGTTTTTTACTTCTATATTGGTTACGAACTTGCAATGATATATATTAGTAAGATTTAAACTTTTGACATGTTATGAAAACATCAAAGTGTCTGATCATTAGATTACCTTGGTAAGACTGAAGGCCACGGTCATTTAGTTAAATGTCATTTCATCTTACAAATCAACATCACATCAGCTTTCTTTCTCCTTTTATTTTCCCTAACTCTCACTCACTTTTTGTAGACATGGTCACCTTAGAGCATAAGGTTGGTTACCAAGGCGCGAGTTGCTTGTTTCGAGAGAGAATAAGGTGAACCAGTCACCTAGTTTCACTTGCAATATTCGTGGGCCTCATGTTTGAATATAACCGTTACATGTAAAAAAATAAAAAATAAGAATAACAATAATAGTAATAATAATAATAATAATAATAATAATAATAATAATAATAATAATAAATTACACATTACCTGAAATTTTACTTATAAATACCCCAAAACTTCAACAAATTTATACACAAAACAATATATATCTAATTCCTTTTATTTTTAAAATGAATTTCGATATGATTATGTTAACCGATTCAGAAGAAGAATAAGAAATTGAAAGTCGGAACATGAATTTTATTGCAAGAGCAGTGCGAGACGAAAACCAAATCGCCCCGGTGATAAAACGCATTAATCGAGATCGTTATGGTGCGTATGACCATTTAGTCGAAGCTTATTTTAGTGAGAATCCACAATACGATGAATATAGGTTCCGGAAAAGGTTCTGAAATAGGTCGCAATCTTTTCAACTGGATAGTTCGGGAGGTAACTATTCATTGTCCATTTTTTTTAGTAGTAATATTGATTGTACCGGAAAAGAAGGCATTTCAACGTTGATGAAGTGCACCTCCGCAATTCGTCAATTGGCATACGGCGCGGTTCCTGATGCTTTAGACGAATTTTTGCAGATAAGTGACAAAACTTCCTGTCGATCTCTTGGTTATTTTGTAATTATGTTATGGAAATTTTTTGTCAAGATTATTTGCGGAAACCCACTATGACTGATGTCGTAAAGCTTTATCGACATCACGAAGAAACGCACGGGTTTTCAGGGATGATAGGAAGCCTTGACTGTACATATTGGGAGTGGTTTGGTTGTCCGAATGCACACAAAGGGCAATATGTTAGATGTGATCATGGTCTGAATCCGTTCATTTTGCTGAAAGCTATTGCGTCTCAAGACTTATGGATATGACGTACTTTATTTGGTGTTTCTGGGTCGAACAACGACATCAATGTTCTGGATCAATCTCCTTTATTTAGCGATCTTAAACAAGGAATAGCATCGGAGATTCCGTTTGTTCCTAACAGGTAACTTACCCATTTGGTTACTATCTTGTTGACGGGATATATCCGGAATTGGCAACACTCGTTAAGACGATTTCAGAACCATAAGATGATGACCACAAGACAATAAGGTATAAGAAAATGCAGGAATCGGCAAGGAAAGATGTGGAACAAGTGTTTAATTTGGTGTTTTGAAAAAGAAATTGGCGATACTTGCCAATCCCGTAAAAGCGCTAAAAAAGATAGAATAATGACTATGATGTATACATGCATCATATTACATAATATGGTTTGAAAAGATAAAAAATAAATAAATAAAAAAAGCGATACCTCCTGAATGGTAACCGGAGGAAGGACATCAACAAATGCGAAAAGTGATGAGGTACATCAGATCATATCAAGCGCATCAAAATCTTCGTGCCGATTTGGTCGAACACTTGTCTCGTAATATTTATTTTCAGTTTTAAATGTTATATTTTTAATATTCGAAGTCTATGTAATGTTTTTTAATTTATGAATAAAAGATTTCTATTTCGTATGTTTGCGTTTTTATATTTTTACGTTTACGTTTTTATTTTGTAAGTATTTAAAAAAATGGGAGTTAATGTGACAATAAAAGGTGATCTTGTCCACAAATAAGTGAGTGGTGTGGGGGGAAGTGAGAGGAGAGAAAAAACTGGGGTGACGCTGAGGTGTAATGTGAAATTGTGTTTACCTTGGTCTCTAGTCTAAGGTGTAGTGCAGTGATTTTTCACCTCGTTTAGGTCCCACAAAGTTCCACATCATCTTAACACTCCCATAACAAAACTCTTCCTCTATCACTAACACACAACAAACTCTTTATTTGGGTGCCACTCACTCTCAATTTTATTTTCTTTTCATTTTTCCAAATAAGCTACTAAAATTCATTCATTCAAATAAAACAAATATAATTTTTTATTAAAAAAAGTTACAAAATATTTTTTTTTTTAAATAATAATAATAAAAAAATCTACAAAAACTTTAGCCCACTTCCGGACCATATTTAACAAAATAAATAAATAAAACAAAATAAAATCTTCTACTTCATTACTTGTGTACACACACAACACAATTGAAAAATCAAGAAAAGAAAAAAGAAATTAAAACCTGCAAAAGTGGTTTTGTCTTTTTCACTTCGTTTGAACGGTGAAGGAACCAACGAACCACAACGGCGAGCTTGGCTGGCGTGGCGGCGAGGTGCGGCAAGGACTCCACGTACGAACGGCGAGGGTGAAACTTCACCACACCTTATGCTCTTACTCTCACCTTTTATTAAAATACCACTTTATATAAATATACCTCACTAAAATACCCCACGCACACTTCCAAACCAATAAAACATAAAAATGGGGTCCACTTCACACCAATGCATTTAGGGTGAATGGTTCACCTAATTGCACCTCGGAAAGCCAAAGTCGCGCATGAGTTGGTTATGTGGACATGGATTCGCGCGTGAGTTTGGAAGTCACCGAAGGCAATTTGCCCCCTTGTCGTTCAGTCTAATAGATATCATTATCTCTTCGTCTTAATTTAAGTATATACATGGGTATGTTTGGCAAATGGGCTGGGAGTGGGAGTGGGAGTGGGACTGGGGCTGGGGCTGGAGCTGGGGTTGGGGCTATGACTTATATTATAAGCCGAAATTTAATTTTGTATTTTTAAAAACTTGTTTGGCAAATGGGCTGGGGCTTATTATTGCAAAGGGTAAACTGCAAAAAATATCCCTAAACTTTCGCATTTTGCGTAAAGTGTCCTCATACAAGATTTTTAGCAAAAAATGTCCTTGAGCAGGTTTCCTTAAGCAAATAGTGTCCTTGAGGATGAAGTTTGTTTGCAAAAACGGTTTTTTGACCTAATAAGCGTTAGGGAGCCCGTTAGTTAGTCTTCATGTGCGTTGCACGTGAGGGTATTTTAGTCTTTTCACATTTCCCGCCTTCCAATACACCTGACAACCCATTAATGCTCTTTCAACTTGTGTTGAGGGACATTTTTTTGCAATAAACGTTTATACTTTTCATTCTTATACAACACGAGTGAGCTTTAAGTGTTACACATCCTTGATTCTACAATTACTGCTCATCATCTTCTTCACATTTTGCACCCAAAATTCTTGTTCAACTGAAAAAATGGTTCTTTGCGCTTGCGGTCTTCAATGTGTGGTTAGAACTTCGTGGATGAATAGGAATCCTGGGAGGCGGTTCTACTCGTGCCCCACATATGTAAGTTTGACTGCTGATCAAACAATAATTATGTTACATTTTACAAGTATCCTATGTTTTCTTGTTTATAATTACATTTCTTTCATTTTACAGAACTCTAGCTGTTCGTTCATCGGATGGGTGGACCCTCTTATGTGCGACCGGTCTCTCGATATCATCCCTGGTTTACTTAGGACCAGGGATTCTTTAGAAGATGCTCTGGCTTTAGAGCAGGAGAGGGCCGACTGGGAGGAGCACCGGGCAAATGAGGAGGAGACCCGGGCAAACTAGGTGGAGCTGCGGGCAAAAATGGAGGAGGAGCGGGCTAAGAAGCTGAGGAAATACCTTATCATTAGTTGGGTTTTGTTTGCTTCTTATGTTTACTTGCAAAGTTAAGAGTTTGGTGTGGGTCAATGTGGGTTGGTTTTTGTGTTTTGTGGTAGTTAATGGTGGTTATGTTAAGTGTTTATGAACAATGTACTTTGTTGATGGTTGGTTATGCAGTTAATGTACATTATGGTATCACATCAATGGTTCAAGTATCTTTAATTATCTTATTTGATTTGTGATATTTGTTTGTTAAGTAGGATTATGATTGTTTATGATTCGTGTTGTTTGTTTGTTAAGTAGGATTATAATTTCACCAATATAACGATTGATGGAGTAGGAATGTATCTGATATGTGTTGATAATGAACCAGTGGAATGAAGCAGCAACATTTTACTTGTTTCATTCTTATATAACACAATTTGCATAATGTTTATCGGAAATACACAAGGTTTTCCAAACATAGTGTTTCTTGAATTACATCTTTCATCTTTAGAGGATTCATCCAAACACATCATTTGATTTTGACTTCTTAGTCACCTCCTTTTATAACAAATGACCTGCTCTCTTAGAACTTTCCACAACCACCTCTGTTTCCATGGGCACAAATCTGGCTAATTTCTTTTTAGCTCGATTATACAACTCTTCAATCTCCTCATCATCTAAACGAGCCAAATCTTTGAGTTTCCGATTGTCCATATTCTTTAGATACATATACATATCTCTCCTTCTTTGAGCTCTAGTGGGTGGTCTGTTTTGTTTTTCTTTAAGTCTTTCTGCTGCACAGGTTTTTTTTTTTTTTTTTTTTTTTTTTTTTTTTTTTTGCTGCAGTAATTTCAGCTAAACACTTAGACCTTTCTTCAATAGTAAGTGATGCCCACTCTTCTTGAGTTAATCTTTCAGCCAGCTCAAAATCAGCATCAATTTGAGCCATTTCATCATCATACTCTTCATCTAGCTGGGCCTGTAAGTTTTTTTGGAACTTCTGCATCAAACAAAAGCAGCTCTTTTCTTGACGTAGGAGTTTCAGCAGTTTCTTCCACTAATATACTCTTTCCCTTTCTCGTACAATGTGGTTGTTGTTGTGTGATGATTGTTGTTGTTGTTGATGGTTCTCTGATACTCACCCCTTTAGTTGTAGGAATAGTAATCTTCAATTTAGCAAGTGCTGCAACCATAACAGCCTCCTCGGTAGAAGATGCAGCAGTAGAAACTTCAATACTGGTAGTTTTAACTCCAACTTCCTTAGCAGATTCAACAAATTCACCAGCAACCATTTCAGGATCATGTTCATCCCAAGCAACAGTTTCTGCAACATCTAAGTAATTCCCCTCATCATTTAACTGTTCATGTTCATCATTTACCCCAATTTCCACATTAACCATATGTTGATCCTCCCCTGAAACTTTGCTTACATTCATTCCCTGTTTGAAGGCATCCTCCACCAAACTAGAATGATTAGAAGGTGATTCAACCCTAGCAGCAGAACCAATGTTATGTAACCTTTTCAGCTTTTGTGGTTTTGACCTTTGTATCCCTTTAAGATATCTAACTCTCTACTTCAACCCTTTGATTTCATCATTTTTAGAATATATAGTCATTTTCAGATCAACAACCTCCTTTGACAATCTGGTACATGTATCCATTAATTCCTGTATAACTTTCATACTACCCGCACTTGAATCACTTTCATGGGAACTTGATCCATTAGATGTTGCCTTGGATTGGGTCTTATTGCTCTTACCACTGTCCTGCTATGCATCTAAGCTAGCAACAGTAGTGGCAGCCCTCTCCAATCTATCATCTGCAGCCATACTAGCACTAGCCTGAGGGAGATTTGTACCCTTTTGGTGTGATATCCTACGTTTATAGGTGTGTACCAACATTGATTGGAACAGTGGTGTTCTGTTCCTGAAAAGTCTTTCCCCACCCTCTTCATGTTAGCAAAAATCTTTTTAGAATGAGAGGCAACAGCATAAGTTCTTTGATGATTTTTCTTTTCAGTAAATTATGTATCCCTAAGTAGTTGTGTAAACCATGGATATATGTAAAAACAAATTTCAGAATTACCCAAGTTCTTAACCATATTATCAAAAACCAATTTTGAAAAATTGAACTTCCTGTTGGAAGCCAAGCAAATTATAGCAGAAGCCATTTTAGTCCCAAACTCATTCCATGAAGTTGTTTTAGGACTCAAACATTGTAACATAGTATGGATTAAGAATTTCCACTGTGGGGAGAAGAGTCTTTTGAAAAATTTTAAAGAGTCATTTTTCCTCTCATATCCCATCAGTTTAAGTTTTTCATAAATTTTAGAATTAGGAAGACACTCAATTACATTAGCATCTAATAGGTTAAGAACTCTCCTAACAGATGCTTCAGTAACGCGTATCTTCTGCCCATCTACAAGGGCATGAATTTTTTGTTCCCTATTAATAGTTTCGACCTTAGCAGTAGACCAAAACTGTTTCATGTGAGAAATATATATAGTTGGGTTTACTGTTAATGCATATCTTAAAGTGCTTGTATTTAAGAAATCAATGATCTGAGTAAAACCTTTTGACTCTTTAGGTTTTTGTACGAAAGCAATCATTTTATGAATGGGGGCAAAAGAAAGATTCGACATTCTTGCGATTGAAGTTGGGATTTTGTTAATTGATGATTAATAGTTAGATATGGTTTGATTTGAGAATGTTTTCGAGTTATGCAAACCGATTAATTGAAGTGTTGGTGGTTACAACTGTAGAAACCCCAACAGCATTAAGGTAGGATTTGGGACGGTTTAGGGACCTTTTTTGCAACAAACTCCCTAAATAATAAAACGTTGATATTGTGAGTCTTGGGAACCGTTGTTACTGCTAAATACTTATTGTAAGCCGGTGTAACTGTAAAAAAGTTATTGCAAACCGTTGTGACACTTAAATACTTAATTCTGAACCGTTGTGACACTTAAACATTGTAACATTTCGACTCTTGTGTCCCTATAAATACAAAGGAATTACAACCAACTTCTTTCATCTTTTAATTTCATTACATATTAAATTTTCGTTTGGAACTTCAATGGCTTCATCATCTTCAAATCCTGATTCAAAGAAAACAAAACGTTCAAGGGATACTTCCCCTCCTCCTCCAATGCCAAAAAAATATAAAATCCACGGCCTAACCCAAGAGTGCTGGGACAAATGCTATTCTGAAGGCCAATATGGTACTGAACAACGGTTGGTTGAACTTTACAACAACCGAATCCAGCTTTTGGAAGAACAGAACAAAAAAGACCAAGAGATCATACTGGCACATCAAAACAAAGTTGATCTTCGAAATCAAGAAATAGAAGAAATCCGTGGAAACATTGTTGATATTTACAAAGGCATTCAAAAGAGTTTGTATAATTTTTAATGTTTAATTGAATTTAACCTGATGTAAGATGATATTAATCATTATTATGTTATTTTAATGTTTTAATCATTCAGTGTGAACCATATTGTTACCATTAACGTTTCTGTATAATTGTTATTTACACCGGCGCTTGGGTATGTTAACGTACACACTTAATGCTGCTAGTAGACAGTTTACGCTGCTATAACATAACATAACCAAAGTCCCTATAACATAACATAACATAACCAAATAAATAGCGTGCATAACCATTGGTTAACAAATTGTCTAAAGACATACGAATTGTCTACATCAGCATTGTTTAACAAACACAACATAAGCAATGAAATACCAATTGTCTGAAACTAAAACTCACAAATAACAATAAAAATTAAATAAATCGTTTATCTCACTCATACATAAAGCCATTCAAATTGCGGCTTGTTTGGAACCCTTTCTGCCAGTCTTTCTCCGCTGACTACCACCCTCTTGGGTTGATTGTGAATTCATTGGTTGACTTGGTCCTGCATCTGTTTCAGTTGTGTGGGGAACTTAGTTTTAATATTTTGTCAAGTCTCGGTCATTTGTAATAACATTAGGTTGCTTAGTTATTGTTTACTTTCATTTATGTAATATGTTAAGTTTACTAGGCTTAAGATTAATAGTCCATGGGCTTTAAGCCCGCACGAGTTAGATGAATAAGAGAAGAGGGAGTGTTGCCCTACTTCCTCTCTATAAATACTAAGCTTAGGTCTTATGTAAACTTGTTGGTTACTTTGATATCATAATGAAACTTTTGCTTTTCTAATTCTCTCTTATCATATAATCAACCATCTCTCATTCTCATCTCATTTCTATCATTCTATTACTTGTGTTTACACAAATGGTGACCTAACAAGTGGTATCATTCGCTAGAAGAAGGTGTAGTGTTTTGTTTTCATTGAATTCGATCCAAATACCATCTTTTTACTCGTTATTTTTGAAAGTTTTTGTACTTTCTTGTTTTGTTTCTTGGTTTCTATCACATCTTTGCTTACAAACTTGTGTTACATATCATTACAAACAAAAAAGTTTCAAACTTTTCATCAAAATTATAAGATTCGTATTTTGCACTATTTTTCGAAAATACACATATTTTTGAAAAGTTTCTCAAGTTTGCTACTTTCGTTAAGTTTTCATCATTTTAAGGCTAGTTGTACAAGAATCTTGGATTAAAAACTTCTTCTTGGATTGCTTTCTTTGAAAACAAAAAACTGCCAAAATTTCGAGATCCTTGATTGTACCATCTTTCGAGAACTCTCAAAGTCACATTTTCGAGAATCATTGTCGCTGCTCCTTTCGTGTTACCAATTGTGTACTCAGTGTTTTCTCTCTTGTATAAGAAAGAAAACACTTCGACTTTTGGCTTATTTTCGAAATTGGATAATTTCTAAAATTTTGGGTGATTACATTCTCGAAAAAAAAATTGCAATTTTTTCAAGAATACTTATTTTTCGAAAAAGTTTCGAGAATACTTATTTTCGAGAACACTTCATTTTTTTGAGAAAAAGTTTCGAGAACACTTCACTTTTTCGAGAAAAAGTTTCGAGAACACAGCTCCAATAATTTCAAAGTTTCGAGAATACCAAACTTTTCAAGAACACACAATTTTTTCGAGAATTGACTAAAGACACAATTTCGAGAATTCTCTTTTGGTGCATAGTTTCGAGAATTGGCTCAACATCTATACCTTCTACAAGATCCATAATTACACAAGTTTTTTTCTAATATCTTCTTACTATTTCTTGAAAAAAAAAAAAGAAAAAAACGAGTTTTTTGGCGGGAAAATTTGAGTAAAATTTAATTTTTACAGAAGATTAAACGTTCAATTTTTACGCGAAATTCAAATTTTGGTATAACGGTGAAAATTTTGGCCCAAAATTCAAATTTTTTGGTCAAAATTCAAATTTTTTCAGTGAAATTTGGCGGCAAAATTTTTTAAACTCAAATTTTTCCTGTGACCTTAGAATTGCATTTTATAGTGATTTTTCAAAATTTTGGAAGAGAAAATTTTTCAAATTAATTTTGGAGGGAAAATCTGAAATCACTATTTCGACCTTGAGTGTGACATTTTCATATGATTATTTCGATTTCGTCACAACAATCAAGGGGGAGAGAAATGTCATTTACAATGTCTCAATCACCCTCTTTCAACTACCATCCTCACCAATATTCTCATCAGCAACAGTCATCAGCAACAGTACCTTCTTCCAACTGCCTTCCTCACCAATATTCTCAACAGCAACAGTCATCAGCAATAGTACCTTTTTCCGACTACCTTCCTCACCAATATTCTCATCAGCAACAGTACCTTTTTCCAACTACCTTCCTCATCAATATTCTCATCAGCAACAGTACCATTTTCCAACTACCTTCCTCACCAATATTCTTATCAGCAACAGTACCTTCTTCCAACTACCTTCCTCACCAATATTCTCATCAGCAACAGTATCATCAACAAAAAAGTCACAGCTCCCTCATTCGTCATGTCCTGCTCTTTGGCAATGAATCAAGGCCTCCAATGTTGCTACCAGGAACATACCTGATACGTGGGAATCGCACCAGGCTTTACCTCTCGAGGGATCTCGAGAAGCTTACAACCCCCACCAGGCAGTGTACCTGATCGTTGTATTATAGTATAGTGACAAGTACCGGGGGATTGATCGTTCAACTCAGGAATAGTGTCGCT
Organism: Artemisia argyi; assembly: GCA_030686995.1. Lineage (NCBI taxonomy): Eukaryota > Viridiplantae > Streptophyta > Magnoliopsida > Asterales > Asteraceae > Artemisia > Artemisia argyi. Next base: position 106,506,632 of record CM060698.1, on the reverse strand, counting down.
AGGATTAGAAAGCCTAAAAACTAGGTCTAGAGATGAGGGATGATTCTTTTTGTATTTTTATATTTTTATAAAAGCAATTAAAATCTCGGGTTTTTGGAATAGTGGGCGGAATTAGTTGCTAATCAACTAACGCAATAACTAAGATGCAATCAAAATGAAATAACAAAAATGAAAATAAATCTAATTAAACTAGTGGTGTAAACAATGATAGGGAGAGTTGTGTTTACTTAGGTTTCATTACTCCCTAGATATTTTTTACAGGTTGATAGTTTGTTACAATTGCATGGATGACGGGTTGTATTCCTTAATACCATTCGTAGGGCCGTGTACAATATTCCCTAACTCTATAGGATCCTACTTCACTCCTATGTCGAGCCGTTAGAAGCTCCTAACATGGGATCATTAGAATTCTCCTACGCAACCAAAAATCATAGTACACCTCTGATCATGTTTCTTAAGACGTTCAAGCATGTCACCAATGGAAGTCTGCCAGTTTTCTTAAGCCTAACATCGAATACAATCATCCGTAACAACTATAAACAAACAATCAACCCATAATTAACATCTAGGTTTCACTACATCTAAGCAAACACACAAGAGATCTAGCCTAGCATGTTAAATTCAAGACAAACGTAATATATATTCAAGCAACACATAGACATATTGATTGAATTGAAAGAGTACTTATCTCAATTGAACATGAAAGGTTTCAAAGGGTAAAAACCCTTGAAAAAGCTGTAATATTCGTACTAGGGTTTCTCTCCAAAGTTACACCCTACTTGTTCCTCTCTAATGAATGAAAATTGCAAAACTATATATAGATTTTACAGGGTGACGGCGTCAAGAAGGAATTTCTGACGCCGTCAACTCGCCGCCCATAATGAAATCGGATTGCCTAGATCCAGTTTTGACGCCATCATGTGCACTTCTACTCTGGGCCGTCACATGTATTTGGACCATGACGGCCTATGGTGACGCCGTCATGCCCATAGTGTAAAACTCTTCTGAATCGTCACGGACTTTATCCACTTCCACCTCTTGTATTACTCTTGACGCCGTCACATGAAGGCTCTTGACGCCGTCAGGTACTGTTCCCAGCAAGGAAAATTAAGACTTTGCCGTTTTCTTCACTTTTATGCTAAAAAAACGTCCAAAATGCTTCCTTTTTCAGAATTCACTCCAAAAGTACCTAAAATGACAAAAGGAACGATTTAGGGCAATATTTGATCAAATAAATTCGAATCCGGGCTAAAATGACCCCCTAAAAATGGTTCATTTTTCGCCTCATCAAATACCCTTACACTTGAGATTTGCTTATCCTCAAGCAAATGCGCTTTTATTCTAATCAAAATACAAGTTAGGTGTCATTTAACACTAATATAAAAGTAATTACAACAAATAATCGTTCCACTAAAGACCAAAGACAAGCACGGAGGTCATATACTAGCACCTCACAAATAGTGTTTAGATACTCACATCTCTCGGGTGTAATAAAGTATATATCACAATATGGAAATGGAAAAATCTCTCACTACCTGTCATAACAAAATAGATTACCATAGGCTTGGGAAAGGATCAAACCTCCACCCCATGGCGTAAGCACCTAGGATAAACTATCAAAGAGGTCTTTTAAAGGGTTATAATATTAGGTGTAGGGATATGGAATACACGGCTTTGTTGGATAAAGGCAATCTTTACTGGTGGCGAGTTGATCATCTTGGTTAATTACATGTACAATATGGCGTTGCTAAGCCAAGACTAGACTCGACTTAAGCTAATGAATGAAAAATAACAAAAAATAAAATAAAATAAACATAGAATGAAACGGGTTGGTAGTCCTTATGTTTTTTTCTTTTCTTTTTCTTTTTTTTTTCTTTTCTTCATTTTTTTCGATTTTTTTTTTTTTTTTTTTTTTTTTTTTTTTTTTTTTTACATACACTCTTACCCTACCATAAAAAATAATACATCATAGGGAATGTACATTCCCCTTACACTTGAATTTTTACATACTTTACAATAAACTATTCTAATGACTCGAATCAAGATAATCAAAACATTTGGAGTACTTTTAAGATTAATGCACATTTGGGGGTAATATATGATGTGCTTCCCCGTTACTCCATAACACAAGTACTTTACCCATGAGTCCCAATCGTCCCAAAACAATATGTACAAGGATATGACTAGACTTAGCAACCATGTAATCAATTACATAATTAACTAAGGGTTTAAACAAATAACAATAATGCACTAAAGATGAGTGCATACACGGAAGACTAAGGCGATTTGGATGTACATTTAAGTGGGTTGTAACAAATTCTTCCTTTAAGTAAGATGCTTAAAGTTAGAAACGAAAAGATAGGCTTGGAGGGGTGTACTAGGGGTTTCGTGTACTAAAAATGAGTACAACGCTAAGGTGTGGGAAAAATTAATTGACTTAACTAGCCAAGTAATATGACTTAAATGGTCAAGTAATTATGATACGGGTTTAACACAAGGGTGATCCTAATACCTCTTATCGTGTACTAAATCCTACCACACGAATGTAGTCTCACAAGCGGTCTCGGGATGCATCACTAACGCGAGTTCTAGAATCTAAATGCTACCGGTACACTCATAAGCACTAATAATGAATGCTTTTCCTATCAAATCTAAAGGCGAACCTCACATATTTGGGTGGAAAATTTTTCTGAATGGTACGGTTTTGTGCTAGTCATACAACTCCTATCCATGAGACGCTTGCTAAGGCTAAAGTTTCACTCCTAAATGTTGTAAAAAAATTAAATTTGGCGCTAAAATTACACTAACAAGTATTTCTCTTAGTTTTATTACACACCTACCCTCAAACAAACAAACTCAAGTGCAATAGTATCCTATAAGGTATCATCATTTACCCTCCCCTTACACTTAGAATGAACATTGTCCCCAATGTTCAATTAAAGAATGTAAAAGTGAAACAGGTAAAAGAATGAAATCAAATACTCCCCAGATTCGTTCGGTGTGGATAGTGTTTTAACAAGGTTAGATATTCCTCCAAGAAAATGAAGAATCAAAGCTTCAATTCCAGAAAAATAAATCATCTTCTTGTCATACATAACCTGTTAAACCTGAGAAAACAAACAAGGCAACCTCGCGTAAAATCGGCGGCAATCTATATATACTAACAAGTCCTAGAAAACAAATTAAGATATAATTCTTGTGAAATGAATGTTAGCAGATTTCCTGTAGTTTATAAAACTAAAGAATTAACAAAAACTTCAAGACTCCATTAGAAAAGCAAAACTTGCAAAATTTCCAGAATTTTACACATGACGCCGTCAGGAGTGACCTGCAGAAATCTTTACGTTAAGTTTCCGAAAAATTTCTGGAAAAATTTATGTCCTACTTCCTGGAAAATACTGCAAAACATCATTATGACTCGATACAAGCATTTGACTCTAACAAGTATTAATACACATGTTCATTTAATATTGTGGAGAATCATGATCAATTTCGTTTTTAAAAACAAATTTGGGGTTTCCCCTTACACTTATCTTTTGCGAAATACATTTGTATGAAGTTAAGACGAAGTTAAACAACAAAATAAAGCATTTTCACAATTTTAGTTTGAAACATGATCTACCAACAATAAAAATAAAGCATGCATACGGAAGCAAATAACAATCAAACAAATAAAAATCACACAAAACATGGGTTGCCTCCCAAGAAGAGCTTTTCTTTATTTTACGAGTCTTGTAGCTAGACTCAAGGTCATGGGCTATCGTGTGTCGCTTATGCTCACATAACCAAGGGTGAGCCATCTAATAGTCGCCTCATCTTTCTTATAATCATCACTTAACTCTAAACATCCACGATAATACCTTTTATTCTTTTCATGAGTATATTTAAGTCATTTTCTTTTATCATTCTCACTTAGCATTTCTAGGGGCGGATACCTACTACACTTCTCCATGGAAAAATCCTTAAACCTAGGGAGTGCACGTGGCATTTGGTAAACAAAATCATCGTCCCCATCCGAGAATGTAATTAACCCTTCCATAAGTTTTTCATCAAGGTTGGTTAATCTTTTGAAGGGTTTCCCAAATACAAATTAGGTTAACTTACTATCAATAAATTCTCTTATATTCTCCATAACCATGAACTCAACAAGATAAACAAAGCTTCCTACAAACACATGCAATCACATTGCCCTAGCAATAATATTATCTCCTTTGTATTCTAACTCATCTACCATGATTTTATTGTATTCACTACGCGAGATTATGTTCATTGGTAGAGATGAGTTAAGGTAGGCATCAAAGCTCCTAAATCCAATCTTACAAGGAAATTGCATATTAAATGAGCTATCACTCTCAATCCTTGTTCTAGGGTCGACATACCTAAGAGGGTCCACTTCATCTTCCATCCTACCCTCATTAATTACGTCACCATCATCAAGGTCCTCATCGGAGTCTGAATAGTAAAAAGGACTAGCCCTATGGTCATCATCATGGTCAGACTCCTCTATTTCGGAATTATTGTCAAAGTGGTGGTTAGGCGAGATGTTAGGTGGGTTCTCATTTTCCACTAAAGTGATTGGGGCGGGTATTTGGAAAATCCTACGACGAATAACAGGAATCAAACGATCAATGCTATTGTTATCCATCGAGATAGTTTACGAACAAAGGAAACAAAGAAATAAGATAGACTAAAGAAAACCTAAAAATAAAAATAAAATCTTACTAGAAAGGAATCTAGCAAGTAGACCTAATAAAAAGAAATCCTAACCTAGACAATAACTATTCCCTGGGCTGCGGCAAAAACTTGATACGTGGGAATCGCACATTCGCACCAGGCGTTACCTCTCGAGGGATCTCGAGAAGCTTGCAACCCCCACCAGGGAGTGTACCTGATCGTTGTAGTGTAGTATAGTGACAAGTACCGGGGGATTGATTGCTCAACTCAAGATTAGTGTCGCTAGGATTAGAAAGCCTAAAAACTAGGTCTAGAGATGAGGGATGATTCTTTTTGTATTTTTATATTTTTATGAAAGCAATTAAAATCTTGGGTTTTTGGAACAGTGGGCGGAATTAGTTGCTAATCAACAAACCCAATAACTATGATGCAATCAAAATAAAATAACAGAAATGAAAATAAATCTAATTAAACTAGTGGTGTGAACAATGATCGGGAGAGTTGTGTTTACTTAGGTTTCATTACTCCCTAGATATCTTTTATAGGTTGATAGTTTGTTATAATTGCATGGATGATGGGTCGTATTCCTTAATACCAGTCATAGGGCCGTGTACAATATTCCCTAACTCTATAGGATCCTACTTCACTCCTATGTCGAGCCGTTAGAAGCTCCTAACATGGGATCATTAAAATTCTCCTACGCAACCAAAAATCATAGTACACCTCTGATCATGTTTCTTAAGACGTTCAAGCATGTCACCAATGGAAGTCTGCCAGTTTTCTTAAGCCTAACATCGAATACAATCATCCGTAACAACTATAAACAAACAATCAACCCATAATTAACATCTAGGTTTCACTACATCTAAGCAAACACACAAGAGATCTAGCCTAGCATGTTAAATTCAAGACAAGCATAAGATATATTCAAGCAACACATAGACATATTGATTGAATTGAAAGAGTACTTATCTCAATTGAACATGAAAGGTTTCAAAGGGTAAAAACCCTTGAAAAAGCTGTAATATTCGTACTAGGGTTTCTCTCCAAAGTTACACCCTACTTGTTCCTCTCTAATGAATGAAAATTGCAAAACTATATATAGATTTTACAGGGTGACGACGTCAAGAAGGAATTTCTAACGCCGTCAACTCGCCGCCCATAATGAAATCGGATTGCCTAGATCCAGTTTTGACGTCGTCATGTGCACTTCTACTCTGGGCCGTCACATGTATTTGGACCATGATGGCATATGGTGACGCCGTCATGCCCATAGTGTAAAACTCTTCTGGATCGACACGGACTTTATCCACTTCCACCTCTTGTATTACTCTTGACGCCGTCACATGAAGACTCTTGACGCCGTCAAGTACTGTTACCAGGAAGGAAAATTAAGACTTTGCCATTTTCTTCACTTTTATGCTCCAAAAATATCCAAAATGCTTCCTTTTCTAGAATTCACTCCAAAAGTACCTAAAATGACAAAAGGAACGATTTAGGGCAATATTTGATCAAATAAATTCGAATCCAGGCTAAAATGACCCCCTAAAAACGGTTCATTTTTCGCCTCATCAATACCCCGATTGGAAACGGAGATTTCTACAATGGCTCACATATCGTCCTGAAGCAGATCTCATACTTAAATCCATTCGAGATGGTCCATACAAAATGATATTTCTTGCTGACTCAGCAGGGATTATCGGACTACAAACTGATGAAGATTTGAGTGCTACTGAACTTGCTCAGTACAATGCTGACCAACAAGCTGCATGGTTCATGACATTAGCCCTTCCCAATTCAATTTACATGAATATGGACTTTCAAGCCAGTGCTCATGAAATGTGGAAATATCTTGAAGTTATGCATCGTACAGAAGCACTTCGTCACATCAGAATGAATCAAATTCTTGAATCTTGTTTAAACATGAATCCACTGCAGACCATTCTCCCCGCTCCACCATCCCAAGCTGTTGACCATGGATCATTAATCTACACTCCAAATGGTCTCTTCTTCAATCCTCCAAATGCACCTGAGCCGATCTTCATTCCACAATACCATCTTGCAACACTATATGGTCATATGCAATCTCTTCTACAAAATCTAGTGAAGCTTGGACAAGTATCTACAGAGAAAGACAAAGGCGTAATGACTTCTAGTTCTGAATGCTTAAACACAAAGGAAGATACTGATAATGAAGAAGATCTTATCGAACCAAGCATGGCATTTATGGCATATACAGAAAATATTGCAGATGTGGAAGCTCAAGATTATGATTCAACTCCACTCTTTGACGCTAATGTTGAATACAATGCCACACTTAGTCAAATGGAAGTTGAAGGGGGTAATATCAATGCTGTTTTGCTAAGTGTCATGGGAGATATTCCATCTGGTGATGAATATGCAAATTTGGAATCCAATATAACAGATTTGGAAGCTGATACAGCAGATGTGATGTTAATGGCAAATCATGCTTACGTTCAAGAACAGAATTTCTTCAGCTATCCACAAACTGCAATCTCTAATCAAATGATCTTATATGATTCTTCACAGCAATTTGCAACAAATCATCCTGCTCCATATGACAAAAGTGATACAAGGCACTACTCAAATGTTTATGAAGATGACTATGATGATGTCAATACTCTGAATCAAGGACGCGCACTAATTGCTCGTTTCATCAGAAAATTCTCCAACAAGATAAACAACCGTCTTCGTTCTTCTTCTAACACAAGGAATCAAGCTATTGGGCATGGTGAAAGAGTTGATAGACAAGGAAGGAATGTTGAAAGGACTGTTGGGAATATTGCAGATGTCAGTAATGCATGCAATAAGGTTAAAGTATTGGATAAACAAGATGACAACTGCAGATTTGGGATTTGGGAATGATATAGATGCAGACTGTGCAGAGATCAGACCCTCCTATGACTCAGAGCCAAACTTTGCCAAAGAACAGATGGTTGAGGAAGATATCACACCCATCTATGACACAAATCCTGACTTTGACAAAGAGCAAATGCTTGAGGTACAATCTACTGTTCATATTATGCCTGCAAATGAGAAACAACAATCTGAGCAACCTAACTTCAGTAATGAAGGAGAGGTTGACCAGGATGTTGTTCAATGTCTAGATAAACGTTCTGAGTCTGAGTCCTTACCTGATAATCTAATGACTGAAACATCAAACCAAACTCTTGAGTCTGAAAACATTCTTCTCAATAAGACCATTGCCCAGTTTCATAAAGATTTTTCAAAACTTGAGGCACATTGCATCACACTTGAACTTAAATTGCAAAACGAAACTCTAACTTCAAGCAACAATGGTCAATTTTTGAATGAACAATGCAAACGTGTGGATACATTAGTTAAAGAAAATGAGCTTTTAAAGGGTCAAATTCAAGCAAAGGTGTTTGCTCATGCTGCATTGCAAAACAAATTAAGAAGACTGACTGGCCAGAGTGTGGATACTAAGTTTGCAAAAGCATCAATCTTGGGGAAACCGACTTCTCAAACAATCAGAAAACAATCAATTGTTAGACAACCATCTGCATTTAAATCTGAACGACCTAAATTTTCAAAATCTTGGTTTGCCTCCCAAGTTGTTGAGAAATTTTTTTTGACAAAACCAGTCACTCCACATTCTTAGCGTAAGGAAAATGCATCTGTGTATGCTAAATCTCAACATGTGATTATACCTGGCCCATCTAGGATTAGTTCAAAACCAGTGTCTAATACAAGCATTAAAAGTAAAGATTCTTATGGAAAATATGACACGTACACGAACTATGATCTAGAAAAGGCTAGGAAAAATGCGTTACTTCAAAAGGATGGAATTCTAGGTTCAAAACCTCATGTGATGCCTTCCATTGTAGTACAGAACACTGCTTGTAGTAGCACACCAAAACCTAAGACTAATCAACAAACTAATAGGAATTGGCTAGCTTCTAAGAGTAGTTGGGTAAATAATCATGATGTCTATGCTTTAAAATATCTTCAAAAGGGAAATTCACTTGAAAAGGCTCAATCGACTAAGATAAACAAACCTGTTGAACCAAAAGTCATAAGTCAGAAACCTAAGAAGTGGATCAATATAGGACGTAGGTTTTCTCAACCAAGTGATGCTCCCACTGCATCTAAAAGGAAAACATCTCCGAGATCTAACATTAGGTGGGTACCCACGGGTAGAATTTTCAAATCGATTGGTCTTAGGTGGATTCCTACAGGAAAGATTTTAGACATTTGCACCAAAACTAATGTGAAATCCACAACATCTATCCCTGAGGCGAGAAAGGAAATCTTTGATATAGTATGTTCGAGTGTCAAGAAGATAATTGACACTAAAACTTTATGCTTCTAACATCTGGAACCCAATTACACTTGGGGATCCATGTTCTCTGTTTTGTCCATTCTTTCTTCTTTTCAGATATAACAGGAATGGCTTCGGAACAACTTAGTTTCGGACCCGAGCTTAATGTAATGGCTTCTGAGCACAACAGCTTAGGACCCGCATCCAACCGTCTGAACTTTCCAGACTCTTCGGCTGAACAATTGTCTCTCACCCGCAAAGAATTGGAATCCTTTTTGCTCCAATGTTTGATGATTTAATTCAAAACCGTCCTCAAGAGGTCTCACCAATTTCCGCTACACACCCTGAGAATATTCAAGTATTTGACACATCTCAACAAACAACAACCACTGTTGGGAAAGACGGTCCTCCAAGTGAATCTCCAAAAATAGCAGGATAAACTGCTTCCAACTCCAGATAATCAGCTGAAGATCTAGAACTACAATCAGTACCACAACCTGCAGATTATGACGGAATTACTTTCTTTAATCCATTTGCACCGACTCTAACCGTTCCTGATATAATAGAGTCGTCTTCTCACAATTTGGATCTGTCTAATATGCATACGTTCTATAAACATCACTGTGAAAACGTAAAGGGGGTGAATACGTTACCGTTTAAAAACCATTTAAACTTGTTGTATCAAATATCCATTCTTAGCTTGTTCTAATATGAAAGATGTTAAGTTTAGTTTATGGCTAGCATAAACTTAAGACATGTTATCATACAAGCATAATCAACAAGTCACAACACAAACAATCACATAATGCAAACATTAAAGTAAATCAATAAGTAAAAGGAAAGTGCAGACCGAACACGAGGATTTATAGTGGTTCGGTCACGGATCTCCTCTCTGCCCTACTCCACTCCTCGAGTACCCAACTCGAGAGTTACTTCACTAGATCAACAACATCCCTTCTCGGCGGAGAAAACCTTACAATCGTCTCTTACACTTTATCCTGTACAAAGCTAGATACCGAGTTCTTTTACAAGGTACAACCACTCCTATCGTCGCTTATACAATATTTCCGACACTAAGCTAGATGTCGAGTTCTTTACCAAGGGTACAACTACTCCCGTTAGTTGTTTTACAAGGGTACAACAACCGTTATGTTTTGTGGCCCAACATAAAAACCTTGTGTTTTATGGCACAAACACATAAACCATCTAAATTATATTGCGATGATATAATGATGATCCAAGACATAAAAGTCTAATGGATATGAATGACTAATCTACATGAACTTCTTGAATAAAAAGTCTTCAATCATTGAAGATGTCAAGTGCCCTTGAATCTTCATATGTTGGAATGCTTTAATGAATGATGACTTCAAGATCTTGTGACCTTCATGGTGGATCATGAAGTATGATGTGCTTACAACAAAGATGAATGTTAGAAGCATTATGATCATTATTGAAAGGGTGACTCATGTGTGTTTCTACATTGTTTGCTACTGATATAGATATGTGTTTTATGATGGAGAGAAAGTATGTTCAAAGTTATCAAGAGAAAAACTAGCAAGTGGTTTGATATTTATAGCAAAACCAAACAGCAGGTCTGGCGGATACTGCGGAACCCTCAGATGGGTTCCGCCCGTGTACCTCCAGGGTTCCGCCAGACTGACAATAGGTTTTGCAATAAATCTTTCCAAACCAACCAAAGTCACATCAACTAAATTCTAGTCAAACACACATTGAATCAAAGTAGAATGCTTCCAAAGATGTGTAAGAGGTCTTATGAAAAGTCAAACACTCAACCTCTCCATAAATGCATATGATGTGATGTATATATATATTTCTATTTTAAGATTAAGAAATATATATGAAAGTAAACTTGTAAAATGTATATATTACCTAAGTAACGTTGTTATAGTAAGTTGATGAGTTACTAAAAATGTTTGATTCTTAATGTCATCACATTTTTATCATTTGTAAAACTTACTAATATTACTTTAACACCTAAAGTGGCACTTATTCTATTTGACACCTAAAGTGCACTTTGACACCTAAAATACTTAAAGACCCTAAAAGTATTTTATTCATTCTAAATGGTTGGTCAAGGAGTTTGATCATAATGTTACATAACAAACATGTACGAACCTGTGTTGTAGCATACGATGACTCGAGACGTTGAGAGGTGTTGAATGTTTGTTGAGACAAAGTATGATTACAAGTAACTTGTACATTTTACGTTATGTATCAAGTTATACGTTTGTCATCAATCAAAACAAACGAGACTGTATAGATTAAATATCGTAATATTTGCACTAACAATCTCCCCCTTTTTGATGATGACAAAGAATGTAAACGTGTCGAAGAATGAGAATAAAGATGAATGCGTGCATGCTTCCCCTAGATTGTAGCTCCCCCTTGATCAATACTCCCCATTGCTAGGGTCCCAACGTATATGACACAAGAAATAAGAAAGCTACAAAAACAAAGGTTAGTGCATGATTAGCTCCCCCTTGATCAATACTCCCCATTGCTAGGGTACCAACGTGTATGATGCAAGGATAAGAAAGCTACAAAAGAAACAAAGGTTAGTGTATGATCGACTCCCCCTTGATCAATACTCCCCGTTGCTAGGGTACCAACGTATATGATGCAAGGATGAAGAATCCTACAAAATAAAGGTTAGTATAAGACAATAATTTTCCTATGCTTGACGGAAGCTCCCCTTGTTTTAGGGCGTCAATATGAACCTACAAAACAAAAGTTAGTATAGTGGAAGTTTTGTCTTTAGACAAGCATGTCCTCTACAACAACGTGTATAGAAGATGCAATATGAGTGCTTGATGGATATTCCTCCTACATCAAGAAGCACCTATAATGAAAGAAGGAAAATATTCGATGCAAACCTCATCCTTAGATGATTATGCTATATACGATCGAGTGTATATAATGGTGAATCTACAATGAAAGAGTTAGTGCAATATATTTCATCTCAAAGAAAAGTAAGATGTAAATATATAAATGATATAAGCGACTCAAAGTAGAGAACCATGAAACCAAAAAAATCTCATGAGGTGTATGTTTCTAAAAAGAAATGCAATCATAAGAAAAACATGAATATAATATGATAGGAACGTACTAAGCAAAGCCTAGAAGGAAGACATGAGGTTGAAATGCTTAAAGAGGATGGTGCTAATGGTGGTGATGGGTAGACAACTATTTAAAGAATTAGAAGCTCGTGTGTATAGCAAATGTTCTAACGAAGGATAAAGATAGAACATATCGACTCATGCAATCCTAAAATTCATAACTCGAGGGATAAATAACGAATATGACTCTACCATCTACCAAAGATGGTGTATCTTGCCATAATACATGCTTGAATAGAATTGAAACGAAGTGAGGACAATAAGCACCTAGGAACAAAAATTCCACATGAAAAGAAAAAAAATGCTAAATACCTATATGAGGATGAGAATGACATCATATGATGCGAGAGTGTTGATTAGACCAACATGTTGAGAAAGTGTTGGGAATGATGGCTTTGAACCTACTAAGCAAAGCCTAGAAGGAAGACCCTAAAAGTATTTTAGTCATTCTAAATGGTTGGTCAAGGGGTTTGATCATAATGCTACATAACAAACATGTACGAACCTGTGTTGTAGCATACGATGACTCGAGATATTGAGAGGTGTTGAATGTTTGTTGAGACAAAGTATGATTACAAGTAACTTGTACATTTTACGTTATGTATCAAGTTATACGTTTGTCATCAATCAAAACAAACGAGACTGTATAGATTAAATATCGTAATATTTGCACTAACAATCACCCTTCGACACATCATTGGAAAACAAGCTGGACGAAGAAGGCACAGTGATTCGCAACAAATCTAATTTGGTAGGAAAAGGATACAGTCAATGAAGCAGGATTGTACGTCACTTTCATCAACAAAAGCTTAGTATGTAGCCATGTCTGCTTTCTGTGCTCAAGTCATTTGGATGAGAACTTAGCTCACAGACTACGGCTATGTATTTGACTAGATCTCAATGTACTGCGACTCAAAGTGTGCTTTTGCAATCTCATGCAACGCCATTCATCAGTCCAAAGCCAAACAAATTGCTCTCCGCTACCATTTCATCTAAGAGCATGTAGAGAAGGGTATAATTGAATTAGATTTTGTGGGTATTGAATACCAGTTGGCGGACTTGTTTACAAAGGCATTACCTCCATCAAGGTTTGTTGATTCAGTTCACCATATTGGTATGCGGTGTTTGACTCCAGATGATTTGCAGAATTTTCTTAAAACCTAAGAGAGGCAAACATTAAACTCTTTTTGTAAATATTTTATCAAAATATTTACAAACTTCTTTCTCTTGTACAAACTTCAAATCTTCAAATCTATGTTCCTCCATTAAAACTAATTTTGCTTTACTATGTCAAAATGGAACATATTTTGAGGGGGAGAAATTTTTTCACAATATCATGAAGTTTGCACAACTTATAATAAGTCTTCAAGAAAAATTGTTTCATCATCATTCGGTTTAAAAATTCATTTTCAAAAAGTTATATGATCTCTCGAATTAAAATGTGCAAAAAAATATTTCACAAAATAAATGCTAATTCGAGGGGGAGAAAAGAAATTTTTTCGGCAAGGATTCCAAGTTAACCATGTTTAGACTTCAAATGGAAAAGTAATTAACCTTTAATGAGTAAAGTTCACAAAAGTCTTAAACTTAGGTAAAAGGACCTTGCATGGAAAATAAAACAGGCTCTAATCAATGTTTTCACAAATGTTCTCAAAAGTTTCACACATAATTAAAAACCTCAGCAAATCAGACTAACGATTTTTTTTATCCTCGATTTCTTTTCAATTGTGAGTTTCAAATTTCTTTATGGTTGTTGTCTAATCGTTCCCTAAATGTTTCAAATGTTTTCAACAGTCACAAAAGCATAATCAGAAACTAGGGTTTATGTAATTATCGATCGGTGCATTTCTTTTTTATGTGTTTAGTCTAATTAATTATTTCATATAGCTTTAGAGAACACTAAAGTATGCTCGATTGGTGTGTTTGCATGATTAGAAACAACATAGGTTTGAAATCAAGTGATTTAGGGTTTGAGATATAGATGTCTTTGCTGCTACTAGGACGTTTGATTGTACAATATTCATGCATTATGATGCTAAAATGCGTGCAAAGTCTCTAATCATAACCCCTAACCATTATCATAATTAGAAAATCTCGAGTGATAGAATGAATTAATCTGTGATCTTGTGTGTTAATTTGCGAATTATGAGCATTTTGGTAGATTTAGAATGAGTTTCTTGATTCATCTATAAACTTGTTCGTGCCTGATGCATTTTCTCTATGAGCGAGCACATGTCATCCCATTGAAAGTCAAAACTTCAACAATTGTCAAAATGTTTCTTATGGAACATATTTTGAGGACAAAGGGCTAAATGTGTCAAAAGGCTAAACTTGGAAAAGGATTCAAAATGGTGAGAAACAAATTTTTTCCAAACTCTACATTCTTGTTTTAGACCGGTAAAACAAGTGTGAAGACCAAAGCGAAGTCGTTCAAAACCTTTCAAATTTTTCATAATCTGGAATGCTTTGGCTACAATAAAAGAATGACTCTGATTTGAACATCCCAAATACCGGAAGTTTTCCATTCATCACAAAAACAAATCTTCAAAAAGAACCCATGAGGTTCAACTTTAGATGGAAATCTTCTTCTTCAGATTTTAAAACTCAAAAGAGAGACTCCGGGTCTCATTTCAAAAGTAAAAGAGTTTTGAATTTCCATTGATTCAACGAGTGTTATTTCAAAATGAAACAAAGATTTGTCAATCCTCGTTGGAATTCAACATCTTTTAATCAGATTGACACAACTTACAAATGGATTTCCAATTTTGGTAAACAAAGATTTTTAGTCTCGAGGTTGTTGTATAATCTGATATTCAAGCATTCTTTGTTGTATTATACTTGATTGTGTTTTCTAAAACCTTGAGCAGAATCATCTCACGAATTTTTCAAAAAGTATTTTTTAAATACGATTCAATATTCTGCTCAAGAAGACTATCTCTCGAATAAACTTCATTATTTGAGGGGGAGTATTTTGTTAAAAGAAAACAAATTTTGTATTAAAACAATGACTTGTAAGTATTTCAGCTTACAACCCGAGCTTAAACATAATGGCTTGTGCACACATATCAGTGTACAACCCGTTCTTGTAAAGAAAGGACCCTAAGGTACGCTTCAGTGTCTCAATCCTAATATAAGGAGCGAAGGCTTCTTACTTTTGAGTAGAATTAATCAAACATTTTCTGATTTTCATAATTCTGCTCAAAAGACAAGTATTTCACCTCAATAAGTACTCACTTGTTGAGGGGGAGCACTTGAAAACTCATCGTTCTTGAAAACAAAGTTCTTGTTGATATCTTCCCATAAGACTCAAAAAGGCATATTTTAATCAAAATTTATCAAAAACAACATCTTATATGCTATTTTTGAGGGGGAGAAAAAGAAAAGTGATTAAAATATGTAAGTTCAAAGTTGCTCAAAGTTGAATCTCAAGCGAGCTAGACTCAGAATTGACTCAAGAATTGACGAAACAAATGTTTGTAATCTCGAAAAGAATTATCCTCAACGGGTAATGACATCAAGTTAATTACTAGAGCTAGTTGTCACCTAAAAGCTGACAATGGAACTCTCTAACTAGCCACGTAAGTGTGTCTCGAAAAGGATTTGTCTTAGTAGAAAAGTACCGTCTCAAGAAACTTTCTGTGGACTTGATCAGGCCGGGTAATAACTTTAAGCTAGTCTAACTAGTGATGTAAGCATGTCTCGAATCGGTCTTGTTCACTGAAAGTAGATCAATTCAAAAAGTGCTTGCTCCTCCCGCATGTGCAAATTTATTAATTACACATGAGCACATGTGAAGGGGGAGCCCTTCAAAAGTAAACACAAAACTCTCAAAGTGTTAAACAAAATGTTTGATAATGACAAACACTTTGAGAGATTTTCAATAAAAGGTTTCATGGTAATTATAGGATAGTCAATGTCATGGTGTTATAAGGTGACTAAGATAGGGAAAACCGTCCTATGATCCGCCAGAGCCGGAGGGATCTACCCAAGGACATCACCAATAGTTAAAATTAGAAGTCCTTAGGTATGATATGAAAAAAGGGAGAAAAGAATGAAAGGAGAAAAAAGGGGTTGAAGAATTAAAAAGAAAAGTAAACAAAAGGGTGAAAAGAAATAGCCCTCCATATGTTCAACCTTAGGGCAGACACCGGGTTCAATTCGTATGCTACTGGTTGTTGCAAAGACAACACCGGTATTGAAGATAAAGTCGTCATGGACCCAGTAACGTAATGCACTAAACCTTCTTAACCACTCAAGTTCTATTAAAAGAGCTTGTTTCATTCTCACGGGGAACCGGTGTAATCTATCAACTTATTTCTTAGAGATGGTTGGTATTGAAGCAGGAGACCCATCCCTAGTCTTCGCATAGGAAACCTAAGTGTGCACTTATCGAGTCTAGAGCCATGAGATACATCAAAGATCTCTTAGGAACACTTAGAATTTCCACAACGGGTGTTCTTCATCAATGGACATCAGCTGTAAATTATTGAGTCCTTCACAGATCTTAGCAATCTGTCAAGAACGTTTATGAGAGAATTTACATAAGTATTTCTCAATGATTGAATGGAAATCCTGCCAGGGTCAACATCAAACAGCCCTGACAGTAGGTCACTTCGGTAACTCCTTGTGGGTTACGCTTAGTGTTCGCGGTGGTTCCAAAATGGTCTACAGTCGTGGAGTGATCCCTAGCGACTCACCCAGTCATTGAGCTACTTAGTAGGTCTTGTAAGCTCCCTTGGGAGTATCTGACATGGGAACGGCCTTGATAAGGGTTAGAAGGAGTCTTCACACTATGCTGTTGACTATCTCTAATTCCTTGTCTGTAAGTACCGGATGTTTTATTGCTAACTGTTTACATGCAGCTACATATCACTTCCATGGCGACGGATTCCACATGCTCATACATACATCTTGAAGTCATTGAAAACTCCCTCAAAGATTAAAGCAACACAAAGTTCAAAGAAAGATTCTACGCCAAAAAGAAGAATCTACAAAGTAAAAAGACTAAAGATCAAAGTGAAAGAAAGGGAACTACGTGCATTTGAATGTCAACAGTTCAAAGATTTATGAGCATGTAGGAATGGCGGACAACCACCACAGACACAGAAGTGACGAATGACAGACAACTTCATAACATGATCACCATCACATCAACAAAGAACGATGAATGATTTCTTTCTAATGATTTTTGAAGACGTCTAAAGCAGTGAAAATCAAAGATAAAGACAAGACGAAGACGTCAAGCAACCGCGATGACCGACCCTTAGGGGGAGATTGTTAGGAAGTAGTTTTAATATTTTGTCAAGTCTCGGTCATTTGTAATAACATTAGGTTGCTTAGTTATTGTTTACTTTCATTTATGTAATATGTTAAGTTTACTAGGCTTAAGATTAATAGTCCATGGGCTTTAAGCCCACACGAATTAGATGAATGAGGGAAGAGGGAGTGTTGCCCTACTTCCTCTCTATAAATACTAAGTTTAGGTCTTATGTAAACTTGTTGGTTATTTTGATATCATAATGAAACTCTTGCTTTTCTAATTCTCTCTTATCATATAATCAACCATCTCTCATTCTCATCTCATTTCTATCATTCTATTACTTGTGTTTACACAAATGGTGACCTAACAAGTTGCTTGACTGTCAGCAACACCCTCAGCTCTTGCCTTCTTATTCCCTTTCTGCTTTGCATTCTTTTGTCTTTGACCTGTACATGCTTTTTTGTTGTGACCTTTTGTACCTCATTCTCCACAAGTGACAGTTTTTCCATTTTTTGAAAGCTTCCCACCCTTGATCATTTCCTTTAAGGCTTTCTCCGCCGTCTCGTCTTTGCTCTTTGTCCTCTTCTTCCTTGGTCTCCCAACTGGAACATGATAGTGTGGGGGCAATAAGATACTAGGGATGCTGCACTTTGGCCAAAAGTGACTGTTAGCAACAGGTATAATCTTGTGGCTGTATGTCTCCTTCCATGTTTTTAGCCAATATGCCTCATGTACCCAATCCTCAAGCCTACCTACCTCCCTACCATCTTGTGCCATGCTATACATTGCTGCCACAACATGTTTGCTTGGCATACCAGTCAGCTCCCATCTCCTACATGTACATGTCCTTAAACTCATATTCACCACACATTTCTCATTCCAGGTGTTCTCACACTGGTACCAGTCCACCCCATTCTAAACAACACGATATTTAGTAACTTGTTCCTTAATAACATCATAAATGGGAGTTGTAGTTGGGGTTAAGGGACCTGTACACTTATCTATGACATTTTGCACATTCACTATCCTCTTCATCAAATACTCCCTAATGTATTCCAAATACCCTATTATTGGTTTATCTCTACCATCTAGCAACTTATTGTTGAGTGACTCACAAAAGTTGTTGACCAAAATTTCACACTTAGCTCTGCCTATTTTTTGGAAAACGATTGAAGAAAGTTAATGTGGGCTATATAACCACACAGTAAAAGCACAATTATGAAAAATTATTAAACCTGAAAAATGATCCCTTGACCATGAGGTTGGTGGTATCTTTCTTAACCAATCATGAGTTTTCGAGTCATACTCTTTCAGTTGCCCTATTGCATGTTCAAACTAAGGCACAGTTGTTGTTGTAGCACACTTCCACAGAAATTCCTTGTAAAGCATTCCTTTGTAAAGCTGCTTCATGTTCTCATGGATGTGTCTAACACAGAATCTCTGTTCAGCAGAAGGAAAAACCTCTTGAATAGCTTGTAGAATACCCTGTTACAAGTCACACATAGTGGGTTAAAACGTTGCTTATGTCTAACCAATTGTTTTGTAATTAGTGTTAATTGAATTTATCATACCTTTTGTCTGTCTGAAATGAAAGTGTAGTGGTTGTTGGGTTGTAACTCAAGGTCATCCCCTAGATATTTTAGGAACCATAACCAAGAACTCTTGCATTCTGCCTCAACAACGGCATATGCAACAGGGTAAATACCATTGTTACCATCGATACCAACAACCGTCAAAATTTGCCCTGTATATGGTCCTTTTATGAAAGCACCATCCAATCCTAATATATCTCTTTTTGTAGCTTTGTACCCTTCTTTAAGTTCACCAATACAAACATAAATCCTTTTGAATACCCTTGAATTAAGAGTCAGATCTGTGTTGGTTTCAACTTGGATCTTGACTGTTGTCCCTGGGTTTTTTGCTCTGAGCTCCATAACCTAATCTCTAAGTTGGGCATACTGCTCTTTGTGATCACCTGTCATAAACTGCTCAGCAAATTGCTTTGCCCTGTAGGCTTTGTCGTATGATATTTTTATTTGAAACTTCTATGATAATTCAAGCTGTAACGATGACACATCAACTTTACCATGATTTCTTTTAAGAATCTCGATGGCATAAGGTGACAGAAACCTAGATGTAACACCTGTAAGATCTCTTGTCTGGATGCATTTATGAGTGTCTTTCAATGTTTTAACTGACCAACAATTATCCGTGGCCCACTTTGAGATGAGGAGGTCCCACAGGCAAGGGGGTTTATGATTCTTGATTAGATGTCCTCTAGGACTCACCCTTGCATTTCAGGTCCTTTTGCTTTTGGGATTTTCTCAAATCTGCCCCGTTTCTTTGAGGTGGATGGCTTTGACCCTTCTTTGGCATATCCTGGCTTGAAGGAACTTTCACCAAGCACAATGCCGAAGCATTTAGCTCTAACCCTATTATTATCATCATGCACCCTAAAATAACCTTCTTTGATTTTATACTTACCCTTATAAGCCCTTCTTATTACCTTCAACCTTCTCTTTCGTAGCGCTGGACCATCTTCAACATTTGCTTCATCGGCACTTTCAAGCTCCTCCATTGGAATGGACGGTGCCTCATGTTCAGCAGCATCTACCGGATGAAGTTTCTTAGCAGCTTCTCTCCTATTGTCTTGAATGTTTGCATCCAGTTGAAAGTTGAAACCACCCATGACAACAGGAGTGTCAGGTGTTGGCATGTCACAGGCAGCATGTTCAAAATTACTAACATCCCCTTTTATTTGTTGTTCATCATTCTGGTCACAGGCCTCTTCATCGTCAAGTTGTTCCCTTTCTACTACTTCCTCATCAACCTCTTGGACATTATTTGGATCATTCACATCCCTATTATCACAATAACGGTACTCATCAAACATTAATGCAATATCTTCTGGCCTATCAACGAAGCATGATTCAGGCCTATCTAAGTCATCCTGCTGGAACAAGTCATCCTCAAAACATGTCACACCTTGTTTACCTTTAGAATACATAAAACTGCCCATAAGGTCACAGTCACTCATCTCCATCAAATTTAAGTAACTGTATCCATGGGATGAGGTTTGTATATCATTTTCAACCGATGGACAAGCATTACAGGATGTTTGTGTTGGTGCCCTTTCATCATTATGCCAATCTAACATCAACAACTTTCCTTTGTTGTTCAGATTAGGGGCATTGACCATATCATCCTAAAGAATCTCTTTTATCACTATACCCTTTGAGGCCTTACGCCAACCCGTATGCTCAAACAGTTGTTTTTCTACCAACGAAACATCCGTCTCTACAAAAACATCTACCTCCTTATACCTAGGTACAAAATTTAAGAATAGCTTCACATCCTGATCCGACATCAACGACACTAATCCATCATCTAAATTCAGGCTAGGGACATAAAATAGATAAACAACTTCTGATCGTTATCACCCAAACCTAGATCAGCTAAGATTTTGACCAGCACACACATTGAGAAAGTGTCACAATCAATCATGTCTACATGATCAGTGTACTCTGAATTGTACACTCTTTAGGTTCATTGGAAAACTCACCACTGTGGTGGATTTGAATACTGAAGTGCCTTGGGTACGATTCTGTGAACATAAACCAATGAAACAAATAACCAAAAATCTAAAAACTTCCACAGCGTTATCATGAGTCAAGGTAATATGCCATATATACACTGCATGGTCATTCGAAAGGAATAATCCACTAAAAAAATCATACCGTATAAGGTAGCCATATCCGGAATTGGAGCACTCCGAGCTCTAATTTGCCAGCCACCCATCATGGATCTACTGTTAATTTGGGAGATTTCAACAATATACAATTTGGGAGCAGTTCGATGTTATAGGTTTGTGAATGTGTTTATATTAGTGAAAGAGGATAATTTTTTTTTGCGAAAAATGTCCCCCAAGACAAGCGTATGTGTAAGTAGGGTCGTCAGGTGTATTGGAAGGCGGGAAATGTGAAAAGACGAAAATACCCTCACGTGCAACGCACATGAGGACTGACTAACGAGCCCCCTAACGCTCGTTAGGCCAAAAAAACCGTTTTAATTTGCAAACAAACTTCATCCTCAAGGACACTATTTGCTTAAAGAAACCTGCTCAAAGATATTTTTTGCTAAAAATCTTGTATGAGGACACTTTTTGCAAAATCGCGAAAGCTTAGGGACATTTTTTGCAGTTTACCTTATTACAAAATTACTAAAAAAGACATAATTAAATGAGTTTTTGTATATGTTAGATATTTTTGTGGGTAAATAAGTAATTTATTTTTCAAAAACCCCGAGCTAAAGTTTTTAGCCCCTTTTATGGGCTAAAGTTTTTAGCCGACTTATTTTATAAGCCCTTCCATAAGCCTCATGACAAACGAAACTTATTTTATTAGCCGACTTATTTTAAAAGCACAATCTCTGATAAGCTATATTTAAGCCCTGCCAAACATAGCCGTATATTTTGAGTTGATTTAGAACAAGCGTTTATTTTAAAATTACTTAAAAATGTATTTTATTAATAAATACTGTAATAATTACAAATAAAGTTACATGTATTTTTAAGGTAAACATGCATCTTTGAACGAAAGGAGGAAATAGACTATGGGTATGTTTAATGTAGATCGTTTAAGAGCATTTAAAAATAGTTAACGGTGAGCGCCGAGCATTTTGAGTTTAAATGTTGGTTTGACAAGGAGCAAATAACTTTTTATTTTTTATTTTTTTTACAATGTTTATTCTTTAACGCTCCACGCATTAGCATTTAAGAGTATTGAACATTTAAAAGATGTGATGATACAAACTTCCATGATTTTACACATTATGATTACAATTACAACTATGTTACTAAACGTTTTTATAAATTAAACAAATAGCTCATGCTCACAATTAGTGCTGCTTTTTTTTTTTTTTTTTTTTTTTTTTTTTTTTTTTTTTTTTCATAGACACCCATAATTACACCATGATAAAAACGTCTCCTTTTGAAGTATTGGACAATCACTTAAAAATAGTAGAAAAGGGATTACGCTTTAGAGAAATTGATACTCGTAGATGATTAGTAATGTAATCGTGTAAAAGGCGAGTATGGTAAACAGTTCTTACGTTATTCACGCTTTTTATTGCGGTTTTTAACAATGGGTTCCATGCAAATAGTCATAGATTTAGATAAAAGCACGATAAGTCGATAAGGAAAGTTTCACTGTTGACAGTTTGTGATGGAAGACGTTATTCTAAGTGTTGGATTTTGTTGAGGCACTAGACTCACATGATTTTTTTTGTCAAATTCAAATGCATGTTGGAATATACATATTTAAAATGGAAATAGGAAGAAATGAAATAGAATATGAAGAATTCAAACCTAGCCACCGAATTCTTTCTTATTTCCACCAAACAAATTTAAGTTTTGCACGTATAAACATTCCCAATGTGGAAATATATGTCCCGCTCACTCACTCATCTACTTATCAACTTGTTCCCCGAATTATATTGTTTTTATTCACACATGTATGACATCTATATAATTTTTTAGAAATGACAGGAAGCTTAAACTCATGCCTAATTTTATGACTAAAAGTATGTGGTATTAGCTTATTGGCTTATGAGGAAATGTGTCCCTCAGTTACAACCAATGAAAAAGTAACACCAAAGTTTAGACATAAAATTAGGCATAAGTTTAGACATCTTAATTATTCCTCATAATTTTTTTTATGAAGAGACATTAACATTTATAGAAGGGTACCCGTGCAATGCGGCACTGAGTACCCGATTACTATTTTTGTTGCGAACAAATGTTTTTCAAGGGTCTTGTGGTGGCAGCAATGACAATGGTGACGAAAGTAAGTGAGCCGAGAGAGAACTTGTCAGTGGGTTATGTGTGTTTTTTATGTAATAGGCTTATGTGCAGTATGCATATTTAAGGTTGGGGCAAGACTCGATATTAGTAGGCTATAACAAGCCTTTATATGGTTTAAATAGGATCCATCAATATTGGAGTATGTTACAAGTACGAGATTATAAGACATTAATTATGTGTATGCTGAATTTTCATGCTTAGCAAAAGTAATTTTTCCTTTTATAAAAATATTTTTGGTTTTAAAAATTTTAAAACTACTATATTTAGAATGTCCTAAACCCTATATAAAGGAGTATATATAGATGGTATTGCATGTATTTTAGCGAGGAGGCCATGACGTGTCTTATCCGCTTTACAGTTCCATATATGTGGATGCGAGCCTATTAGTTTAAAGATACTTTCTTGAGCTAATTGTCTCTTACTTAGTATAATTTTAAGGTTTATTATTATTATTATTATTATTATTATTATTATTATTATTATTATTATTATTATTTATTTATTTATTTTAAGAGAGAAGCAAGTTATATCTTGCCACTAATTTACACTCATATTTAAAGATCTAATATCCTTAAAGATAAGCTCATTATAAGATTTAAAATCTTTTCATGTTTTAACTAAATGTACTGCAAAATCGGAACAAACATGAGATAAACATTGTCATCCAACATTATATCGCATGTTGGTGCAAAACTAGGCGGTCGATGAGTTTGGATAATGGTCAAAATCAATAGTGTTTTATAATCAAAACCAGTAATGAAGCAATCACATGTGTTTGTATCTTGCGCTAGGACGATCAACAAAAGCAAGGGACAACCTCTCGGGCAAGTGAGTTTTATTTAACTGCTTGTTTGGCCAGCTATATGTGGTCGTATCTCATGTTAGGAGAAAAAAAGGATTGAAATTGGTTATTTGTGACACAAAGAAGGCAACCTAAGGAGTAACGAACATGGTCTACAAAGTTCTACAAAATTTATGATCACATGTAACCAAGCTTACTTAACTTTTTACATACATTAAGTTGTTTTATAATCATATGGATTGAGGTAAACCTTCTTAATCTAATATATAAATATGTCTAATGATTGTCGGCACTTCATGTATCATGTATATTCTTGATTATTAACGAATTCCAGGTTACGTCCACAGATTGACAATAGGCAATACGAAAATGAGAGAAAAAAAAAAGAAAAAAGAAAAAAAAAAAAAAAGACACAAGTTCACCATAATCAAGAAAATATAATGTCTTTGTGTAACTTTATTATCCTTTTGTATTATTTGACTATTTTGTTTGATAAAACATACTGTATAGTAATTAGTACCAAGTGACTATATAAAGTTGCGAATACCCTTGCGGTTCCGGCTATTGTCTATTTTCATAATGCGTACCTCTTTGTATATTTTTGTTCCATCCCTTTAAAAAAACCGTGAATTTTACCATTTTTTTAGCTAGTAAAAAGATAAATATGAGTTTTTCCTTGCAGTGAAATTGATGTAATGATAATACGTTAAGAATTTTACAGATAAAAGTATCGAGAGGCTCTTAATCTCTTATATATAGCTATTACTACGAGAGAAAATATAGCGTTGGTGCAACCATGAGGCACATGCAGTTGTTTAGTAGTGGTAGTTTAGTGATTTTTATACAAAGGAAAAAAGTATAGCCTACTCGGTAGTGTCGAGAAAAAATTTATGTACGTGATAAATTGAAATAAAATGTTTGATTTTTTGCTTTTGATTGATACCCAACTTAAATACTTTGAAGTATAATAATAATAATAATGATAATAATAATAATAATAATAATCTCCGTTTATAATAATAATAATTCTAATGAAATGGATGTTTATAATAAAATAATAATAATCATCTCCGTTTATACATGATAATAATAATGGGGTTCATGCAAGTAGTCATATATCTATACTACTCCATCCGTCTTAAAATTATTGTCCAGTTTGAATTTTTAAAGTTAAAATGATTCAACTTTGACCATTAATATATTTTTTTATTATATAATAATTGATGAAAAATTATACCATTGAAAAATACACTTAAAACACAATCCATTTATATATTTTGCATCAAATATTATATAACATTCACAAAAATATTTAAAGTCAAAGTTGAAGAAGAAAGACTAAAAAAATCAATAGAGGACAACAAATTCGGGACGGAGGTAGTACTATATAATTCATTTGAGACTATTTTATAATTAGAAAGACTTAAAATTCAGACTTTTACTTGCTTATTATGAAAATATTTCAAAATTGTTTGGTTAGGAAGTAGGTTGGTTTGAAAGCAAGTTGGTTAGAAAGTTTGTTAAGAAGCATGTTGGTTATTCAAACTAAAAATTATTTGGCTTAATAATATCTATCATCTCTATTTATAAAGCATAAAGATAATTAAATGTGTAACCGAATAAAAACAAATATAGTTACATATACCTATTACCGTATTGCGCGGGTACCATTCTAGTTTAGATAAAAGCACGGTAAGTCACAAGGTAAGTTTCACTGTTGTATTTTGTTGAGGCACTAGATTCGTAGGATCTTTTCAAGTCAAATTCGAATGCATGTTGGAATATATATATTCAAAATGGGAATTGGAGCAAAGGAAACAGAATATGAAGAATTCAGACCTACCCACCGAATTCCTCTTATTTCCACCAAACAAATTTAAGCTTTGCACGTATCAACATTCTTAATGTGGAAATATACGTTCAACTCACTCATCTACTTATCAACTTGTTCTTCATATTATATTTTTATTTAGATTACTTTCATATAAAAAGATGTTTTTGCCTTACAGATACCCACATTAAAGGAGGCAATGGATCTTCATTTTATCCGTTATGTCAGTTTTCTCCCTCCGACAATTTACAAGCGATTTTTTACCATAGCAAGAGCCACCTTCATTTTTTTCAAACATTTTTAACAACAAAATTAAAATTTCATTAATAATTTAAACATTACATAATAATTCAAATAAAATTAAAACATTACAATAAAATTTAAATAACATTAAAACATTACGATAATAAACGATGCTAAATTTCTTTCACCAAATCGGCTTTTAGGCTAAGATGAGTTGTTTTCCTATACATATACATACAAAGAACTTCAATATGTTTATAAAATCGTACATATGTCAAAAGTATATTAATATTGGACTCGTTTTGTTCATAATCCAGATGCCTTTTCGGCGGTACCCCCCCCATTTTTTATTAATAAAAATTGTTAGATATTTGTTAGATATTCGGTAAATAAACTTTGTTATATATAAAAAAGTTATTTATATATAATTCAAACTTTCATAGAATTGTATGTCTTTGATCCTGTGATTTAAACAAACTTAAAGGTAGTTTTTTAAATTTATTTGATATGTTCAGAGTGCATTTTAAAAGTTTTCTTTTTTTTTTCAATAATATTTGGCTCGTTTTATTCGTACTTAAGAGGCCTTTTTGGCGGTATATTTTTATTAAATAAATCGCTATATATTCTTTAGATATTTGGTAAACAAAGTTTGTTATTAAAGAAGTAAAAGGCAAAATGACAAAATGTTCATTGTAGTTTTCGCAACTCGTATGATTGGAGACTTTTTTGTAATTTTTTGGGCTTATTGGTCTCCTTTTCTCGATTTTGGGCTTAGTATTTTTTTCCCACATTCAACGTTTCATACTTTCATGTGAGAAATGTATATAAGGTAATATTTTGTCATATTATTTAACTTTAAGAAGAAAATTCAAAACACAACATTTAGTAATCAAATCACAAATTGCATATATCCAATATCCAATATCCAATTTACATAGATACAACCTCTATATAAAAAAAATCCCATTATGTAAAATACTCCGTACATAAATTTGCCACTCGAAGCACAAGATGGCAAGTGGTCACATGATATTAATACTACATTATAAAACATACTACGTAACATTTACCAGGGCCTTGTGAAAAGTGAGGCCCCCCACTTTGCTATTACCACCCTTTATAGTACAAACACATTAGCATGCATTACTACCCAAACTTTCTCCCATCCCAACTTTTTTTTACAACTACAGTACATGTTCTGTGTGTGTACAACAACACCAACATAACAGGAGTGCACACTGGGTTTCTTGAAGGTTCTTCCCCCCCCCCCCCCCCCCCCCCCCCCCCAACACACACACGCATATTAATCATTGGCCAAAAAAAGAAAAGAAAAAAGCAATGGGTCTTTCTTGAGGCTTCTTCCACACATATCCACAAATGATCGAGAGGCAGAAAATTAAGGTTTTGCTCTTTTAATTTTTCCTTCATTACACTATATAAAGATTCGGTTTTTTAGGGTTTTGACTATTTGGATTATTAGGGGTTTTGTTTGATTATGATTTATTATTTTGTAACAGGAAATCCCAAAAAAAAAAAAATACAATCTGTTTCAACCATGGAGCTGATTCAGATGTTCACAAACATGGAACCCGAGGTATGTTCTTCTTCAAGATTGTTTTCAGAAAAAAAAAATCTCCGTTTTTTGAGATATTGTTTTCAGGATTTCTTATGCAAATTATTATTATTTTCAGATGGGTTTTTAGCTTGGTCAGATGGGCTATAACCTTTTTATGCTGTTATTTTCATTTTGAGAAGCGATAATATATCGTCATTGTTTGCTCTTTTGTTTTTCAGGAAAGATGGTGGCTTCGTATTCTTGGTTGACAGTGGAGGGATTTGCAGGGTCTCATTAGTGGAGGATCGACCGCTGAAGGTATTATTTATTGCTATTATTATTTTTTTTTTCCAATAGAGCGTTTTTTGGGAATTTCATATTTGTTGAGTTTATCGGATTATTGAGATTTCGAGAATTAGTAACCTTACTTCTTCCAGCTTATGAGCTCATTAGTTTAGCGTTATTAATTTTGTTAGGCTATGAACTGAACTTGGCAAGCTCATAGGCTAATTGAAGTGCCTTTTAAAAATTTTAATACGTCGATAAGCGAGCAAATAGGCTGTTCTGATAGCCCCTTGGTATGTGTGGAAAATAGTATTTGCATCACTATTGTTTTGCGTTTTGTTCTGTTGTTGGTTCCAGAAAATGTTTCTTCGTGAATTTGTGTTAGGATCGAGTTCATATGTTTGCTGCTTTTACGCAGCGTCAGGGCAACTTTTTAGTGTCTTGCATATACCTAGACTTATTTGGGTTAGAAATAAAAATGTGAAATAATCAGATAATCGTTTTGAGCGTGCGATGGCATATTAGAATGTAAGCAATTCCTAGACAAACATGTCTCAATGTTTGTGCAGGATGGATATATTGTACAAGAAATTGCTTAAAAGATTGCCTTTTTTTGCGCTAGATGTGTATATTGTCCAGCTATACACCGAGCATGTCTTAGCTTTTATTTGTGGATGACTAATGTATGGTAGACTGTTATAACAACTAGGCGACAAAAATACTATCGATAAGTGGTTAATAAGTTTATGCATTGCACTCACCAAATGCATCTAATAATAATGGTCTTATGGATTCAAGCATTGAACATGCTTGACATGCGAACCAAAATATGATGATTTTTTCTCGATGGGAGTATTGCTTTTTTAATGGTTCCTGCTTGGTAAGTGTAGAAATTGTTTGATTTTAAATTTCTGGAAATAGACTGTTATGGTATTGGTTTTGATATATGGGAGATTAGTTTTGGGTTGAGGGATAAAGATTATAGCGGTAATTTAAGGTATAAACCATTCTTTCTTTTCAAATTAGTTCACTTATTTTTTTTGCATAAAAGCTTATAGATTATTTCTGCTGCAAGCCTTTGTTCATATAACTTTAAATATATCCGGTGTGGAAATCTTTCTTCATGTAGGATGTTGAATTGACTATTATTAAACCAAGCCATTTTTTTCCATGAAATTCGTCGAGTATTACTTAAATAGCAATATTCATTTGTACAGTTGCCTTCTGTATAATTGAATTTTATGATGTTACTTCGGCCAGGTGTTATTGAATAGTATGTGAATGAAGCTCTTAACTCTCCGCTCGATTCGGACGGCAAGGAAGATGAGGGTGACGCACAAGTTGATAGGTTCTAACCACAATAGCTGGTGATGCTGTTGCGTAGCTTCCAAAAGGTGCAAGGAAAGATCGTTTAAAGGAACCTACACAAACTGAGGTAACAGTTTGCCGTGCTTGCTTAGGATTGACCACATTTGGGTAACGTTGTGTCTCTAATGGGTCAAATAGGTTAACAAACAAGTTTCTAAGTGAGGTCAATGGGTCAAATAAATTTGGTCATTACTTGCGAAATATATCCATCTAATGAAAAAAGGAAAAAAAGAAAAAGAAAAATGAGGATGAAAAAAAAAAGAGCAATGAGGTTACCATCGAATTATAACACTGTTGGTCATTATATTTTTGTTGAGGAGTATCTGACCTCAAACAGTATGGGCAATACATTTATTATCTCTTATTTAGTTGTACACGGCATGCATAAAAATGTTAACCTATGCAACAACTTTTCTTTTATTAGTAATAGTAATATTGAAAGTCAAATACCGAAGCTAATACCATTGTGCCACTGTGATTAGTTATGAATAAATTTCATGGTATGAACATCATTGTAATATTAAATATGTTCGGACAGGCGACCTTGCCCACAAGACTTCTATGCATAATCATATGGGATTCTTAGATGTGAATGCTCCAATGGGAGTAGGAACTGAATTTGACGGCAGTGTAAATGTAGGTGAACAAATGTTTATTCGCTATTTCTTTTTGCATCTCATATTTGTTGAGTTTATCGTATTATAATATTTTGTTTGGTTATTATAGTTCTGATATGTGTTGGAAACAGCGGCTGGGTTTAGCAAGTGGGTTCATCATGTTGGTCAAAACCCAAAAAATCGAAGCTTTAAAATGCTAGTAGCCTTATTTTTGGAAGGCCATTTAACTGTTCTAGCAATCCAGCCATGTTGATTGAATGGCATGTCAGACCTGCAATAATCCGATCAGCTATTAGCTATCTGACATGCCATTCAACCACAGAGCTTGCTTGCATTTGAATATAAGATCTTGGCTCAGCATATCATCTTTGCTGATGATTCAATGTTGCCTATGCACCCGCTTCATGCGCATGCTCTACTACTTTTATTCGATCTTTCGTTATTTACAGTTGGAGATCGCGCACGAGCCTCAAATGGTCAGGTACGACTTCTTAAAAACCAACTTGCTAATCTCTTTAGTGATTATTATTATGGAATTCATATATTGATTTCTTGCTGTCAAGGTTGTGTTGAACACGTGGGAGCCTCCAACGCGTGTGGAATACGTGGCAATGAAACTGACGATTTGCCAGCTGCTATACAGCAACTGCCGCTTCAAATTTCGTTCTCTTTGAATAATTTTTTTTAAAGTATTATATGCCTGAGATGCTTTCATGATGTCTTTTCCATTCATTGTATGCTGTAGGTGGTGGCAAGTTTATAGGTAGTACGACAACCTGCAGTAAACAAGCCAGTGTTATTCGGTGTTATGTCCGGTGAATTGTATGCCAGGTACTCTAAAATAGGTGTACATTCAGACAACTTTTTACTGCATTTTATAGCCGGCTGGCCTTTTGTATTAACTGATGTAGATCATGAGATTTCAAAGAGAATTAATAGACTAGGTTACTCGCTTGCTAGATGGTCATGAGGTATGATACTTTATTTGGTTACTCACCTTATTAGGCCAGAGGATGTCTCTCATATGATTACGGAAACAAAGATTGTTGCTTCAATTGTTTAGATGCATTTATGTGTTTTGCGATTAGGATGCTCACAGTTGGTTAGTTAATTTGACCATTTAAATGGAGGGATTATCATTAGTTAGTTGATTCATTGGAAGAAACCTATGAAAGTCTAAATACTCGAGAAGATATCAAGTCATTGTGTTGTATTGCTATTACATAAGTACTGCTAAAACCAGGTTTGTTTATAGGAAGAAAAAGCCATTAATATATTCTAGATGTCTTGCAAGTAGATGATGATTTCTAAGATCCAGTTGTTCCTATTCCATCTGATGTTGTTACGAAATAACAAATCAATGCTATTTGGTTGATAATATTGGCGCATAGATAAAAAGAAAAATTTATTTATTAAAACAGCTACAGGTATGCAAAAAAAATATTTAGGACAACTATGTTTATGTTACATCCCGCCGCTAACATTTTCTGATTCAGGGCATGTCTAGCAGAGATAGTCGTTGCAGCTGTCGATTAGTGCCTTCCACCTACGCCTTTGCAGTATGCCAGGGGAGCATGATTTTACATAGTTAAATTGGTACAAGCATTTGATCCATATTGGATTTTCACACTAGACGTTATGACGTTAATTTAATTATGGAGTTCGGCGGCATATGTTACTAATTTAACTGTTGTTTAGGTTCTCAGCTTTATCATTAGGTGGCAGAGGCTCTCAATGTGTGGGCAAATACCGCACCAGCATGAACATATATGATCACGAGGTTTATTCTAACCTTTCGATTGCAAGTACGCTCACCAAACCAGGTAAATGCATAGACGTGTTTCATTCTTTGTTTGTGGATATTTACATAGAAATGTAACTCTTATGCATCTTATTTACTGATTGACTACTACCAATTGGGATGACATTATATTAGTTTTCTGATATTTATAATAGATAAAAAAGATTTTATCTTATATAATCAAACTTGGTGTCTAAAATTACAATTCATATACTATTACGATTAGGCAGACTCATTTTGTGTTTACTTATTGGACTGCTTATTTGCTGAGAAAATGAATAGGTGCTTATTGTTTTTTTAAACAGATTGACAAATAGACAGAGCAAATTAAGAACCCAAGGCCATGCCGCTATGGCAAAAAAAAAAAAAAAATGTATGTTTCAACAAAAAACTTTACCATTCTCAATCTTGCATTACTTAAACACTAAAACCACAAATAAAACCAGCATATAACAAGGATCTTTTTTTCATATTAATCATCCACTGATTTAAACCATTAAACATTTCAACAAAATATCCCCCAAAACCCTTGACAGTCCCAACTAACCCAGACCCAAGATGCATATTCTGAAAACCCAAAACAGCCAACATCAATACGGCAAGCATTTTAGCTTCTCAATCAACGACAGAAGGTCTGATGCTCGCTTCTGTTTCTTGACCACATTCACCAAGATCAGCGACACTTCTGTCAGATCTTCAGTTTGCAAGTTGTTGAGTTCTGAAATGCTATGCACAGTAGATTCAAAAGAAAACAAAAGCCCCAGCTCTCCAAGTACCAGATCCTTCTCAGCCACATGAGACATTATTTCTTTGGCTTTCTTTCTTAGCTCATCTTTATCCAGCAATGTCGTTGTAACTTCCCTCTGAAACTTTACCACCATCATATCTCTAACTAAACTCGAACCCGCAACAGCAGCAAGCTCCTTGCAGAATGGCATAGGTGTTGTCATTGTCTTTATTTTATTATGAAAGTTTCTTTTTGAGGATATGTGTGTGTGTTTTAGTTGTAGTTTAACTTTGTTAATGACTATTCATTTGTGTTTCTATATGCCTTATAAAGACACTTGATTTAATTGCCCCTATTGGAATACCCAATACAAACAGTTTTTCATTATTAATTTGTGTTTCTAGGTGCCTTATAAAGCCACTTGCTTTAATTACCCCTCTTAGACTGCTCAATACAACCAATTTTTCATCATTGCTTCATTAACACATGCATGAACATGCATTAATTTGTCCATCCTTTCACATCCTAGACACCTTGACCAAACCAACTCAAACAAAACTCATGAAAACTAAATGGTATATCCCAGCAAAAAAAACTATAAAAAAAGTATATATATATATATATATATATATATATATATATATATATATATATATATATATATATATATATATCTTTTCCCCCTAACAAGTCAGATATGACTATCAGACACATAAACCTGAGGATAGACTAACGACGTCAATTGTTATGCCAACAAATACGTCTGTGACGTTTTAGAGATATAGTGATAATTCATTCCTATGGTTGCTTGGCTAATCCTATTGGTCAGCTATCAATTTATTCCATACAATTTATTTAATGTTGATTATATGATATGTTTTAATTCAATATGTATTATGTACCTTACATTTTCTATAATATGCAGCTCTGTAAGAGAATAGATGGCACATCTGTGACTTCTCACTTTGAAGGTCTTACTTCGACCGGAAAAATCTCAGCAGACTATTATAACGGTGATGAAATGCTAAAGTTCCAAAAGCCCAAGAAAAATAAATCACTAAGAAAAAAACAAAACTTAGGCCTTCAGGCACCTCAAGCAAAAGGCCTGTGCACAAGATTGGGTTCAAAGGACTGTGATTCACACGCTGATGGAAAAAGGCAGGCCTAAAGAGAGGGAGGCAAAAGATCCAAGGCATGATCTATTAACCCTGAATGTCGACATTT
The DNA here is from genome assembly GCA_030686995.1 of Artemisia argyi. Classification (NCBI taxonomy): domain Eukaryota; kingdom Viridiplantae; phylum Streptophyta; class Magnoliopsida; order Asterales; family Asteraceae; genus Artemisia; species Artemisia argyi. The sequence goes on along the minus strand of CM060698.1, from coordinate 106,472,942 downwards.
TATAGATCTGATATTTTCAGACTAATTCTGTGTGGTTCAATGGGTGTGTTCAGCCTCTGTGTTCATGGGGTTTGTTCAGGGGGTGAGTTTGGTGATTGGGTCAATCTCTAGGTTCAGTGACTGAGTTACCAAGTGTGTTTGATGCGTTCATCGACCAGGTGGACTAAATCAACATCTACATCAATTACAGGTACTTCATTCCCTTGCTATTATCTGCCTCTTTTTTTTGGGTTAAAGGAACAACAATCACTGGTCAAATAATGTTATTTGCCTCTTAGTTAAAGGGTATTTGAATTTCTTATCTGTATGCATGTTTATAGTATTCTCAGTTCCAGATGGGGTGGTAGCTTCAGAAGGAAATGTTTAAGGTCAGGCGAACGGTAGCCGGCCAATGCTTCAAAACGGGTAAGCTATGCTAATCTTATTTGCTATTGCTATAATAGTCTAAATACAGTTTCAGCCTTTGGTGTTTAATTGTCGTTGTGCTTTTTTCAGGAACAAAACAGGGAGATCAGAAGATAGTTGCTTTGCCTTTTGGTTATGATCAAGGTGGATAGTCCCTGAGCAAATTCATCATCAGAAGCTAAACCACATAAAACATATGTACTAAAATCTTATTTGTTATATTAGGAATTTCTTTCCACCATTTGTGTTAACTCCAAGTTAATATCTATCATTTTTTTTGCTTCTCTCAAGCGTAATTTTGGTTTACAATTTACATGACATGTTCTGTAATTTATTTGTTTCCAAACTTTATCTACATGTGGTTTATAACAACATATATAGTACCCATTCTTTTTTGCGCTATCTTACAGAATGCTTTTGTACACAAACAACCTAAACTGCTTCTTTATCAAAACACCCCGCTGCAACGCGCGGGATGTATAACTAGTATAGTTTAATTAGTCAGGGGTCTTGTGGTTCCTATAAGTTCGTAACTTTTCTTTGATAGCTCGTTAATATTATGGAAACACAGTTACTTTCCGTCAAGTTTTTGGAAAACCAGAAGGGGGGGGGGGTGAATAGTTTTATGTCTTTTTAATTTTATGAAAACTTAGTTGTTTAAAACAAAACTTTGTTTCTACTTTATGTGAGATCAATGCATGTATACTTATAAGTACTTATATTTACGCAAGTAAATAATAACAATATGGATGAGTATGACTTAAAAGAATTAATATCTACGCAAGTAAACAACAATATAGACAAGTATTTTTACGTCCCTTTTATTTATGAAAACTTAGTTTAGTTTTAAAGTCTTGTTTACTCATAAAACTTTGATTCGATCTTATGTGAATTCAAGTCTTGAACAATATGAACAACTATATCGAGGTATGAAAAGTAATAACGAAGTAAGCTAAATATGTACAATCAACACATGCATAATATAGACAATTATAGCTATATACGAGATGTAAGTAAGTAAGCTAAGTAATAAGTTAGAGTTGGAAAGATCTAACCGCGAGACAAAGGATTTATAGTGGTTCGGCTACAAGGACACCTTCCTTGCCCTACTCCACTCCCCGAGTCACCTACTTGAGAGTTTTCTTCACTATGTCAACAAGCTCCCTTATGGCGGAGAAAACCTTACACACCAATGTACACACCACAACTTAATCACAACTTCTTCACACCAATCTACTTCACACCAATTCTACTTCACACCTTTCTACTTCACACCTATCTACTTCACACCAATCTTCTTCACACCAATCTTCTTCACAACTACACTACTTCACTACTAAACAACTTCTTCTCTCTACACAAATTCTATTCCTAGATCTATCTAGTTACACTACTATCACACCTTTACAATGAATGTACACAACAACTAGACTATATACACAAATCTACAATACTTCACAACGTGATGTTGAAGGAGTATTCTTTTCTTGCACTTTGAGAGATGAGAGGTGAGGGAATGAATCACTTGAAACAAGGATTAACAATTATATGATCAAAGGGTTTTTAGGAGGATGTTTAGAGAGATTTGGATCTGAAAATTTTCATGCAAGAGGTGGGGAAATATTCCAGATTTAAGGTGGTATTTACAGGGAAAATTTTTTGCAGAATCTGACAGGGGAGCGTGGCCGGTCCCCTTAATTGTGTGCTGGCCCCCTTAAAATTAAAGGGGCCGCCCAGACGAAAACTGCAGTTTTCTTGTCTTTTTCTGGGGAAAGTTTATTTGGCAAAAACAAACTGATTTTGGTTAAAATTTTGAATTCATATATTTATTATGAATAAAACATTTTCCTTTATTACCAATTTTTTTTTTTCAAAAATACATAATAAGTTTATTTAATTGTATAAACTTTGTATTATTTAAATAAACATCCCTTTGATCATAAAATGTATTAGTCACTTGTTTATTCATACCTTAAGTGATTATGTTGGATGAGATGATATAAACTTGCTTAAAACTTGTTTACGTATTAACTTTGCGTTTAATGTTCTTATATTTTGTGATCGTCAAAACTTAAGGATATCGAAAGATATTAATAACGTTTTTATACATTATTTATATCAACAATCTCCCCCTTTTTGATGATTACAAAATCTAAACTCATTAAACTAAAAATTCATATATACGCAAGTTTTTAGTGTGAGTTTATATCACTTCTCCCCCTTTTTGTTAGCATCAAAAAGGTTATCTCGACGAATGTATAGCTCCCCCTTGAAGTATACTCCCCCTCGTTTTGAGGTCATAAGAGATCGAGATATGGAATGCTTGCAAAAATATTTAGAGCACAAACAACATAGAAAAATATGCAATTTACAAATAACAAGCATAGCGAACAAATATTAAGGATACATAACAATTAATTCATAGTGATTATGTTAAAGATCCTAATTTGCCAAAGAGAGCCATCAGACTTGCTTGTAACAAAAGGTTGGTTGATTCTTATTTGAAAGTGAAAATCATAAGCATATATTATGCTTAGATGGTTGATGATTGAGTGTTTGGAATGAAAATGGTTAAGTTAGGGTAAGATTGTTGGATTAATGGAGATATATGTTTGGGTGCATGAGTGTTGGAGAGTTTGGTGGTGGAGAGTTTAGAGGTGTAGAGTTAGGAGCGGAAGAGGTTGATTGAGAGTTTGGATGTTGTTCAAGCAAGGGTTTTGGATGAGATCTAGTGAGAAGATACTCAATCCAAGTGAAGTGTTCATTCAATGAAATGGTTTGTTTTTGGAGAAAGATGCAACAAGGAAAATTGTTGACATGTTTTGCAACTTGTTTCAAGTTGTGGGGTGATGAAGGAGAGCTAGAGGAAAATTATTCCAAGTTGCATTGAGCAAGGTGTAAGGCGAGAAGAGCACAAAGCTCATGGGCTTCCTTGAGTTCTTCAATGAACATCAAGTGTTCGAAGGAAGGTGATGATGGTGGAGTGTGGTTGTTATTTAGGGATGGATGATTGGATTGGTAGGTTGAGCAAAATGTGAGGTGTTAGGAATGAGATTGGGATTGTTGTTTTGAGATTGAACATGCTCTTCATATGGCTTATGTGGGTGAGATGAAGGTGTATTTTTGGGAACAAGGATGGATGTTTGGTTATTATGATGAGGTTTGTGAAAGGGTTCATTTGAGTGGACATGAGGTTTGTGTATCATGAAATATGGTTTGAACTTCATGGGTTAAGTTGTAGTGGTGATGACACACTTTGTAGAGTGTAGGGAATGGTTATATGGTTGAATCTTTTTATGAGAATGACTAGGTGGAGTTATTGGAGAAGATGGAAAATGAGTATCAAGTGATGTGATTGGTTAGAGTGAAAGAGCGATGTTCATGGAAGGGATTTCTTGGTAGGAGGGTGTTATAGATGGTGCATTAGGTGCACTAGGAGATGAAATTTGAGGTTGATGTGAGTAAAGGTTATGAGGTTTGAGTGTGTAAAGGTTTTGATGTTAGAGTGTAAGGTAGAAGGATATGAGGTTTGAATGTGTAAAGATTATGAGGTTTGAGTGTAATGTAGAAGGATATGGGTGAGTAAAGGTTTTTGATATGTAATGTTGGTGAGAAGGAGTGTGAGGTGTTAGGTATGTAATGTTGAAAACATAGGAGGAATTTGGTGTTGGATGTTTGACAACATCATTTGGTTTGACGGGCTTCTAATGGAAGTTAGGCTTTCTTCTCCAAACGGGTTTCTTGGAGGTTTTGGTTTAATGGGAGAGGAAATGATGAGATGAGTGGAGATTGAGAGGAATGAGAGTGTTTATAATGTAGGATCAAGGATGGATAAACTTTTATGGAGGGTTTAGGATAGAATAGGTTTGTGAATTCTGGGAAGTGAAGGATGAAATGGGCTAAAAAGTAGAAAAAAGAAACAACACCTTCGACCATCAGATGGCCGGTCCCCTTAATAATTAAGGGGGCCACCTTATGATTTAAGGGGGCCGCCCATCTGGTGATTCCCTGATTGCCAGAAATGGGTTTTTGGTAGTGAATTACAGAAATGTTGTGTTTTTGGTTTCAAACAAGTCCAACTCTTTGAGGCAATTAAGCATATACTAATTATGTAGGCAATTATGTAGCTAAAGCATGTTAATCAAAGAGATTAAGTAAACAAGCAATTTCATCTAGCATGCAAATATACTCATCAAGCAAGTAAAATATAAGTGCTAGGAAACAATAAGCAACATCAAGTATTTCATAACTACATAACTAGGAGAATTAATCCTAATGTGTATCAATGTGCAATAAGTGGGTAGTCATGATAGCATGGATTTCTAGACTTGTTACAAACAAAGTCTTAATAAACAAACCATGGTCCTCTTGATTTGATTTAGTTCACTTATAAGTGTCATTTATATAAATATAGATGACAAATATGAGATCACCATGCATGATTTTAAAAGATACGTTTTTAGCATTATTCAACAATGTTTGAAAGTAGGTTTTCACTTAGATGTGAGAGTTATTTGAATAAGATAGATTGGGTTTTTACTTCAAAATGTGTGAATGAACGGTAAAAGATATTTTCCCAACCTTTAGTTTTGATCAAAACAAAATTGTGGTTATTGATAGTGAAAACATGTTATTTAAAAGTGGGATAGTTATTTGAAAAACTATTTTCCAAAATGTAAGGTTTTTTGCATATTTTTAGAGAAATTAGATTTTTGACAACAAATATTTAAAAAAAATGTTTATTAAAGATCTCATGCTCAAGAGGATTGGTTAAGCCTATTATTATCTCATGCTATCGTTTCTACATATCCTATGATCCTAAAGGAAATGAAGACGATAATATATATGTTAGATGCGAGAGTGTTGAATGGGGTATAACCTAACATCTATAGTTCCTTTGTTTTCGCATGCTTATCTAACTTAATGCCATAGTCTACGAGAGCTTGTTTCATCCATAGTTTTCTTACGCGAGGGATCTAATCCTACTTCTATATTAACGATCGATCCACTTAACTCATTTCACTTCATCACCATGAGTTTGCTAATAGTGGATATAGAAGATTTCCATTTTCTATTTTGTTTGGCAATGAACAATTTTATCTTATTCCTAGGAGAGTCAACCAATGATGTTTCTAGGTTATAAGAATATAAGCTATTATGTACATATATATGTATAGCTAAGCATTAATCTAACTAATCATTTATCTAAGCATGCAAATTATAGCGATGAACTTAAAAGAAACGCGTACCTTTTAGTCTTCAATGGAATATCTTCAAGCACTTCAAGTGGCCATGTTGACTTATAGAAGTCATTAGTAGATGATATTCCAACTACTTCCAAGATTGACAACTTAGCCACTTGGTCCCCATTGTCTCATTGGTCCAAAGTTGTTTGGTCCAAACATATTGATCATTTGGCTAGGATGCATGTATGGTGGTAATATTCCCCAAGGATTGTAACTTGGTTGATAATTTCACATTTGATGACTAGTATTATTGTAGTTTTGTCTATTTTGGTTTCTTCTAGGTTGAGGTGTTTTAGATCGAGTATGAAGATTATTTGGTTTTCTTGGTGGTGGAGTTTTAGATCTTAATTTAGATTTAGAGGATCCTACTTCGGTCTTTAAGGATGGTTTATAAAAAGTTTTTACTTTTTCATCATACGCAATGGGTATTTTTCTATCTTTTGTAAGTATATACTTAGGTTTTGATTCTAATGATTTTTGTTTACTAGATTCACATTCAAACTTTATACTTTTATTTTCACTAGTTGAAACATTAGTTGAGGTTAATCCTAGACCGGTTTTATCTCCCGAAGTTTCTTGAACACTTATTTTTTTCTTAAGTGGGTTACTACTATTTTTAAACTTGTCAAGTTTGAAATTTTCATCTTTAAGTTTTTCGTTTTCATTTTTAACCTCTATGCATGTTTTACATTCTATAAAAACTTCTTTTCCTTTTTCCAAATGTTGTAGTCTAATTTTTAATTCGAGTACTTCATTTTCTAATAGATTATTAATATATTTTAGTGACTTATTTTTATCTATAACCTTTTGACCTAATTTGCATAACCTATTATATTAACTATCTAGGTCTTTTTTGTCTAATGATAAATTTTCGTCACTAAAGTATTCGGTTTCGGAACGTACCTCACTTGATGTCTTAGCCATAAGACACTTTTCCTCATTTGTGAATTCTTTCTCATCGTCATCGCTATCACTCCAAGCTCCTCCAACAAACGCCTTTTGATTTTGATCTCTTGACATCATTAGACATTTTCCGATGCGATGATTTGGATCACCACATTTGAAGCACTTCCTATCACTTTTGCCATTTTTGTCATCTTTATTTCTTTGGTTTGCTTTCCTTTCATCATGCAGTTGTCTAACGAATCTTCCTCGCCTTTTGAAGAATTTCTTGAAGTCTCTTACGGCCATCGCATATTCTTCATCATCACTTTCGGAGGTTGAGCTATCCTCGTTACTAGATTTGATGAGGCGAAAAATGAACAGTTTTTAGGGGTCATTTAAGCCGGAATTGGAATTTATTTGATCAAATATTGCCCTAAATCGTTCCTTTTGTGATTTTAGGTGCTTTGGGAGTGAATTCTGGAAAAGGAAGCATTTTGGACGTTTTTGGAGCATAAAAGTGAAGAAAACGGTAAAGTCTTGATTTTCCTTGCTGGGAACAGTACCTGACGGCGTCAAGAAGAATTTTATGACGACGTCAGGAGCAAAATGGATGACGGCCCAGAGAAAACGTGACGGCGTCAGAAGTAGGGCGTCAAGAGTAATTTTGGTGACGGCCCAGAGTAGAAACATACATGACGGCGTCAGCTTTGGATCTAGGCAGTCCGAGAACTTTATTGGCGGCGAGATGACGGCGTCATATTTTTCCTCTTGACGCCGTCACCTCACAAAATCTATATATACTTTTCTATTTTTCATTCATTAAAGAGGAACTTGTGTGGAGAATATTAGGGTCGAACTTTATAAACCCTAGCTCGTTTGTAACAGTATTTTCAAGGGTTTTCACCCCTTGAAACCCTTCATGTTCAATTGAGATAAGTTTACTTCCAATTCATTCAATATGTCTATGTGTTGTTTGAATATATCTTACACTTGTCTTGATTTTAAGATGCTAGGCTAGATCTCTTGTGTGTTTGCTTAGATGTAATGAAACCTAGATGTTGATTATAGGTTGATTGCTTGTTTATAGTTGTAATGGACGAATGATTTCAATGTTAGGCTTAAGAAAACTGGCAGATCTCTATTGTGTAACATGCTTGAACGTCTTAAGAAACATGAACCGATGTGTACTAGGTTTTAATGGTTGTATTTAATGCATGAGCGAATTCTAGTGATCCCATGTTAGGAGCTTCTTAGCCGGCTCGACATAGGAGTGAAGTAGGAGCTTATAGGATTGGGGAAGTAAGTACGCCACCCCATGAATGGTATTAAGGAATACAACCCGTCATCCACGCAACTGTAACAAGTAATTAACCTGTAAAAGATATCTAGGGAGTAGTGAAATCTAAGTAAACACAATTCTCCCATATATTGCTCACACCACTACCTTAATTTAGTTTATTTTCATTTTTGTTATTTTATTTTGATTGCATCTTAGTAATTGGGTTAGTTGACTAGCAACTAATTCCGCCCACTCTTCCAATACCCGAGATTTTTAATTGCTTTTATAAAATATAAAAAATACAAAAAGAATCATCCCTCACCTCTAGACCTAGTTTTTAGGTTTTCTAATCCTAGCGACACTATTCATGAGTTGAACGATCAATCCCCCGGTACTTGTCACTATACTATACTACAACGATTAGGTACACTGCCTGGTGGGGGTTGTAAGCTTCTCGAGATCCCTCGAGAGGTAAAGCCTGGTGCAATTCCCACGCATCAAGTTTTTGGCGCCGCAGCCCGGGGAATAGTTATTGTCTAGGTTAGAATTTCTTTTTATTAGGTCTACTTGCTAGATTCCTTTCTAGTAAGATTTTATTTTTATTTTTTAGGTTTTCTTTAGTCTATCTTATTTCTTCGTGTTTTTGTTCGTAACTCTTACCATCCGACATCATGGAAGGTGGTAACATCTTTGAACACATCAACCCACCACAACAAGACCACCCACAAAACCCACCACTAGCAAACCAACCTCTTAGGCCCCGAACCCTAGGAGAGTACTCCCGACCTAGCCACCAAGGCTATCGAAACACCATTGAGCTCACCCAAGGAGCCAATGTATCTCCCTTGCGATCCGACACCATCCGGTTGGTGCAAAGCGGATGTGCATTCCATGGACTTCGTTTCGAAGATCCAAATCAACATCTCAAGGACTTCCTTAAAATCGTAGATTCCATAGACCTAGATGTTGCAACTAGAGAGACGACCCAATTACGCCTATTCCAATTCTCTCTACGTGATCAAGCTAGTCAATGGCTTGAATGTTTACCCGCGGGATCTATCACCTCATGGGATGATCTCACCACTCGTTTCCTTGCTCAATTTTTCCCACCAGGGAGAACTACCAAGCTTAGAAATGATATCTTGATGTTCCAACAACGTCAAGGTGAAACTCTATATGAAGCATGGACTCGTTTCAAGGACTTACTCCAAAAAGTCCGTCATCATGGCATAGATCTTTGGCTCCAAGTCCAAATCTTCTATGACCACATCGATCTCTCCATAAGACAAACCATTGACCAATCAGCCGGTGGCAAGCTACGTGATCTAAGTATGGAAGAATCATGGGAACTCATAGAAGATCTTGCTCTCTATGACAACGAAAGTTGGAATGATCCCCGTGATTTGAACAAAACGGTCAAGATAATATCTTTGCCTTCGAACAATTCTAGCACTCTTGACCGTAGGATCATGGAACTTGAAGGTCGAGTCAAGTTTCTTATGAAATCTTACGATGCTCCTAAGCCTTCAAGCCAAGTGAGCAAAATCGCTTCTTCATGTAAATTGTGTAATGGCCTTCATGAAACTCATAACTGCATGGAGCTTCCAAAACGCGCTTAAAACGAATTCACATCGTCACACATTGGTCGAGGTCCTCGAAACTTTGACGAGGCCTATAAGGCATGGAAGGATAAACCTAATTTCAGATGGTACCAAACGCGGAGCGTATCCTTCAATGACTCCTCCCCACTCGAATGGTCCGAGCATTTTCCATCACAGAGCACTCCTAGGCAAAGCTGTGAAGATGCCTTGCGAAAGTTCATTCTATCTCATGAATTACAGATCTCTACGCTCGAGGCTAAATTTAGACAACAGCAAGCCGATATGAATAACAAGATTTGTAATCTGTTAACTGCTATTAAAGAGCACGCTGTTAATAAACCGATTCAAGCTGAAAAGATCAAATCTGTTACCGTCATGAATCAGCCAACTTCTCCTGTGAAAATAAAAAGTCCTAGTAAGCTATTTAAACATCTATCACCAAAAGTGAAAGATCCTGTTAACCCCCTAGGACCAAACCATTTTGTAAATACCATCACCACAATATCCGCTCCCACACCTAACCAGAGCCAACAATTGACCAAGAGCCCTACCAACTCATTCGAGGATTCCGTCACTCAAGAGTCTATCAAATTGGATGAAGTAAAAGAGAGGTCGGAAGAGCATACGAGAAATCCAGCAATCTCGGGTAAATCTATTATAAAGGAACCTGAGAAAGATTTGGTGGGTGTGGCTAATAGGAGTAGTGATAGGACTGAGGGAAGCAAATCTAAAGTTTTCAAGATTTCCTGCACTCTTAGGAAAAGACTCTTTACCAATACTCATATAGATCCTAGCCTCCCTGTCAACATAATCCCCCTTTCCCTTTACCATGAAGCCTTCCCTGAACGCACGGTGTATAAAAGAATCAACAACGCAGGGGTAATGAAAGACGTGTCAGTTATGATTGGAGAACTTGTCTACAACATCGACCTCACTGAGGTCGATGACATCTACTCCATCACTAATCTGAGATTAACTAATCTTGTTCTCTGGAAACCATTTGTCAATGAATCGGGAGTAATCCTTGATGAGAAGGATGGTAGTGCATTATTCACCAATGGCATCAAGAAGGTAATCTTCCGTAGGGGTAATGAGGAGGTGTACGAGTACCGTCCATCACTGGAAGGGAATCTATGTGGATCAAAGGATGGAGGATCAGGGAGAATAAGGCGACATGATCCGAATAATCTCAAAATCCCCTGCATGATCGGTCATAAGTATTTCGATAATATCTACATTAACGTATTCTTGCCCAAGAATTTTATGTCCCTATTCCATTATAACAATATCTCCAGATGGGGAATGATTTATAAGGGAGAAAATGTGGTTGGTAGAGATCAGGAAATCCAGGTATTCGTAGGAAATATGGCATTCACTATGGAATTTACGATCGTGGACAACATCGAAGACTATGTCGACCAAAGGTTGTCACAAGTTGTTTTCGGAGCACCCTTTTGTGAAATCACTAATTTAATAGTTGATGACCAGAATGGAATCATGACCTTCGCTGATGGAATTAGGAGGGTTTCATACCAAACGCCATACAAGAGAAGAGATCTAAAAGAAATCGATTGTGATGGGCTTGATAAGCTAAGTTCTCAACTTATCCTATGTGATGAAGATGTTCGGAGAGGATGTAAGAACATTTCTGATTTATCATGTGGATTCTTTAAGGATGTTAGTAAACTTGGGTCCAAGTATCGAACAGATGTCTTTGAGTTCGAAGACCCAAAATACCTGCACTATGAAAGCGACACCAATATAGGAGATGACCTAGAGAGTGAAACCAACGATGAAGTCACGTAGTAACCCATGACCTTGAGTCTAGCTACAAGACTCGTAAATAAAGAAAAGCGCTTCTTGGGAGGCAACCCATGTTTTGTGTGATTTTTATTTTGTTTGATTGTTATTTGCTTCCGTATGCATGCTTTATTTTTATTGTTGGTAGATCATGTTTCAAAACTAAAATGGTGAAAATACTTTATTTTGTTGTTTGGCTTAGTCTTAACTTCATCCAAGGGTATTTCGCAAAAGATAAGTGTAAGTGGAAAACCCCAAATATGTTTTTTAAGAAACAAACTAGATCATGATTCTCCACAGTATTAAATGAACATGTATATTCGTATTTGTTAGAGTCAAATGCTTGTATCGAGTCATAATGATGTTTTGCAGGATTTTCCAGGAAGTAGGACAAAGTTTTTCCAGAAATTTTCCGGAAACTTAACATAAGAATTTCTGCAGGTCACTTCTGATGGTGTCAGGAAGAAATTCCTGACGGCGTCACGTGTAAAAATCTGGAAATTTTACCAGTTTTGTTTTTCTAACGGAGTCTTAAGGTTTTTGTTAAATCTTTAGTTTTATAATCTCCAGGAAATCTGCAAACATCATTCCACAAGCATTATATCTTACATTGTTTTCTAGGATTTGTTAGCATATATAGATTGCCGCCGATTTTACGCGAGGTTGCCTTGTTTATTTTCTCAGGTTTAACAGGTTATGTTTGACAAGAAGATGATTTATATTCTGGAAGGGAAGCTTTGTTGGTTCCCATAACTTATATCATTTCACACATATTAATAAGATTATAAGATAGATTAATAGAGAGATGAAGAGATAAGAAAGATGGCAACTTCTAGAGAGAGAAAGAAAGATATATTAGATTAAGAGAGAAGAATACAATGAGAGAAAATAACATAGAAGCACCACCTCCAAATGGTAGCATTTGGAGGTTTATATAGTTAGGATAAAGAGATGGGCCGGGCTTGGGCTTATGTAATGGGCTAGACATAAACTAATACAATATTAGATTAAACCAAGCCCGTTTACCCTTAACTAAACTACAAGACTATTACAACATTATTACAAGACTCGTTGATACAATAATGATCGTCACTTCTATTTCTAACAATCTCCCCCTAAGGGGCGATCATTGAGATCTCTCTTTGATTCCATTGATGATCAACACTTCTATTGCTAACAATCTCCCCCTAAGGGTGATCATTTAGTCTTTATACTTTGTAGATTCTTCTTTTTGGCGTAGAATCTTTCTTTGAACTTTGTGTTGTATAGATCTTTGAGGGAGCTTTCTTTAACTTCCAGATGTATGTATGAGCATGCGGAATCTGTCGCCATGGAGATGATGTATAGCTGCATGAAAACAGTTAGCAATAAATCAACCGGTACTTACAGATAAGGAATTAGAGCTCGTCAACAACATAGTGTGAAGACTCCTTCTAATCCTTACCATGGCCGTTCCCATGTCAGATACTCCCGAGGGAGCTTACAAGACCTACTAAGTAGCTCAATGACTGGGTGAGTCGCTGGGGATCACTCCACGACTGTAGACCGTTTGAAACCACCGCGAACACTAAGCGTAACCCATAAAGAATTACTGAAGTGACCTGCTGTCAGGGCTGTTAGATGTTGACCCTGGCAGGAATTTCCATTCAATCATTGAGAAACACTTGTGTGAATTCTCTCATAAATGTTCTGGCAGATTGCTAAGATCTGCGTAGGACTCTTAAATTTACATCTGGCGTCCTTAATGTTGAACAACTAGTGTAGAAATATCATGTGTTCCTATGAGATCTTTTGATGAATATCGGGGCACTAGACTCGATAAGTGCACATTTGTTTTCCTATGCGGAGATTAGGGAGAGGTCTCCTGCTTCAATATCAACCATCTCTAAGAGACAGGTCGATAGATTACACCGGTTCCCCGTGAGAATGAAACAAGCTCTTTTAAGAGAACTTGAGTGGTTAAGAAGGTTTAGTGCAGTGCGTCACTGGGTCCATGACGTCTTTGTCTTCAATACCGGTGTCACCTTAGTAACAACCAGTAGCATACGAATTGTACCCGGTGTCTGCCCTAAGGTTGAACATTTGGAGGGCTATTTCTTTTCACCCTTTTTCATAACTTTTCTTTTTAATTCTTCAACCCCTTCTTTCTCCTTTCTCATTTTCTCCTTTTTTCAATCATACCTAAGGACTTCTAATTCTAATCTATTGGATTTGTCCTTGGGTAGATCCTTCCGGCTTTGGCGGATCATAGGACGGTTATTCCTAACCTTAGTCACCTTATGTCTTCATGACTATCCTATTGTTGCCATAAAACCATTCATGAAAATCTTCTCAAAGTGTTTATGATAATGAAACATATTTTGTTAACACTTTGAGAGTTTTGATTTCATTTTGAAGGACTCCCCCTTCACATGTGCTCATGTGTTTTTAAGAAATTTGCACATGCGGGAGGAGTTTGCACTTTTTGAATTGATCCACTTTCAGTGAACATGACCGATTCGAGACACGCTTACATCACTAGTTAGACTAGCTTGAAATTATTACCCGTCCTGGTCAAGTCCAAAGAAAGTCTCTCGATATGGTACATTCTACTCAGACAAGTCCTATTCGAGACACGCTTACATCACTAGTTGGACTAGCTTGAAATTATTACCCGTCCAGGACAAGTCTTTTCGATTACTGACATTTAAAGCTTCGTCAATTCATTGGTACTTTCTGAGTCAAGCTCTTTAGAGATTCAGTCACAATCTTTAATCACTTTTAGATCACATTTTAATCATGTCTTCTCCCCCTCAAAAATAGCATTTCGTGATATTTTTTATATCAACTGATTAAGAAAAAGCATTTGGAGAGATAGACATATTCTATTTTTGCATGAAATCGGAACATTTTTGTTTTTATGAAATACTCCCCCTCAAAACTCGCATATGTTTTTGAGAAATGTTAAACTTTTTAAAGTTTAGAGGGAAGGAGTCTTTTTGAAGCAAAATTCTGAAAGAGAAAGAAGTTTCAGATTTGTTGAATTTTGCATCAAGGTTTTTTGAAAAACAAAGACTTCTCTTTGTTTGACTAGGAATGTCGCACTGAGGCGTACAACAGTGTCCAATTTTAGGATAAGTGCACTTTGTTGATGAAAATCATTTTTGCGTAGCACTTTCCTTTCTTTGAAAACTTGAGATGTGCACTGTAAGGTGTACACAAGTCATTTTGATGATGAGCACCGATTTTGATAGATTTTGAAAATCGTTTTAAAAAATCTTGAAGATGTGGTGCTCATGATGTAAGAGAATTTTTGTTTTTAGGATAAGTGCTCGAAAGATATTTGAAACCTTCATTTTTTATTAAGCACTTTCCTTTCTTTGAAGAACGAGTCCTTAGCTGAAATACTAAGAAGTCATAATTTTAGACCGGGTTTCGTACTGAGGTATACGAAAGCCATTTGAAGAAAATTTTGTGAAGCGACATGTTTTAGAAAACATTTTCGAGAACTCTCGCTCAAGCATCTGTACATATCCGTATCATTGTTGAATGACATTTCTAGAAACGTACAGAATATCGATTATACAAGAGACATGTCGTGAGAAAAATATTTTTGGATTTTTGGTTTTATATTGTTTTTGAATTTTTTTTAAGAGTTTATATTTTTGTATTTTGTTTTTGTTGGTTTTTCAAATTTTGTATTTTGTTTTTTTTTCAAAAAAAAGTATTTACAGAGAAGATTTGAAGAAAGAAAAAACTAAGCAGTGACAAGTAAAAGTGGAGTTAAGAGTGGAACTAGAAAAGGATTTCCACATGCGATGTTGGCGTAAAGTTCTTCTTTACCACAATGGGTGTATGAACCCTCAACACTTTCACAAGTACCTGCATCCACAGAAGAAGAATTCTCACAAATAACAGTGTTAGAAGTACATGTTTCCTCACATTGAGGGTGTTCACTATCAACGGTTGTAGTGATTTCTACTTCCTTATCCTGATGATTTTCACTATTATTTGTCTTGGTGTAAGCATCGAAAATCTTCCCTGTGGGAATCCATCTAAGACCAACTGTGTTAAAAACTTTTCCCGTGGGAGTCCACCTAAGGCAAGATCTAGGAGTTGTTTTCTTTTCAGATGCAGCGGAAGTCTCATTATGAGAAAAACTACGTCCTGTAGAGATCCACCTATTAGGTTTCTTAGCCTTTTGCTTCTCATCAACGGGTTTGTTTCTATTCGGTTTCTTAGTGGATTGTACCTTAGCACGTGCATTTTCTTTCTTGATATATTGTGCAACACATGCATCATGATTAGCTGAAAAAACACATTTTTGACATGTAGGACAGACAAATTCAATATTTTTGTTTAAAACTACAACCTTAACTTTGTCACTACAGTCATTTGGAAATTGTTTTTTGTTCGATGAGACTTTGGAATTCTTTGTGTTGCATTCTACGTTCTTAGCATTTTCTTTTGTGCCACTACTCTTAGATGCAAGCCAATCCCTAGTATTTTGTTGATTGTTCCTAGGTAATGGTTTACTACTACTAGCAGCGCTTTGGAATCTTGTAGAATTCATCACACTAGGTTTTGCGCCTAAAATTCTGTCTTTTCGAAGTTGTGCCCTTTTCCTAGCTTCTTCTAGATGGTGATTGTGGGCCATGTCATTAGAACCATGAGACTCTTTAACAGTTTTTGTAGTCACGTTTGGTGTACTATTCCTAGAAGAGCCAGGTGCACTCACATTTGTGTTACTTTCAACAACCAATTTTCGTTTTTCAACAATCCTATCAATTTCCTTTTTCTTGGGCAAGGGTTGTGGAGTGACTGGTTTTGTCAAATCCTTTTTCTCATCGACTTTTGGAGCAAACCGTGAAATTGACATTTTTGGTTTTTCAACTGTTTTTGAAACATTTGGTTTCCCCGAAGTCGATGGTTTTGTAAACTTAGTATTCACACCCTTCCCTTTAATACTTTCTAGCTGAGCTCTCAAAAGATCATTTTGCTCTTTCATGTCCTTGTAGGCATGCTCATACGACAATTTGTCATACTTGCATTCCTCTGATTTTCGATCAAGTTGTTTAAAAAATGACATGTTTTCTTTTTCAAGTTTTACAAGAGCATTTTCATATTTTGAAACAATTTCAGACGTCTCAGCTCGCAGTCTTTCATCGTCCTCAACAGAATATGTTTGTAAAATGATGCACATTATATCAGTAGTCATAACGGCTTCGAAGAGAGAATCATTTAACCTTTCCAAAACATTTATGTTTTCACGAGTGTCATTAGCTTCGTTTACCAGAGATTTGTGGTCCTTGACAAAGTCGGCCGTTTCTTTTAAGAAAGCGTTTTCAAAATGGATTACCCTCGCACTGATGTTATTCAGTGGGATAGTAATTTCGTTTTCAAACACCTTTTTCTGTTCGATATGAAAACTAGAATGCCAGTTGTTAATACTGATAGTAGTTTTAGATTCAACAATATTTTGAAGTTCTTTAATTCTCTTTTTAACATCATCGAGAATGTCTCTAGCCTCACTTGTATTAAAAGTGTTGTTAGAAGACATTTGTTCCATTTTTGAAAGAGATTTGGAAACGACTGTCTTTTTAGAAAAGAATTTTGCGAATGGTCGTTTTATGGAAAACACAGATGGTTCTGTTTGTGAAACAAAAGTAATTCTCGAAAGTTTGTTCAATTTGTTGTAATCAATGGGTTTCAAATCCTTTTGTTTCATTTTAGTAATGCTCTCTTCGACAAGTTCCATCGTTTGCACAGAATCCCGGACGACGGGAGGATCATGTTTGGTGTATATCACATTACCATTATACAAAACATTCTGTTCTTGCTGAGTTTTCTTGAGATTACAAGGAGTTTTGTTCCCTAGAGCCATTTTATGTTTTGTGTGGTAAATCGGATTAGTTTGATTAGCGATCATATTCATTATTTGACTTGACTGACCCGACTTAACCACTAATTCTTCTAAATGTGCAATCATGTGTTCTGACTCTACGATTTCTTCCAAAAGTTTGTCTTCTTTCTTTGCAAAGTCCTTTTTCAACTCATCCATTTCTTTTTCAAGATTGGTATAAGCTGATTTTTGTTTAGAAAGTTGGTTTTGCAAATCAGAAATTTTAGCGTTTAAAGATTTTATCTTCTTGAAAGAATTAACATCAAGTGTATCAAACTTGAGTTGCAATTGTTTTTCCCTTGAAATGGAATTTTGATAACCAGTTTCTAATTCAGACAATCTTTTGTTATGAAACTCAAAAGCTTTAACGTTTTCCTAGTAACTCTCAAGCTCAGCGGTCAATTTAACATTCGCGGCCTTAACATCGCGATTGACCTTTTTCACATTCTCAATTTGAATACGACAACTATTCAATAATGATTCAAATAAAGGACGTGTTTCCTCATCATTAGCACCATTTGGTGCAACTTGAACTCCATTAGGATCCATGTATGGAGTTTCATAGTTAACATTGCTATTAACTTGTTCCCCCACATATGTATCATAATTAGGTTCAGGTGGCACATAATGTAGCTTCTCATGAGCAAACGGATTAGCATCATTACCATAATTTGGTACCTCATTTAATGGATCTGAATCATAAGTAGGAGGAAGATCAAAATCACTGCTTGATGTTGTTGCCTGCTGATTTGCCATAAAGTTGTAGGTTTCATTAAGATCTGCTGAATTCTCATTAATTCTTGTTGTAGCTCTAAACTCATGTTCCTCAGCAGTTAACGGTATTCCCGATTCTTCTTTATTGGCTAGCATCAACAAGTACTGGATCTTTTCTACCTTCGTCATAGCATTGACATTGTAATTAATACCAATATCACTGCTGTGAGTTGCTGATGTAGGTTTCTGAATCGAAGTCATGAAACAACAATCATTCCCATTATGATTGACCACATTCTGACTCTCAAACTGATCCATCGGATCTCCAACATATTCCCTTATCTGAATCCCTGTCTGTGTGCTCGTAGCATATCTATGTTGATGCCCAATAACATGTTCATTTACCAGTGTACGTTGATTCCGAGTAAAGTCAGTTGGAAACATTTCAGCTAGAACCTCAAGTGCTTGCTGCTTTTGTCTCAACATTGCTTCATTAAACCTAGCCTTGTAGGCAAGTTTCTCTTCCAACTGTTTCTGCTTCACATTCTCATAATATGGGGAAAAGGTTGATTCTGGAAGTTCTGTATTAGTTGGTGCAAAGAGATCGTAACTAGGTTCAACAGTCTCAGCTTGTGTTTCTTGCATAGTCAACTTCTCTTTTGGTGTGTCGGAGTCATACGATGGTTCTGCATTTTCAGGTTCTTCTGACTTATGTTCACATGATTCTTCACCATTTTGTGCCTTTACAGTCAAAGGTGGTCGTTTCATATGCTCAACGAGTGTGAAAGGAAATCTCAGGTCAAGATATTTTACGTAATCTGGTAGCTCATTTTCATCAACGTCTTGTTCAGTGTCAGTCAACGACTTCTCAGTCTCAGTCAATATTTCCTCAGTCTCAGTCACCGACTTCTCAGTCTTAGGATATGGAGCAAAAAATTGAACAAGAGGATCCATATCAATCGATGAAAAGAAATTTGTGAGAAAAGACATTTTGAACGTGTGAAATGAATACGGATCTTGTAGAAGATAAAGAAGTGATTTTTTTTTTGAAACGTGTTATCCAATAACTAGCACGGTAGTTATATCGATGAACCCAAAAAAAAATTATAACTCTCAAAATAACTCTCAATCTCGGATTGTCGAAGCTTAATCAAAATCGTTGTCCAAAATTATAACCCGAAAAAAATTGTCACAAGATTTTAGCTATACCACTACAAACTTTGGACGAAAATAGATTCCCAATAGAGTTCTAATGCAAAATTCGTCCCTTGTAGTTAAGGCAGCCCAAGCAATCTAATTCCAGTCCAGCTATAACTCACGGCCCAAACATAATTTACTGCACTCTTCTTCAGCCCACGTAAAAATAAAAGGATAACCGGATCCAGTAAACAAGAAGAAAACGTACCCAATGCAATTTAAATGTCACAAAGTACAATCACAACCCTAATAACACTCGATCAAAATTAAATACGCAGTCACACCTCTTCACAATAATACGCAGCACCACTAACTCACCTAACTTTGTTCTTATCAAAAAACTCAAACAAGCATCGTCCCTTGTTCTCCCTTTGTTACAACAGAACACAACCTCACTCTTGAATCTATCTTTTTCTTTCTTTAACCAAAGCACATCTTGTTTCTATGATACTGAAAACAAAACTCTTAAGTCCACAACCCCAGTTTGTCTCCTGATCAAATATGGTTACCACGAAGAACTTAAAGGATCAAGTCTTCAAAGATCTTATAAGGGTCTCAGGTAGGGGTGACGTTTTGTTTATGTTTGTTTTCTTTTTGAACCGAAAGAAAGGAATGATAAAACAAATCTGTTTTGTTATTTCTTTGATTTGTTCGGATAATAAAAGAAGTGTTTATCTTCTACAAGATCTATGATGTGATATACTTTCAATTTGTTAAGATCTTGAAGGTCTTCAATTCTGTTATAAGATGTGAAAGTATAATATGAGATCTGTTTTTGTTTCTTGTTTTGATTAGAGTTTGGTTTCTTGAAATGGGATTAGGATAGGTTGGATTTGAGTTATTGGCTGTTGTGGTTTAGACGAGGGGATGGGATGGAACAGTTGGGTTACAGGTTGTGATATAACTCTGCTTCTCGTCCTCTTCTTTTTAATTTGAAAAATCTTATGCGTAAATGTTTTGCGTAAAATCTTATGCGTAGAGATCTTTTGCGTAAAACCTTTTTAGTAAAATCTTATGCGTAGAAACTTTTGCGTAAATGTTTTGCGTAAACGTTGAGCGTAGAGATCTTTTGCGTAAACCTTTAGCGTAAACTTTTTGCGTAAAGTTTGGTCTTACGCGTAAGACTTTTGCGTAAACGAACTTACTAACTTTCCAAGCTAGAAGTTATGCGTAGGATGACGAGTTTCGCGTAGGATAAGGGTTTTTCTTGAATCTTATGCATAAAAATCACTGTTTTGCGTAGGAAGAGGGTTTTTTGCATAAGATTTGCGGAATCTGAGTTTTTGACTTTTCCGACCACTTTTCCGACGTCCTTTTCCGACAACTTATCCGACTAGCCCTTTTTCCGACAGCTTGTTGACCAGTTTACTTCTACCTCAAAATAACACCAATAAGCCCAAGAAACAGTATGGACAAAAAGATGTATATGGACTGAAAAATATAAGCTCGTAAAAAATACTGTTTAGACAAAAGGTACTACTATTTAGACAGAAATACGCAGATAATAAAGTTCTTAAAAAACAGTTGTTTGACCAAATAGTTTATAAATAAACGCAATATAAAAAGTGAATCAACTTTTAGTAGATTAAAAGAAGTACTAACTGAGCATTTAGAAAACAGAAATGAGAATAAAAAGTGCCAAATTTTTTTTTTCAAGATACGATTTTTTTAACAATAAAAACACTATTTTTTGTAATAAAAACACTTCTAAATCATCTTATGGCTCTTGATACCACTTGTTGGTTCCCATAACTTATATCATTTCACACATATTAATAAGATTATAAGATAGATTAATAGAGAGATGAAGAGATAAGAAAGATGACAACTTCTAGAGAGAGAAAGAAAGACATATTAGATTAAGAGAGAAGAATACAATGAGAGAAAATAACATAGAAGCACCACCTCTAAATGGTAGCATTTGGAGGTTTATATAGTTAGGATAAAGAGATGGGCCGGGCTTGGGCTTATGTAATGGACTAGACATAAACTAATACAATATTAGATTAAACCAAGTCCGTTTACCCTTAACTAAACTACAAGACTATTACAACATTATTACAAGACTCGTTGATACAATAATGATCGTCACTTCTATTTCTAACAAGCTTTGATTGTTCATTTTCTTGGAGGAAGATCTAACCTTGTTACCATAGTATCCATACCGAGCGAATCAGGGGAGTATTTGATTTCATTCTTTTACCTGTTTTACTTTTACAATCTTTACTTGAACATTGGGGACAATGTTCATCCTAAGTATAAGGGGAGGGTAAAATGATGATACCTTATAGATACACTTTCACTTGAGTTTGTTTGTTTGATGGTAGGTGTGTAATAAAACTATGAGAAATACTTGTTAGTGTAATTTTAGCGCCAAATTTAAATTTTTTTACAACATTTAGGAGTGAAACTTTAGCCTTAGCAAGCGTCTCATGGATAGGAGATTGTATGACTAGCACAAAACCGTATCATTTAGAAAAATTTTCCACCCAAATATGTGAGGTTCGCCTTTAGATTTGATAGGAAAAGCATTTACTATTAGTGCTTATGAGTGTACCGGTAGCATTTAGATTCTAGAACTTGCGTTAGTGATGCATCCCGAGACCGCTAGTGAGACTACATTCGTGTAGTAGGATTTACTACATGATAAGAGGCATTAGGATCACCCTTGTGTTAAACCCGTATCATAATTACTTGACCATTTAAGTCATATTACTTGGCTAGTTAAGTCAATTAATTTTTCCCACACCTTAGCGTTGTACTCATTTTTAGTACACGAAACCCCTAGTACACCCCTCCGAGCCTATCTTTTCGTTTCTAACTTTAAGCATCTCACTTAAAGGAAGAATTTGTTACACCCCACTTAAATATACAACCAAATCGCCTTAGCCTTCCGTGTATACACTCATCTTTAGTGCATTATTGTTACATGTTTAAACCCTAAGTTAATTATCTAATTGATTACATGGTTGCTAAGTCGAGTCATATCCTTGTACATATTGTTTTAGGACGATTGGGACTCATGGGTAAAGTACTTATATTATGGAGTAATGGGGAAGAACATCATATTATTACCCCCATATTTATGTTAATCTTAAAAGTACTCCAAGTGTTTTAATTATCTGGATTCGAGTTATTAGATTAGTTTATTGTAAAGTATGTATAAATTCAAGTATAAAGGAAATTTTCATTCCCTATGATGTATTATTTTAGATGGTAGGGTAAGAGTGTATGCAAAAAAAAAAAAAAAAAAAAAAAATCGAAAAAATTAAGAAAAAGAAAAAAAAATAGAAAAAAAAAGAAAAGAGAAAAAACATACGGACTACCATCCCATTTCATTCTATGTTTATTTTATGTTTTTGTTATTTTTCATTTATTAGCTTAAGTCGAGTCTAGTCTTGGCTTAGCAACGCCATATTGTACATGTAATTAACCAAGATGATTAACTCGCCACCAGTAAAGATTGCCTATATCCAACAAAACCGTGTATTCCATATCCCTACACCTAACATTACAACTCCTTTAAAAGACCCTTTTGATAGTTTATCCTAGGTGCTTACGCCATGTGGTGGAGGTTTGATCCTTTCCCAAGCCTATGGTAATCTATTTTGCTATGATAGGTAGTGAGAGATGTTTCCCATTTCCATTTTGTGATATATACTTTATTACACCCGAGAGATGTGAGTATCTAAACACTATTTGTAAGGTGCTAGTGTATGACCTCCGTGCTTGTCTTTGGTCTTCAGTGGAACGATTATTTATTGTAATTACTTTTATATTAGTGTTAAATGACCCCTAACTTGTATT
The DNA here is from genome assembly GCA_030686995.1 of Artemisia argyi. Classification (NCBI taxonomy): domain Eukaryota; kingdom Viridiplantae; phylum Streptophyta; class Magnoliopsida; order Asterales; family Asteraceae; genus Artemisia; species Artemisia argyi. The sequence goes on along the minus strand of CM060698.1, from coordinate 106,450,127 downwards.
TTGACTAGAATAAAAGCGCATTTGCTTGAGGACAAACAAATCTCAAGTGTAAGGGTATATGATGAGGCGAAAAATGAACCGTTTTTAGGGGGTCATTTAAGCCGAAATTGGAATTTATTTGATCAAATATAGCCCTAAATCGTTCCTTTTGTGATTTTATGTACTTTGGGAGTGAATTCTGGAAAAGGAAGCATTTTGGACGTTTTTGGAGTATAAAAGTGAAGAAAACGGCAAAGTCTTGATTTTCCTTGCTGGGAACAGTACCTGACGGCGTCAAGAAGAATTTTATGACGGCGTCAGGAGCAAAATGGATGACGGCCCAGAGAAAACGTGACGGTGTCAGAAGTAGGGCGTCAAGAGTAATTTTGGTGACGGCCCAGAGTAGAAACATACATAACGGCGTCAGCTTTGGATCTAGGCAGTCCGAGAACTTTATTGGCGGCGAGATGACGGCGTCAGATTTTTCCTCTTGACGCCGTCACCTCACAAAATCTATATATACTTTTCTATTTTTCATTCATTAAAGAGGAACTTGTGTGGAGAATATTAGGGTCGAACTTTATAAACCCTAGCTCGTTTGTAACAGTATTTTCAAGGGTTTTCACCCCTTGAAACCCTTCATGTTCAATTGAGATAAGTTTACTTCCAATTCATTCAATATGTCTATGTGTTGTTTGAATATATCTTGCACTTGTCTTGATTTTAACATACTAGGCTAGATCTCTTGTGTGTTTGCTTAGATGTAATGAAACCTAGATGTTGATTATAGGTTGATTGCTTGTTTATAGTTGTAATGGATGAATGATTTCAATGTTAGGCTTAAGAAAACTGGCAGATCTCCATTGTGTAATATGCTTGAACGTCTTAAGAAACATGAACCGATGTGTACTAGGTTTTTATGGTTGTATTTAATGCATGAGCGAATTCTAGTGATCCCATGTTAGGAGCTTCTTAACCGGCTCGACATAGGAGTGAAGTAGGAGCTTATAGGATTGGGGAAGTAAGTACGCCACCCCATGAATGGTATTAAGGAATACAACCCCGTCATCCACGCAATTGTAACAAGTAATTAACCTGTAAAAGATATCTAGGGAGTAGTGAAATCTAAGTAAACACAATTCTCTCCCATATATTACTCACACTACTACCTTAATTTAGTTTATTTTCATTTTTGTTATTTTATTTTGATTGCATCTTAGTAATTGGGTTAGTTGACTAGCAACTAATTCTGCCCACTCTTCCAATACCCGAGATTTTTAATTGCTTTTATAAAATATAAAAAATACAAAAAGAATCATCCCTCACCTCTAGACCTAGTTTTTAGGTTTTCTAATCCTAGCGACACTATTCATGAGTTGAACGATCAATCCCCCGGTACTTGTCACTATACTATAATACAACGATCAGGTACACTGCCTGGTGGGGGTTGTAAGCTTCTCGAGATCCCTCGAGAGGTAAAGCCTGGTGCAATTCCCACGCATCAAGATTCCTTCCTAGCGTTCAACGCAATTAACTTGCTTTGCTCTCTTTTTCCATTGACCATCTCGTAGTCTTTCTTTATTATTGCTTCGTAGACTTTCAGGTTGCCGATCAATTCATCAAGTTGAAGAGTTGACAAGTTCTTCGATTCTTCAATCGCCGTAACTTTAGCTCGCCATTTTGGATGAAGAGCCCTAAGAAATTTCCTAACAAAATTCTTACAAGAAAAATTCTCGTCAAGTGCTTTTAAACTTTTGATGATAGTGTTAAACCTAGCAAAAGCATTATCTATTGATTCCTCCTCCGGAATCGTAAATTGTTCATATTGTTGAACAAGAAGATCTATTTTGTTATCTTTAACTTGACTATTACCTTGGTGAGTGATTAGTAAAGAATCCCAAATTTCTTTTGCGGTTTTACACATAAAAATTCTTTCATATTCTTTGCGTGGTAACACATTATAAATAATCATTTTAGCCTCATTATCTTTTGCTAGTTTCTTTTTCAAATCATCATTTTGTTTTTCAAAAGATACAATTTCATCCATTTTAGTTTCAAAATTTTATTGAATAGGGGGAAAATCACCAAAGGTAATGACATGCCAAAGATCAAGATCTTTTGATTTCACATAAGTTTCGAATCTATTTTTTCAATAAAAAAACCATCACTTTCAAATAGTGGTGGTCTTTGCATAGATTGCCCTTCTAAATATTTTTCAGATTCCATAGATCGTTTCAAGTTTTAAAATACAGTTTATTTTAAAAATCTTGTTTAACCTGGCTCTGATGCCAATTGTGGAAAACTAGAAGGGGGGGGGGGGTTGAATAGTTTTACGTCTTTTTAATTTTCTGAAAACTTAGTTGTTTAAAACAAAACTTTGTTTCTACTTTATGTGAGATCAATGCATGTATACTTATAAGTACTTATATTTACGTAAGTAAATAATAACAATATGGATGAGTATGACTTAAAAGAATTAATATCTACGCAAGTAAACAACAACAATATAGACAAGTATTTTTACGTCCCTTTTATTTATGAAAACTTAGTTTAGTTTTAAAGTTTTGTTTACTCTTAAAACTTTGATTCGATCTTATGTGAATTCAAGTCTTGAACAATATGAACAACTATATCGAGGTATGAAAAGTAATAACGAAGTAAGCTAAATATGTACAATCAACACATGCATAATATAGACAATTATAGCTATATACGAGATGTAAGTAAGTAAGCTAAGTAATAAGTTAGAGTTGGAAAGATCTAACCGCGAGACAAAGGATTTATAGTGGTTCGGCTACAAGGACACCTTCCTTGCCCTACTCCACTCCCCGAGTCACCTACTCGAGAGTTTTCTTCACTATGTCAACAAGCTCCCTTATGGCGGAGAAAACCTTACACACCAATGTACACACCACAACTTCTTCACAACTTAATCATAACTTCTACACAACTTCTTCACACCAATCTACTTCACACCAATTCTACTTCACACCTTTCTACTTCACACCTATCTACTTCACACCAATCTTCTTCACACCAATCTTCTTCACAACTACACTACTTCACTACTAAACAACTTCTTCTCCCTACACAACTTCTATTCCTAGATCTATCTAGTTACACTACTATCACACCTTTACAATGAATGTACACAACAACTAGACTATATACACAAATCTACAATACTTCACAACGTGATGTTGAAGGAGTATTCTTCTCTTGCACTTTGAGAGATGAGAGGTGAGGGAATGAATCACTTGAAACAAGGATTAACAATTATATGATCAAAGGGTTTTTAGGAGGATGTTTAGAGAGATTTGGATCTAAAAATTTTCGTGCAAGAGGTGGGGAAAAATTCCAGATTTAAGGTGGTATTTATAGGGAAAAATTTATGCCAGAATCTGACAGGGGAGCGTGGCCGGTCCCCTTAATTGTGTGCCGGCCCCCTTAAAATTAAGGGGGCTGCCCAGACGAAAACTGCAGTTTTCTTGTCTTTTTCTGGGGAAAGTTTATTTGGTGAAAACTAACTGATTTTGGTTAAAATTTTGAATTCATATATTTATTATGAATAAAACATTTTCCTTTATTACCAAAATTGTTTTTCAAAAATATATAATAAGTTTATTTAATTGTATAAACTTTGTATTATTTAAATAAACATCCCTTTGATCATAAAATGTATTAGTCACTTGTTTATTCATACCTTAAGTGATTATGTTGGATGAGATGATATAAACTTGCTTAAAACTTGTTTACGTATTAACTTTGCGTTTAATGTTCTTATATTTTGTGATCGTCAAAACTTAAGGATATCGAAAGATATTAATAACGTTTTTATACATTATTTATATCAACAATCTCCCCCTTTTTGATGATTACAAAATCTAAACTCATTAAACTAAAAATTAATATATATGCAAGTTTTTAGTGTGAGTTTATATCACTTCTCCCCCTTTTTGTTAGCATCAAAAAGGTTATCCCGACGAATGTATAGCTCCCCCTTGAAGTATACTCCCTCTCGTTTTGAGGTCATAAGAGATCGAGATATGGAATGCTTGCAAAAATATTTAGAGCACAGACAACATAGAAAAATATGCAATTTACAAATAACAAGCATAACAAACAAATATTAAGGATACATAACAATTAATTAAAAGTGATTATGTTAAAGATCCTAATTTTCCAAAGAGAGCCATCGGACTTGCTTGTAACAAAAGGTTGGTTGATTCTTATTTGAAAGTGAAAATCATAAGCATATATTATGCTTAGATGGTTGATGATTGAGTGTTCGGAATGAAAATGGTTAAGTTAGAGTAAGATTGTTGGATTAATGGAGATATATGTTTGGGTGCATGAGTGTTGGAGAGTTTGGTGGTGGAGAGTTTAGAGATGTAGAGTTAAGAGCGGAAGAGGTTGATTGAGAGTTTGGATTAATGGAGATATATGTTTGGGTGCATGAGTGTTGAAGAGTTTGGTTGATTCTTATTAACTTTGCGTTTAATGTTCTTATATTTTGTGATCGTCAAAACTTAAGGATATCGAAAGATATTAATAACGTTTTTATACATTATTTATATCAACAAAGTTTAAGATCTTCATTTTCGGGCTGGTCCAATAACTTTGTTATGGTTTTCCTGTGGATTTTTGGTCTACTGGTTAGAGTGTAAATTTCCCAAATCCGTGAAAAATTTGAAACGGCGGTTTAAACTTTGTAAATAATTTTTTTTGAACGACGGTTTTATTAATAGAACTAGCAAGGAGCTAGAAAAAATTACAAACTAGAAAAACTAGGATCTTTCATCCAAGTTACCCATTTAAGTTTAGAGGTTTAACGACTAGAACACCATTGGAAAGCTAAATTAACTAAGTCATCAAATAACATATCTCTTGGAGGATGCTTATCGCCGAAGCAAACATAACTTGATTTCTAACCCTCCATATTAGACACCATTTCACATAACAAACAACTTCAAAGATATCTTTCAACCACTTTGACAAACGAATATTTTTCAACAAAATAAGCCAATCATCATAAGAGTCAATCATATTGTCTTCAAGATCCCACCATCGCAAGACTTTCCTCCAAATAAGGCGAGCCACATGGCACGAAAAGAAAACGTGAGAAACGGATTCCACTGAGGAGTTGCAAAGAGGGCACATGATAGAGGAAATCTCTACCCCTCTAAGAGAGAGATTTAATCGGGTAGGCTATTTATCCAATCAAACTCTCCAAGCAAAAACGTTAATCTTAATAGGAACAACTTTCACCCATTTTGTATGAACATCCTCTTTTGGAAAAAGAGTTTCATCAATAAGACTACGAACTAAATTTACCAAAAATTCTACTAAAGCTTCTAACGACCAAACCCAACGATCAAGCATGTTTAGAAGAATTATACCACTTATACGAGAAATAAGCAAGCATTGTTGCACCTCTTCAATGCCTCCTCTTGGGTCACGACGATAAGACCGAACCAAAGAAGAATGATTCATTTTTTTTAGCCACAGTGACTTGTTTAGTCAATTCCAAAGCATATAGACTAGGGTATTGATGTTTCAGAGTAATCCCATCGACCCAAATATCCTCCCAAAATAAGGTGTCTTCCCCGTTACCACTTTTTTACGAATAAGGGATAAAATATCAATGCCTTTGTAAATAAATTGGTGTGTAAATCCACTAAATTGTCGTGAATCCTTGTGAAATTTCTCACAAATTTTTTTCCTTGGGAAATCCAGGTTTTATAGTAGCTTGTACCTCATTGCCACTATCGATCTAGTCACAATGTAGCAAGTTTGTCATGAGTGATATCAAGTGCGCAATAACTAGACTTAACAAAGAAAATAATATCAAAGATAATATTGCGCCATTTGTTCTAGTTTTTAGTTTTTGTAACTAGAAATTCATTTTGCAATGTGATGAATGTGCAAAACGCTTGCTGATATTTGGGGATCATCCTTCCTTGAGTTCAATTAAACATGAACAATATTTTGAGAACATCTATTAAGTTTAGTATTGTGTATTTATTTTTAACTTGTGTTTTTGTCATTTTAAAAATAATAAAGTGAAAGAACGAAGACAGAAAGAAAATAAACAAATATATATATATATATATATATATATATATATATATATATATATATATATATATATATATATATATATATATATATATATATATATATTAAATATTTTTATTTATTTTTTATTTTTTAAGAAAGGCAATAAATTAAAAAGAACCATAAGGCCACACAGGCCACACACAACAAATGTGACTAGCACACTCCCACAGACCGTGAGGAGCTCAATAAACAAAAGTAAATACTAACATGGCCAATAAGAGAACACTAACAAGATGCTAGGAAAAAAACCCAATACCACTAACCAAAGCCAATAAGAATGTGCTATGAAGCAAAATAGATTGTTATATACAAGAAAACACACAAGATGCTCGGCAGCGACAACTCTAGCAATACCAATATACCTGCTACTTGACCTCGACCAAATTACACATTTGTGCCTACACCCGTCCGCGAAGAATCCCCATATAAACTAGGACGCATCAGCCACTGCTCCCATACTAAATGACTTTTCGGCAACCTCTTTTTGATCCATTCGTAACTTCTCACTTTAACATCTTGGGCAACATTTTCAGCCAACTCTACCTTTTAAATGAAAACACAACAATTTATATTCCTCAATATGAAATACCCGGTTATCCACACAAGCCCTCCCACAAAACCTTGCGTTTCGATGAAACCAAATTACCACCCTCATAACGCTACATTTCACTAGTAATAAACGAATCCATGACTCCACAACTCCGCCATTCAAAAATTTGGACCATATTCTCAGACTTATTGCACAAGACTAAAGCATGATCAATGGTCTCCTCGGTCTCATCCTACACTGGACATAAAATATTAGGATTGTCAATACCTTTCTTGTCTAATTTCACATGAACATGTAACCTCCCACATAAAGCTCTCCACACAAAAACATTGATATTTTTGGAGCTATTTTATTTCGTAGCGTAGTATTACCATTACCACCATTTGCAAGACACTTTTCATCAACCAAAGATGACAAAACTTTGATGGAAATAACACCATTTTCATCAAGACTCCACTTCCACGTGTCCCTGCAAGAAGAATCAATAGTAACAATATTTAAAATAGACTCCAACTACCTCAACTCCCCTCCACCCCTCCGTCGCGGCTTCCTTGACCACTCCTATACACACTTCCGCTCACTACCAATCCACCTACCTTTATCTACTATCTTCGCCTCCTTATGCCTTTCTAGATGATAAAACCTAGGAAACATATCTTTAAACTTACATTCACCAATCTACATATCATTAAAAAAAAGGTACCCACACCAGCGCCGACTTTCCTATGAAATGAAGATGAAAACTCTATGCCTACCCGATCCAACCCTTTTCTAACATTTACTATATCCCCCACCCTCAACCCACCGTCAACCCCATGGATACTCCTCACCACCCTGCACCAAAGCACATCATGTTCAACCCTATACCTCCACTACACTTCCCAACAAGCGCCCAACTTTTTACTTTTAAAGAACCAATAGTTAGCCCACCTGACCCATATCATCCCATTTAACCTAAGCCATCTCCCCCCTCCCCTAAAAAAAAAATCAGAAGATAGTAACTTTCAATAATAAATGGTCTGATTAAGATTGCACGTAGTCTGATAGAGTTATCAAAATCAAAACATTGAAATGGGATGATATGGGTCAGGTGGCTTAGGTTAAAACATTGAAGTCTACTTATTACTCAATGTCTTTATTCCAAAAAGAGTACAACGGCAATTCTCTAAGACTTCAAGCAAAACAAGAGTACAACGGCAATTCTCGAAGTCTACTTATTACTCAATGTCTTTATTCCAAATTAAAACATTGAAATGAAGACTCTCAAGATGTGACATAAGATACAAATATGCTAATGTGCTTTTTTATTAGCTTCTCGGTTATAAAAGTTAACAACTATCGAAGTTTCCTTTTTTACATTTTTTAATAAAAAGGAATAAAAACGAGTAAAAGATTATTTTTGACAAATAATGGAAAGATCCGTGCAACCCCAAAACAAAACTTACACTTTCAAATTGGGAGAATTTCATTTATATCATTCAAAAACTTTAAAATTACATAAATATCCTTGTAAAAATGATAATTACATCAGTGTCTTTTCTGTTAATACAAATATCGCCTAAAAACGTTATTTATATTTTATGATCTTTGTTAGATTTTGTTAATGACAAAGTGAAAAACTTTATTTTTAGCAATATATAAATATAGTCTAAGTCTTTCATTAATATACTTTTATTTCAAACTTAACATTACATTTGTTATATTTACATTTCACAAAAATATAACATTTTCATATTTCTAAAAATAGAAATGTATCATGACATAATGGCATACATCATATGCATATCTTTGAAAGATTTCTAGAATCTCAAAGTTGACTTTGGTAGATTGCTTACATATTTTAGTTAGATTCTTACTCAATGTATCATAGTGAGATTTGATAAATCTTTTGGCTAGATATGGAAAGATTTCTTGGAGATTTTCTGTCAGGCTCTGGCGGAACCTTTGAAGACAACGGACGGAACCCTTGAAAGGGTTCCGCCGTATCCGTGGCCTGCTGAGGCATTTGGCTTATAAATAGCGAGCCACATACAAGAAATTCTTCATCACTCACAATCATATACTTGCATACATACTCTCATTTCTTTCATCTAACTTAGTCATACTTCATCTTTGTGAGATTCTTTTGTAGCAAAAAGATCACAAGTTCATCCGAAAGTTTTACAAGTTTCAACACATCATTGCAAGACTTGTTAGCTTAACATTGTGTGAACTCTTGTTGTTCATACATCATTTGATTGTGTTTATTCAGTAGTGATCGGTTAGTATTTTAGTCCTTAAAATACAAAGAGTGACGGGAGTGGTTGTACCCTTGTAAAAGAACTCGATATCTAGCTTAGTGTCAGAAATATTATATAGGCGACGTTAGGTTGGTTCTACTTTGAACTACAACCCGGTATTTAGCTTTGTATAGGAAAAAGTGTAAGGTTTTCTACCCCGGTGAAAGGAGCTTGTTGTCTAGTGAAGGAAACTATCGAGTTGGATACTCGGGGAGTAGAGTAGGGCAAGAAAAAAGATTCGTTGTAGCCGAACCACTATAAACATCCGTGTTGTGGTTTGATCGTTTCTTACTTTATCTTGCAGTTTACTTATTGTCTATTATTTGCCATTGTCGATTACACGTAAAGTTTTCAAAGGTAATTAAAATAAAAAATGGTCAAACTATTCAACCCTTTCTAGTTTTCCACACTTTCAAAACTTAAAATTACTCAAATATATCCAAGTAAGCAATATAATCTAAATTAAATTATTTTAAACTTGAAAAGGATTATCTAAATATTAATTTAGAAGTTCTTTCACTTTCCTACCCTAACCCCAGTTAAACAAAAAGAAACCCAACAATTAAACTTCTATTTGTTTGTCTTCTCTAAGTTTTTTTCTTCTCCGATCTTCTATAGCGCCCTTATTGAATTGAAACACCATTCTAAATTAGTCTCCAATTCTCCATAACATAATTTATCAATATTAAATCAAAACAATAGCCTTGTTGGTCTATAGGTAGGACACGATATCGAAAATTACTTTAAACAATAATCCTGCATATTAAATTCAGTACAATTTTTTTTATCTAGTAAATGGATGCGAGTTTATGATTATATGCATAGATACATTAACAATTTGTATTTGATTCGGTTGGGTTACTTTATTTATGTTGGCAAGGATTTTCATTAAAATTTATAACCAGTTTACTTATGCAGATGGCAAAAGTTCAATGATACTTGTATGCAACACTAAATTATAATCAAACACAAATAATAAATACTCAATCAATTGATGATAACTGTTTCAGTATTAATCGAGTGAGAAGAAGAAGGGTATCTAATGAAGAAGAAGAAGATGTAAATTTGATTAAGTTAGGACACAAGAGTAAAATTGGTAATAGGTCCTTTATATTATATTTTTTCATTTTAAAATTATTTAACAAAGTTTAAATTGTTTATTTTGATATATTTGAGCATTTTTAAGTATTAAAAGGATATTGATGAAATTATAAATTTTGCAAGGATATTAATGTAATTTCAAACTTTTATAAGGATATAGATGAAATTGCCTCTATTAAATTTTAGAAAAAAAGAAAAAAAAAAAAAGTTTTATTTATTTATTTTTGTTACTCCCTCCGTCTCAAAATAATTGTGAGGAGACAAAAGTCACAAAGTTTAATAAAAGTGGGACCACTATAATTTTTAACCACTCATATAGAATATTCCCTCACCAAATTCCTTATTTATTAGAGTACTTAAAATGAAAAGTGGACAATTTTTTCGAGACATCCCAAAAGGGAAATATGTACTATTAATTTGAGACGGAGGGAGTATTATTTTTTTATTTTTTTTATGCATGGTCTTTGTGCAAAGTAAGAGCGCAAGGTATATATTTTAATTATTATTTTTATTTTTTTCACTTCAAGGTCATCTCAGTATTTTTAATTTTAACACCCACATATTAAAATACCTTCACTCTATCACTAATAACATGTTAAAACACCTCTTTTAAAACCCATCATTTTTATTTTCTTTCCATCTTTCAAACAAATTAATATTTTTTTTTCAAAAAGTTACAAAAATAAAATTACAAAAAATAAAATAAAAATAAAATAAAAATAAAAATTAAACACACACACAAAACACAATAAAACACACACACTTATTAAATTTTATTTTTAACGAAAAAAATAAAAATAAAAAATTAAACTTCATCTTCCTCACCGCAAACATCCTGCACACACATTAAAACACACATACTTCACACTTCATACACCAAATACATACACCAAACACAAATACGACACAATATAAACTCAAACCCATAAAAAAGGGGGCTTTAACACACGTTGAAACACAAACGCCAGCCCCAACAACGTTGGTTTTGATCCTGGTTTGGTGTGGTAACGCCTCCAACGCAGGCTCCACATGAGCATATTGCCCCTCCCACGTTACAATATTCAAGCCTTTAAGGGTAAAAGGCCACAAAATTAAAATGACTGAAAAAGCCGTTTATTTTATGACATCCTCATCTCTCTCTTTTTCTTTCTTTTAATGACGTCCTCAAAATATTTAACCATGTTTTTCAGTTTAATCATTCAAAATCACAAAATTAGGTTTCAGATTCTATTTAGTGTCGCCATATATTAGATAAATCGCTTCAAATTACAACAGTTTCTCATGAATTCGAATATCAATGATCTATTAATAAATTAGGGTTTCGCTCAATTTGAGTTAAAATGAAATTACTATTGACAGTTCTTGATTAAAGAAAAAAAGAAAACCCTTCATCAATTTAAATTTTTTTTTATGTTTTTCTGAAGGATTTCTTTTAAATTTTCAAAAAAAATCAAGTGTTTATGAAAACTAGGTAGGATTCCTGTTAGAAGAAAATTTAAATGAGAAGTAGCTATAAACAAGCATTTGAAGTAAATCGACTTAAATTAGATGCATCTTTATTAATTTAGATGCATCTCTTGTCACTTCGAAAGTGATTATAAAGTGAAAAAGATACAAAGTAACACTAGAACCACATTTGACATGTAAAGAACGAATAATACACATGATTCACTTAGTTTGATGAAATGCAACTAATATATGTGTGTGCATTTAATTTTGAGCTATAAAATATATTACAATGCATCTGAATGAATAGAAACGCGTCTAATTCAAGTTGATGCATTTCGAATGCGTGGTTATACATACTTCTCATCCTTCTCATTTTAGGGTTTTTTTTTTCTTTTTTTTCTTTTTTTTCATTCATTTGATCCTGATTCTATGAAAATAACCATAAAGTGTTCAGTGAAATGCTTATTTGAAGTATTTTTGTATTTTTAAGTTCGAAGGTGTGCATTCTTCATTATAAGAGAGAAGGGAATCATAACGCGAAAGTGGCATTATGCTCTATGTGGACATTTTTAACGCCGTTATGGCGTTTTCACCATTCCCACCACCTTGCGTTATAACTGTGTTTCATTTTGTGCTATCAGCATAACTTGCGTTGGTGCATGTTGCTGAGCAACAACAACAGCTGCCTCATCTGGTTCACTTTCAGCTATGTTTTGAGGAAAATATGGCAGCTGATGATGGTGGCTGGAACTCTGACAAGGAGCGGGAGCTGAGCAGGTTGGAAGCTCATTTAGAAGTAGAGCAGTTTGTGAGCTATGATCCTTACGACGACGGTTACCGCTCTGACAACTCTCAGACCTGGGATCACCCAGATTACAATTGAAGTTTAATTATGTTTCTGTTAAGTACGTTTCTTTTAAGTATGTTTAAGTATGTAACATTTAAGTATTTAAACCTTTGCTATGAACCTTCTATATTTGAATCTTTGATATGAAAACTTTGCTATTGAACTTTCTGATATGAAAATTATGTTTTTGAATCCTTAAATATGAACCATTTGATTACATGAGTTTCACTAGGCATGGGAGTTCCATGTCCGTGTCAGAGATGCACCTTTGACATGACTCTAGGGCAGTAGAGTGATGTTCTGCCATGTCCCTGGGTTGGCTGCATATATTTATCTGTTGGGAAGGGGCGTATGGATGCATCCTAGATCTGTTTCTGTTATATGTTATATGTTATATGTTATATGTTATCTGGTGAATGTGGCTGAGTGTGTAATACACGTCATTCACAAATTTCTGGGAACTAGCTACTCCATTATGTTGCCTTATGTGTGAATTATGATTATGATAAGTTATTTGTTTCTGAGCTTATGGTTCTCACTCTGTTTATACAGGTGACTGTATGAATTTCTTAACTAACCTACTATTTTTATTTCCATATTATTCGTTATACCTAAACATGTTTTTCCCAAAAATATATCATTTGTATTTCAGCATTATATATTTGTTCACTGGGCTTTTTAAGCTCAGCCGCATTTTCTTTCACCGCGGCAGGTATTCAAGTTAGCTTTGGGATGGTTTTCTGGGATTGAGAGTAGAGTTGAATTGAAGATTTTGAACTCTCAATCCCAAAAAGCTATCCCAAAGCTAACTTGAATACCTGCCGCGGTGAAAGAAATGCAGCTAAGCTTAAAAAGCCCAGTGAACAGATATATAACAAAATGAAATGAAAAATAAATGCTGAAGTACAAATGATATATTTTGAGAAAAACATTTTTAGGTATAACGGATAATACGGAAATAAAAATGTGTAGGTTAGATAAGGAATTCATACAGTCACCTGTATAAACAGAGTCAGAACCATAATAATACCATAAGCTCATAAACAGATCATATCATAAACACATATAAGGCAACATAATGGAGTAGCTAACTCCCAGAATTTTGTGAAGGACGTGTATTGCACACACAGCCACATTCACTAGATAACAGATAATAAATAACAGATAACAGATAACAAATAACAGAAACAGATCTAGGATGCATCCATACGCCCCTTCCCAACAAATAAATATATGCAGCCAACCCAGGGATGTGGCAAAACATCACTCTGCTGCCCTAGAGTCATGTCAGATGTGCATCCCTGACACAGACATGGAACCCCCATACCTAGTGAAGCTCAGGTAACAAAAGGTTGATAATAAAGGTTCAAAACATAATGGTCATATCAAAAGGTTCAAATAACAAGGTTTATCATAGCAAAGGTTTAAATCAGAAGGTTTCAAACAGAAAGTTCATAATAGAAGTTGTAATCACAAGGAAACCTTAAGAATAAGGTCAGAATATCCGTACCTTAGCAAAGCAATGAGATCAAAGAAAAGATTCACAGAAAGGGAAAAGTTCACTTCTTCTTCAACTTATCTACCTAAATTAAAGTTCATTTTTATCATTAATAACTTTAACTTAAATAAGATTACTCTTTTTAATCAACTTTTCATTTTTAGTAGCTTTCCATATTTAGTAACTTTTCACATGAAAATTAGGTTAAGCCTTTAAATAAATAATTATTATGTAATTAGGGTTTATTAGAACCAAATTATGATAGTTTAGGGTTTAAAATGTCAACTTTCCATAAATTAGGGTTTAATTATGATAATATAATAATAGTTTAGGGTTTAAAGTGTAACTATATTATAGTATAAGGTTTTAAATGTAAAAATCATAGGTTTCATATTCCACCATAGCGTTCGTTAAAAATTACCAATGCATTCATGAGACAAACACTGTGATTGTCCCCGGTTGTAAGTCGCAACTGTCTGTAAATAACACTGAATTTGTGACATTCACAGTTGAGTCTTCTCCATTTACTCGAGACCATATCTTTGTCACGATTGTCACCGTTAGTCCTATTGTTGAACATGGCTACAACCCGGTTCTAAAAGGAGCTTACATTGTAGTTGACAACATCTTCAGAAACTGCAACCCAAACTTGAGCTAGCAAGTTTTCTTCTTCTACTGACCAACGATTATCATTTTGAATGTTTGAAGTTTGAAACAATTTTGTAAAATGGTATGATATTTATAGCCATTTGAAACAATAAGAGCGGGGTATATTTAAAATTCAAATTCAAATACGAGCGGGATATATTTAAAATTCAAATTTAAATACGAGCGGGATGTACTTAAAATTCAAATTTTATTATTGAAGTGTTTGAATGTTTAATGAATGAAATTGTTGAAGGTAGAATTTGTAAATTTTAATTTTAAAAAAAAAATGGGTCCCAAAAGGTGGTGTTATTGGGTTTTATGATTACCTGGTGTTTTTTGGTGTTATGTTATTTGGTGTTAAAATAATGTGGCGCTGACATGGAAGCGGTGTTGGTGTTATAACATGTTACGATTCCTTAGCCTCTAATAGTAAATGTTTTAGTAATTTATCAAAGATTCAGTATTTGATTATCTCTAATAGTAAATGTTTTAGTAATTTATCAAAGATTCAGTATTTGATGAAATAATCAAAGTAATTGACTAATGACATTTTTAAGAATTACGAACTATGTGTAAACTTATGATGCATAAATTTTGAATGTGCAATTGTTTATCACTGAATGTTCTTCTTATGTAAGTGTTCATCAAATAATATTTAACAACAATGTTTATTAAAAAGTGTTGAATAAACAAAATTGTTCCTCAAGTAAATGTTCATAAAAAATATTCAACGGAAAAAATGTTAAACTTGTTCATTAGGTAAATATTCATTGAAGAATGCAAAATTTTTGTTATGTTTATCAAAATATAAAATATTCATAAGCACACTGTCCAGAAGTTTATCCACACAAATTGTTCGTGAATATATAAAATGTTTATATAAATACCAAATATTTATCAATGCTAGGACTATTCATCAATAATGTGTTCAAAACAAATAAAAATAGCATGCGTAACTTCCAGGTGACTTTTTAGGCGCTTGCAACTTTTCCTTTGAACATATCTACCTTATACAACTTGGACTTCTCTGTTTGCAAAGCCGTTCATTCAAAATAATTTGCTTTTTCAAAAAAATATTTACCTTCATTATGGTCATCAAGACGGCATTCATTCGTATCTTAAAAAAGAATATACAGTAATCATTGTTTTTATAATAAATAATAAAAGAAAATATTTTGTATCAACTTTGTGGTGGAAATGATCAAGATGACTATGATCATCAAGGAGTACCACACATAGTAGAAAGGTCGACCATTAATATCTCATGGGTAGCATTTATTGTCATAGACATATACGATATGAGTTAGAAATACAGCAAGATAACTGTATTTTGTTCTTTAAATTTAGAATTGACGATGATGAGAAAGTAGAGCAAAAGGAAAAATTAAGCTCATACAATTTGAGAGACAAATAGAGCTTATTACATAACGCTTACTCTTTTTTGTCTCAAATTATTTATTTATGATTGTCATTTGCATCAAAGAAGTGTTCACCTATAAATATCAACTAGAATATTTTTCAAAAGGTAAAAATTACATCTTATTATTGATATATGGTGTAAGAAGTCTATTTTCTTTAAACTGTGTGCATTTTAAAAATAATAATTAATTTTAAAACGTAAATAGTATAGTAATACCAGATAATACTGTATTTGATATGTGAGTCATCAAAAATTGAGCTCATCAACCAATTAATAACCCCATTATATACGAAAGCAACTACAGAGACAATAGTAGTATTAATATAGTCGCATCTTCATTGAAAGACAAAATAATGAGGTAATCAATAGGCTTCTAATATTGTTTAAATCTGTAACTATCTAACACACAGAAAAAAAATTGACAAATGACAACAATCAAGTTGTTCATGAAAAAAGAAGACTCACAACATCTTAATGTTGCAGTTGTCCTTTTCGGGCCTACTCGAAGTAATATTTATGCCTCCGCGTGTTAATAATTGCAAATAAATGCATTTTTCGTACTAATCAGTTTGTTTATCCTAGCATTTGTGCCATCCATATTTATCATTTCAAAATTTCAAGATCAAACTTGAGGATCCAATGTTCGTTGAACAAAATGAGTTATTTCTTGCATATATAGTGAGTGGTGAAGTGTTAACCAAAGTAATCGCGTTGTCCCTCGTGGATCAAGAATCCGATGTTGTAGTTCAAACTACGCCTTTTGGTTTATTTGGAGATACATGAACAACATTTGCTCCGACCAAGATCCCCAAATACCTCTCGTGGACTTGGTGAATAAGGAATCCGATTTCAACTTGTAAGTTGTAACACCATAAAAAGTTTTTCGTATCTCTAGCTTCTTGCTAGAACACCTAATAAAATTCCGCCGTTCGTAAAACAAAAGGTTTCCTACCCACTGGCTAAGAGAGTGTAGCAAATCATAGCTAGTTAATGAGTAAGGTTCTCACACTTGTGTTATTTATAGTTGGATCAAAACGCCAAAGCTTCTAACAAATGGGTTTAAGAAAATTATTAAAATTTGATATCACATCTTAGAATGACATGCTCGATCGGTTAGCTACTACGAGTATATTTTTTCATGTCTGCAGGGTTACAAAGAGAAACTAATACTCCTTGTCGAAAATGCTACTAGCTGTTTCCTCTTGTTACGTTGGTTTCTTCTAATGTCAACTTCTGAATACTCCTTGCCTTTAGCAAAGTGCACTTTTATGAAATATGAAGATCTATAAACAACTGTGTCACCAAATTCCACTTTTTGAACTATTCATAATATGCATTTGATTCTTAAATTAACATTCCAACTCAGACAGATAATATTGATAAGAACAAAGATAAAAGTTCCCAACTCCATGCATACAAAGAAAAAAAAAAACAAACAAGAGAAGCCAAGAAAGTTGAGTTGATCTCACAGGTCAACTGAGTCAATACCCGAACCACAAGTGCTTATTGCGGTTCGTTCTTGACTCAAACCAAAGATTGTGAGACCAAACCCAACACCAATACTCTTCTCTTCCTACAAATTAAATCCACACCATCATCTCTTTAAACAAAAAAAACACAAGCAATTGTCGGATAGTTATAAAGAACAATTCCACCTATTGATCAATCGGCCTTCCTTGTTGATTAGAGTGAACCACCTCTTTAATCCCTTGAACCGTACGAGAAATGAGGCTGATGATTGTGTTGATGGACTCCATTGTGAGCTTTGATGATGGCAAATCATTGACCAATATCTGAAACCCGACAGTCAATAAGGATCCACCTTCAGACCCTGCTTTTGCTACCGCTGCACCCGATTCAGCCACGCAGTCAGGCACTATGGCAAATCCTGAGGGTAGCATAGTTACACAGGATGAATCTCCACCATTCATCACTACCTGGATTGATTGTACATCTACAGCAGCGTATACTATGAGTGATCCTGTCACATCTGTAGTACTTTCTTGGAGTACTAGCATAGAGTTCTGATTGGCATTACCACCCGGGGTCTTGAACATGCAAGTGACAATCAAATCATTTAGAAGTTTGACTTTTGAGGTCAAATGTACTAAATTCAAATAAAAGATAATGCTTAATTAATTGCAGGGAAAGAAACAAAGATGCTTCTTATGTTGTTTTCGTTATAATTTTAGAAGAATATCAGAAGTATAACACTATATATATTTAACGAATAAATAGGCACGCTTAGTTCAAAATCAAACATTTGACCTTAGAAGTCAACATGTATCTCTCTGATTGAAGTGTTACATAATTTGCAACTTTATGTGGCAGATTTGCTTCCATGAGTTAACATAATTATGCTTTATTAGTTTTGTGGTCCACATAAAGCTGTAATTTCAATTAATTAAATGGAAAAGGTGATTTTAAGTTGTACATTACGGATAATATGCTAAAACTTAAAGGAACTAATAACAAAATAGGCCAAACAAGTCAACAGTTGCCTAACGCGCATAAAAGCGCTTATAAATTTTTATGATCATTTAATTCATTACACTAAGTTATCTTACAGTTACTAAAATTTAATTGTTTCATTATGGATTTCAGCATCTTATTTATTCACATATAAACAAAAACAAAAAGTGCCGTGTCCCTATCCATATTAACACATTTTGACTTGGTGATAACTTATCCTTACCGTTATGTGCTAATCCACACCACATACAAGCCAAAAGTAAAAGAGAAATAAGTCCATGATTACTCACATTGGCACGCAGAAGGGAGATGGTGTTTGGGTTGCCAGGATCTTGACCTTTGGAGAAACGGATCATGTTTTGCATAGCGCTTCCAGGTGACAGAACATCCCATTGGCTCCTTAGTTCCTCATTTAGCATCAAAGCAAACAAGCGCTGATGAGGCATTGGCATCCAAACCGACATAGTAGCACTCAACACAGCTCCAGAAGGCTCCCCAGGATTATTCATACTCTTACGGATCATAATCTTAGCTGTTTCGGCTGCATTGCCAATCACTTCCCATTTGTGACCACCAGTTGCACATACCCCAGCACAGAAGTTAGCCGTCATGCGCTGTGCAAGACTTGTTAAGCTTCTTCTACCACCTTGGGATAGCACTGTTATAAAAACATGAAATCGTATCAGTTTCTAGAATCAAAATCATATCTATTGACCTTTTTAGAAAGAAAAAAAAGGTTCTTCTACCACCTCTAAGTGATATGAAACAACTTACCTGGACTATCGTCTATGGATGCATCAGGTGACATAATGGTTGCAACGCATTCACAATGCCTTTGTAGGGTAGAAATCCATTTCTGAGCGCCAAAACCCAATCCTGATCTAAGCAGTGGCCGGTATTGATTGTGAACGACATTCTCATCATATTCTGTGTGCTCGATCCATGTTATCTACATACATATGACTTTGAATTATATGACCTTCAACACATACAACTTTATTCTTTCTAAAATAATGTAACATTTCAGGTTATACAAATGATTCATTTTAGTTGTACTTGATCTCTAGCGTGTTAATGGGTAAATTATGATAGCTACAAAGTACACATAGTCAATTTGCTAAAAGTTCGTCAAATGGATTAAAGATCGTCAAGGTGTATCAAATCCATGTAGCGCAACTTATTAAATCACTTTGGTTTTGTTATGGAAAATCTTGTGTATTATATAATATATTAAGTCATAGCTAGTTAACAGATCATTCAATTATGTAAATGATACTGTATATGTTAGCAGATTAACAGACCCGACCCATTAGAAGTTACCCATTTCTAGCCAACCTGTGAGACACACCCACTATCTCATCTTGAGGGACAACTATCAAGATTTCATTTATATTGTTCCTAAAGTAGAAATCATATAAAGTATAAACAAAAAAGAAACTTTAAATAAAATAAACATTTTCCCGATCACAATGCAACTAGATTTCAAGACTCGAAAATAACACAATCCATTATTTAGTTCTCGAAAGTTGAAACGATCAGAGACAGACCACATCCAGGCCATACGTAGCCTCGTGGTTGATAAACAACACGATAGACGGAGTGTTAAGTACGGAGGGGTGACAGATTCACTAATATAATATAACTGAAACAGCAAGAAACGAACATTCCGAGGCTTTATTTTTTCCTTCAACTCTATCTATAGTGGTATAACTATACTAATATTTATTGGGATGCACCATGAAAAAGAATCAACTAATACTATAAAAATGATACCTTGATGTACTTATGTCAACAATAACTATAATATAGTGTAAGACATGTGACAATCCTCACTTCAATCTTTGAAAAATGTGCACCATGCTACTCATATGCAGGAAACATATAAAGATTTTCAAGCTTGTAGTTGTTGAAAAAAATGCCATAGTTTTAAGTATAATAAGCATATCCAAATATACATACAAATCTTTTACCCTTGAAGTATACAACCAATAACAGAGCTTATGTTTTGCAAAAGCATTTCTTTTTTAACACAATTATTATGACAAAAATTCTTGTGAGTCACAAATTTGTTGCAATGTCTAAAAAATTGATGTAATTGTTCTAAAATTGGTGTAATGGAAAAGAGATAGACTTCAATGCGGATGTAATCATACGTACCTTTGAAGAACCATTGGGCATATCGTGCACAATACATCCTGAAGGAAGTCTCCGAGATAAGAGTCCTTCCCTTCCAGCATCCACAGACAGATCTACAATGGCCCACACGCCCTCAGCATGTTGCCTGCAGAATCTAATAAACCTCGCTTGACGAACAGGTACTAAAGGTGAAACCAACTGAATCTCGGCTTGCATCTGCATTATAAAGTTTATATCTTTTTATCATTTCTGGATTTCAAGAAACACATCAAAAAGTATGAAACTATGAATAAGCATTAAGAACCCACTTACAAGTTGAACAAAACCATTTCTGGAATCAGCAGTACCACCAGAAATAACATCCAGCGTGCTACTACTTCCAACCAAGCCAAGAAACATTTCCCTCCACCGATTCTGCAAAATACAGATATAACCATAAACAATAATTTTATGAAAACTATATAAGCATAAAACAAGTTAATGAATAAAAAACATTAACATACTGCATCGAGTAATCCCTCTACAAGTGCCAAGCTATTAATCATCACGATTCCACTAGCTCTCGTTGCCTCAGATACATATCCGTGTGGTTTCATCCCAAGACAAGGAGGGAAAGTGTTCACATACTCACCTAGATCAAGAACTTCACCTCCACCTTCCAAGTTCGCTATCCATAATGGGCTATTAGCCTGTCCGAGTTTCATTAACTCGTCCATAGCATTAATTGCAAGCTCTAAAAACATATTCTTTTCATATGGCATATCCATCCCACCACCACCACCACCAATAGTCATTCCAATCCCGGGCCTTGATGGCGACATTAAAGGCAAAGCACTCGACATCCCATTGTTATAATCTAACCCCATTGGTAATCCTAAATCCATAGGATTTAACCCACCATACCCGTTTCTCCCAACAGCAAGTTCCAAGTTAGAACTAGACATTCCATGAGGCATTGAACCGCTAAAAGAGGATAAAGGCCTTCCTAAGAACTTATTAGCAAGAATAGATATTCTGCTAAGTTCATCTCTTAATCGAGCATTCTCAATTCTTAAATGGTGTTCATCAATCGATATGTCACCAAGAATCGCCTGCCCACCACAATTGTTACATACTGGAGCCCGAATTGCTTCTTTCATGGCAATATTCTCGATCCTCAGCTTGTCGTTTTCTTGCTTCAAAATCGCGTTCTCATGGCGCTCCAATTGGGTCTAGTTACACATGTGGTTAATTAAACAGCATTAATTAGTCCAAATCAAAGATCATTTCAAATTTAATTATCATAACTAAATAAATTAAATATATATAGTCACACCTTCATTTGAGTTCTTCTGTTTTGAAACCAAAATTTAACTTGCTTGTTCTCCAAATTCAGCTTCTTTCCGAGTGCCAATCGTTCTTTCTCATCAGGATGAGGATTGTCTTTAAACGAACTGTTAACAAAAATAAAAACATTAACAATTAATTAACATACCAACAAACTTTAACATTAATGTTAAAAAAACAATAACTAAAAGGATTATTACGCTTCAAGTTCTTGAATTTGATATGGAGTATGCCGATGATATTTCTGTCGCCTACGAGAACTCGAAGAAGGGCCAACAGGAACATCTTGTTCATCACCAGATGCGCCTTCTAAATTATCACTTCCACCAGACCTGCTTTCAGATCCATCACCTCTAACCCTTCCAAGATTTCCTTCAAAGTTTTCACCTATCAAACCCATTTCACCAAGTCCCTCCATCTTTGGCTTCTAAACAAAGAAATCACAATCACAAAAAAATAAATTTATATCACTACCCACAAATATTATGAATAAAAGAATCTCAAATTTATAGTTAAATAGCACAAACCCAAAAATTAGACAAAAGATAATGAAGTGTAACACTATTACAACAACAAAAACCAAAATACAATAACTACACACATATATACTTTATAATATAAAGGTAGAAACTTTATTATTGTAATATAATGTAACACAAACCAAATAATATTCATAAAAGTAAAATAAGTAAAATAAAAAGTAGAAGGCGTACTAAGGCAAGAGAGAGTGACTGTGAGTTATAAATAGGCTGATTAATAGTTGAAGTGATGAGTTGTGGTTGGGAAATGGGAGCCCTATGCATTGGCATAGTGTTAAAAGAACCATCCGAAACCATCATTCTCGAATCACCACCACCACTACCACCACCGCCACCATAAAACCCTCCAAAACTCATCATAAAAAAGATTAAATCTTTATCACTATTTAGAAATGAATTTGATCTAAAGATTTAATCTCTCATCCACACATGACAATATAGATCAAGTGTAAGTATGTATGTATGTATGTGTGGTTTAGTATATGTTATGGATGTATAACACTTAGTGTCTTAAAGTCATATACAACAACCCAAAGCAACAAAAATTTAAGACTACCCAAAGGGGTGGGTACAAGACAACTAAAACCCTTACTCCCTTGTGTTAATTCCCACTCTCAAAACCCTAGACTATGAAGTTGACTGTTTAGCTGTCATCTGCCAATATAGGCCCCATTTAAATGTACAACCAAAATAATATTAATAATAGTAATAAATATTTCTTCCAAAAACAAAAAACCAAAAATAGGTAAATTTTCAACGAATCAAATTTGACTTTTTGGTAACTAGTTGACTACCTTTCTCTTCTTGAAAAACACCCAAAAAGAAAAGGAAGCAAAAAGTTAAGAATCTTTTTATTGTTTTTTTAATCAAACCCTAAAAACAATACAAAAAATAATATAATATTAACCATTGCAGATAGATACAAAGTTTCAGATTTGTGGACCTCACCTTTCATTTTCTTTTTCTCTTCTTTATACTTTCTCAACATCACAAACACACACAGTAAAAAAGGCATAAAAACAAAAAACATAAAATCAAAGATTCATTAATAACCAACCATATATATAGATTCAAGAACTTACTATGAAGAACAACCAACAATGGTGTCAAACGTTGGAAGAAAGAAGAAGGAAGTAATAATGATTTGTGAATATTTATTATCCTAAAAGCAAGGTTTTATTACCATGAAAGTGTGTGTGAGAGTGAGTGCTTATAAATGGTGAGTGTGTATAGGGGGTAGGGGCTGTATGTGTGGGATACTGGTTCGTGATGTCCGCCCAAAATATGGACTTCAGACGCGTGTTTGTAGGTTGCGCGTGGTGTTTTATTCTCTTACCGTATTGGGTTTTTTTTCTTGCATATCATTATTGCAATTAAAACCATAAATAAACGGTCATCAGTTTGTATAGATATTCGTTTTGAGTTTTCAAATTTTTTGGTAAAAATTTTAAAACAAAAAGTTTACAAGGAAACTTAAAATTGATGTGATTTGCACATCACATTTTCAATTAGGACAACATTTTTGTACAAGTATTTCGCATTTATAGAAAAAGAATAAATACAAAGAAAAGTTACATTGGACTTATGAGCATATACTTGTGAATAGTGAACACCTAGGAGAACGTTCAATAAAAAAGAACAAGTTAAATGTATCGTAAGGAGTAATGGTGTTGCCGCATGTTACGGCGGAGCTAATTTCCAAAACGATATGATACGACCTACGACCAAGGTTCCGTGACCTTCCGATGACCTACGACCAAGGTTCCGTGACCTTGCGATGACCTACGAAATCACATGCTTGGTTTTTAATTGCATGTTGCGATTTTGTTGCGTTTCAGGGTCCCAAAGACCGATGCATGAGGCGTGACGCAATTGTGAGCACATCACGGACACGTGGCGCTTGGTAATAATAAAATCAAAAAGTATTCTAAATTAATTTATTCTATAAGTCGATGCTTAAACATCAAATAAGTCACTAATATATTGATACTAATTGTATGCTTATACATCAAATAACTCACTTACATATTTTTAACGATTATAGACAATGTCAAAAGTCAATTGCTAATAAAGAAAGTAACTATCTTTGAAGTAAAAAGTATATCGATTAGTTATTCTTCTCTATATCTTTCATCAAGTAGGTTATTAAGGCCAGAGTTTCAATTGTGTTCAATGCGAGCATCACACTATTGTGAAGTGAAGCTATAGCATCAGGGTGCATCTTGGAACAACTTCGCATCATAAATCCGTTACGTTTTTGCCATCGCATCACTCTGATGTGCGATGCACTCACAATGATGCACGCAAATTTCAATGTCACATGGAACGGGGATAGTTCCAATATGCCATCGAGGATCGTGTTGGGAATTATTTGTAACCAGACTTAAGTCTGAAATAGTTAGTTAAGTCGGGTAGATAGTTAAGTTTGCCAGTAGTAAGTTAAGTCTAAGTTAAGTCTGGCAGATACTAGTTAAGTCTGTTTATGTTTAGACTGTTAAGTCTGTTTTGCTTAACAAGTTAGATATCTTAGGAGATATTATAGGAAAGGATATACACACGGTTAGATATCTTAGGAGAAGATATGCATACATCCTTTCGCACGTTTTGTAGAATTAGGGTTTTCTTGTAGTATAAAAGGAACCCTACGACATTGTGTTCAATGCCAAAATTTATAAAGTTTAATAGAATATAAAGTTAGTAAAATCCCTGTGCTGTTCTTACTACTTGTGTTAATATTCCGCGTTAACATCACGTATACATTGTTCTTAAGAGTTTCTCATATAAATACTTTGGATTTATTCAAGGTGTTTGTTGTCTTACAAAGGCTACTTAGATTCAGAACTCTGGACCTACAGATCGGGATCGTAGTTCGCTAGGTGCGTAAAATTCAGTTCAATTGGAGTTAGGTTCATTCGGGATCGCTCCAGTGCGATGCACCTAATAATTAACATATTCTTAAGGATTATTAAAAAAAGAAATCCTAATATCCAAAATTTAAAAAGTTACTTATAAAATTTTTACAAGTAATAACCATTAGTTAGTTACTTACTAAAGTTTATGTATTAAAGATGAAAAAAGTAACAATTTCACAATTGGAAAAGTCTCATAATTGGATCGTCAGTTTTCCCTTTTCTGACTGAATCGTACTCAAATTGGGAACACGCGAACTGGATCCCAATTCATGGCCTTTCTAGCGAATTATGTTACTATAGTCTAATATTTGTTGTAATAGGCATTCTTTATCTTTGTATTTTGTTCATGTGAAGTTTAGTGGATGCGTAATAAAAAGTTCCACCATTATTTAAAATTTTGTTCATTGACATTTTATCAAAAATTTTATGTGTACCACTGAAATCATCTGTTTTTTCTTACCCATTTTCACTATAAATTTAAGAAATTACTTCATCATTGTTAGCATTTACTATTGATGATCCCAACCCATTCACACAATTTAAACAACAATTCGATCCTTGACGTCAGAACTTGACATTCCACTAAAATGTGAATGAGAAATTCCATTCTTACCTCGATTTTCACCGTCAGTGTTCTTCAGTTTTCCATCCAGGAATCGCTGTTGAAGTCCAACCAGTGCTACTTTCTTTGAAATATCTTCAATTTTTCCTTTTACTTCTTTCATCGATTCTTGAACCGTTTCTATCGTAATCGCCATTGTTGTCAATCAAATTCATGAATCGAAATTGAAAAAGTGCTCTGTAATTGTATTGCTAGGAAAATAACTACTTCATCAGAGAATAGCAGACTCGTTGAACAAATAACAGTTTGATCGGGAAAGATAACGGAGTTGCCAGGAAGATAACTCTGATACTAATTGATATGGTTCTATAGATTTCAAATAAGAAATGGTGTAGAATCTTGAGTAAAAAGATGAAAGCTTAATAAGAAGAATAAGATATGGACCTTATAACTCCATTGAAATCAACATGTGTTTTACAACATTCTTCATAACCTACTAGCTTGATGCTTTAGTTAAGGATTTATTTGAATATATCAATGTATTAATCACATCCAGATAAAAAAAAAATTGATACTAAAGTTATGAATTTTAAGTTTCATAGTGTTTAAGGTTCATATTTATGTCTAACATCCTCGATTAGCAAAAATAACTATGAGGTGAGATCAACAAATAACATTTTTTTTCTTCTAAAAAAACGAAGTGAATCTTAGTCATCCATTTTTTTTTATCAAACAAAAAATCACATTTTCCACATTTTTTTTAAACAACATGTCTTGCAAACGGTAAATATCCAAATTACGAAAAATACACCATCGCGACGAGAATTAAATTACTTTTCTATACATATGCACTTCTATATACTTTCGATAAACTTTTTTTCCTTCAAAATTTCCCGAGAAAAATCACACGTGATTTGTAAAATCACTTGTAATTTGTTATTTTTCTGATTTGTAAAATTTTCGCCTAGAAAATCACTCATGATTTTTTGTTTTTTACAAGTCACATGCAGTTTTTAAAGTAATAAATCACATGTGATTTTTTAGGCGAAAATTTTAGGAAAAAAATCGTCAAAAATCACTAGTACAATCAAGGCTTTCCCCGGCGACTTTTTTAAGCCCTTTCCATCGACATGTCGACGGAATTATACGTTACCGTCGACATGTCGACGGTACCACATTGACGGCTGTGCTTCGACGGGAACAGTGTTCCCGTCGACAATCACCGTCGACACTGTGGGTCCCACGTCGTTTTCCAGTCAAAGAAATTTGGTGTCCGTCAAACTCTTCCCGTCGACATGTCGACGGAACCAGATAAATAATTAACGTTTTAATTAGTTGATTATAATTATGGTTTATATGATACCGTCGACATATCGACGGTATCATTAAAACAAAAGAATTGTTTTTAATATAATGCCGTCGACATGTCAACGGTATAATATTAAAAACACTATTTTTGTAATAATGATACCGTCGACATGTCGACGGTATCATTAAATAACCAATAATTATGTTTCAATGATGCCGTCGACATGTCGACGGTATCATTATTAACACCCTGCTAACAGCAGGCTGCAAATATTGCAATTTTCCAGATTTTTTCCGGATTTTCCGGAAAAAATCTACCAAAACCTGTAACATTACAAGCATCTATAACCACTTAATATCAACATGTCCTAAACGTATAACTCGCCATCGGCTATAACACTTGCAAAATATCGCTAAACACCCTCAAAATGAATAAAAACATATAAAGTCTACAAAACGGGGTGTGGTAATGTCTAAACCTAGCTGCCATATCCACAAATGTTTTAATATCCGCGACGTTCAAGTCGCCAAAAGGTTAAACTATACAATACTAACATATGGGTCGCCAAAATATTGTTTCAAGCATAAGTACAACACAAAATACCCAAGTTTGTACATCTACATCCAAAATCACTCGTGATCATCAGTAGGACCCTCATCATCGCCAGAACCATCCTCATCGCCTCTGCGACTCCCGCTCCCTCCAGCTGAGCCACTACCTCCAACGCCACTGCCTGAGCCATCCACGTGCTGAGAACCCACCTGACTAACATACTCGTTCCATCGCGGGTTGGAGGAGATAAAACCTGTGATCAAAGCAATCTCCGCCTTCAACTTCTTATGCTCTTCAACTTCTCGAAGGTGATTCTCCTCGACCTCAGCAATCTTCTTCTCGGCCTCAGCAAGCTTTTTCTCCATCTCAGCGTATTCTGAAAATGAAACAATCAAAATTAAAAAACATCTATTGCAATACTTAATTTGAGTCATGATCGAGTAATCTATAATTAATATATTATCAAACTGTACATACCTGGAGGTGGAGGCGGGGTGTATGGTAACGGTGGCCTGGAGAGCCCGGGTACGACCCTACCCCGTCCGGCGATGTGGCCCCGCTGCTTGCCCTTCAAACCCTTAGCAAGTATCTGCTCCTCCGTGTACGCCACCCCTTCCGGCGTATTCTCTCTCAGATCTCGCAGCCGAACCATCTCTTCCTATTTAATTGAGAAAAAAATTGAGAAAATTTATATATATATGTAAGTGTGTATATATATATATATATATATATATATATATATATATATATATATATATATATATAAATTAAAAAATAAATAAATAATAAATTAAAAATAAATAAATAAAAGATACTTACATATTGAACACGAGCCTCATCCTGCAACCACATACCATCACTGTCGCAGTGTGTGTCGTAAAACGACTGGATGAGGGACGGGTATTTTTTGTCCTTGTTGTTCAGAAACTGTATATACACATGCATATGTATAAGATGAAACAAATTAAAAATGGCAAATCAAACACCATATTTATTTTAATTAAACTTAAATACTTTTATAAAATCAAAATTAATTACTTTTATATAATTATAATTAAATAATTTTATAAAAATAAAATACTTGTATAAAAATAAAATGTGTCTTACGTAGTCGTGGCGAATAGCGGCCAATGACTTGGAACCGTGGCGGCTGTACACCTTCAACTTCTTTCGGTTCTCCTTGTTCACAGCAGCACGCTTCAGGGTCTTCTCATTCATGTAAAACTTGATATGCTCCTCCCACACAGATGGCTCGACGTTCGGAGGAAGGTTTCTTCGTATCTCATCCACTTTTTCAGGCCCACCCTCCCCGTTGAAGTAAACCCTCTTCATCGTGCCCTTGTTGTCGGAGTAGACCTTAGCAATGTACGCATTGAGGCCCGCCGAAATGGTTTTCCAATGGGGTGAGTTCGTGTGGGTCTACAAGTCGAAGAATTCCTGCAAACAAATTTAAACAAATATACACAATTAAACAAATTTAAATAAATGTACACATTCAAAGAATTAAATATAAAGATATAATTAAAAGGAAAAAAAATAACTGACCCCGAGTCGGTTCATGAAGCCCTGTCGAGTCGCTTCGTCAAGGTTGTGCCAGGAGGGATAGTGCAACGGCAAGGACCTAACCAGCTCGCCAACATAGTTACTGAACCATGCGCGGTTGGGCCCAACATGATGAAATGTCTTCTGATCACCCCACTCGAACTCGATCGATTGCGGGCCCGAGGCAGTCACAGCTTTCCTGAGGTCTTTGTTTTTGTTGGCTTCACGGACCTGTGCCCTGCCGCCATCCCGACCTCCACCCCTGCCGCCAGCTTGTCTCGCTCTACCTCCTCGTCGAGGTTTTTGTGACGAACCTACAATTGAAGTGAGTGAAAACGTTAAAAAATAACAAGTAACAAAATTCAAATTATCAAGTTTAATTTTCTTACCACTACGGTGACCGCTAGTAATCGAACGATAGGGTGGTGGTGGGTCATCGGCACAGTCACCACCGTGACCTCGCGCTACTGCTGCCATCTGTAAAAGTACAAGTTGAATTAACATATAGAAATTCGGGAACAAATTAACATAAGCATGCACACATTCAAATACATACACATTTAAAATAAATATACACATTTAAAAAATCCATAACAATTTCATTCAAATAAGCTAAGTGTCGTTTTACAAGTTACAATTTAAGATCAATCTGCTACATCTACATCACTATCATAAACAGCATGAGTCGCATCTTCAACTTCATCATCAGAATTGTTTGCATCAGAGTCTGCTAAATCATAAGGATCGTCGTCCTCATCATCAATAAATTCACCGTCGTCATCAACTTGAATGATTGGTGGTGGTGCCTCAACTAACGTTGATTGACCATCGATATTTAAGGTTTCAAATGCCAAATCATTCAAATTAGCAGACAGTTGGAGATTCGATGAGTTGTTGCCATGTATCACATCATCATCGTCTTCTGTCACAATGACATCCCAGGTTATGTTTCATAAAACTATTTTGTTATTTTGAAACTTGTTTTTGTGACTTATTTTTGAAACTATTATGAAACATAAGCCGAAAACCAAACAATATATCTACGGGCTTATGGCTTATTTGGTTTTCGGCTTATGTTTCATAAGCTTATTTTTTTTTTACTTATTTTGAAACTATTTAAGTTAAAAAGTTTCAAAATAAGCCATAAAAATTAAGCTTGTGAAACATAAGCCGAAAACCAAACAAACCATAAGCCCGTTATATAAGCAGAAACATAATCAATCCGCAAACTAATATATTAAAACTAGTATACAATTAACCAATATATTAAAACTAATATTTTTCAAAACCTTACAATTAACCAATATATTAAAACTAGTATACTAACCAAACGCCAACTAACATTTAACCAAAGGCAACCAAACAACTAACCAAACGCAATATCTACAACAACTAACCAAAGTCTAACATACCTAATATACTATACTAATATGTAAAAAATAATATGGATACGAAAAAAAACAACATACTGTCTTGGGCTCTCGACTGTGGTCTCGGGCACGGGCTGTGACCTCCGGTTGTGGTCTCGGGCTCTCGGCTGTGGTCTTGGGCTCGGGCTATAATAAAAGAGAGCAATGTTTTATATCAAAAGTTTAAAAACTTGGTCTCGGCTGTTGTCGTCGACATGTCGTCGGGATACCAAAAGTTAATAAAAATAAAATAAAACGAGTTACATTACCTGCTGTTTTGGTTGTCTCGGCTCTCACCCTCGGCTCTGACTATCGGCTCTCACCCTCGGCTCTGCTACTGTATTAAAAAAAAATTATAACAAAAAGTAACAACAATTTTATTAACAAAACTAAATAACAATTTTATTAACAATTTTTAATAACAATTTTAATAACAATAATTTTATTAAAAAAAATTACCTGTGGTGCTCAGTGGGAAGAAAGGAGAAGAAAGAAGAAGGAAAGAATTAAACAAATGAGGGGTTGAGGAAAGAATTAAACAAATGAGGGAATAGGAGGAGGAGGAGGTGCACAGTGGTGCTCGTGTGGTGGTGGTGGTAAATGTGGTGGTGTTGTTGGGGTGGAGCTGTGGTGGTGGTGGTGGTATAATGTGGTATGTTGTTGGGGTGGAGGAGTGGTTGAGGTGGTGTAGTGTGGTCGTATAATAGCCGGAGGAGTGGTGGAGGTGGTGTGGTGGTGGTATAATCGCCGGAGAAAATAATTGAGGTGGTGCGATGGTTTATTTTTTTGGGTATTGCGTTTTGTGAGAAATAATTGACCAGATCTAGTTTTGGTATTGCTTTTTATTTTCCCGTCGACATGTCGACGGGAATATAAACGAAAATTTTTATATTATTGCTAATATCGTCGACATGTCGACGGTAATATTACGCTATTTTGTCGTTTACGTTTGGCGGGACGTATTAAATTTTCACGAAATTTTTGGCGGTTTTATTCCCGTCGACATGTCGACGGGAAAATAGCTTTTATTAAAAAAAAATATTTATAATAAATACTTTTATAAAATTACTTTATTATAAATACTTTTATAAAATTACTTTAATATAATTAAAAAAATTTATTTATTATAAATACTTTTATAAAATATTAAAAAATAAGTTTTATAAAATTAATAAACTAAATTAATTATATAATTGAATAAAATTATTTATTATAAATACTTTTATAAAATTAAAAAAATATATAAATTTAAAATTAATTACTTATATTATAATTAAAAAAAATCATTTATTAAAATATAAAATAAAATAATTAAAATATCACAAAATACTAAATCCCAACCATTATAAAATTAATAAACGAGTCGAGATGCAATGGTTATACATGAGATGTAAAACAAACGAGTCGAGATGCAATGGTTATACATGATATGTAAAACGAACAAGTCGAGATGCAATGGTTATACATGCGATGTTAAAACGAACGAGTCGAGATGCTATGGTTATACATGAGATGTTAAACGAACGAGTCGAGATGCAATGGTTATACATGAGATGTTAAACGAACGAGTCGAGATGCAATGGTTATACATGAGATGTTAAACGAACGAGTCGAGATGCAATGGTTATACATGAGATGTTAAACGAACGAGTCGAGATGCTATGGTTATACATGAGATGTTAAACGAACGAGTCGAGATGCAATGGTTATACATGAGATGTTAAACGAACGAGTCGAGATGCTATGGTTATACATGAGATGTTAAACGAACGAGTCGAGATGCAATGGTTATACATGAGATGTTAAACGAACGAGTCGAGATGCAATGGTTATACATGAGATGTTAAACGAACGAGTCGAGATGCAATGGTTATACAAGAGATGTTAAACGAACGAGTCGAGATGCAATGGTTATACATGAGATGTTAAACGAACGAGTCGAGATGCAATGGTTATACATGAGATGTTAAACGAACGAGTCGAGATGCTATGGTTATACATGAGATGTTAAACGAACGAGTCGAGATGCTATGGTTATACATGATATGTCTCATCTCACTATATCTCTCTCTACCTAACACCTTATCCTCACAATATAAACACACACACACACACATACTCATCTCACTATATCTCTCTCTCTCTCTCTCTATCTCTCTCTAGCAGTTTCTGTTTTCTGTCGACACCAGCATTTTCCGGCCGCCGGAATCTTTTTCTGGCCACCACCTTTTATCACCTCAACTTGTAGATCGGGCCACACCGGTCACGATTCAACCACTCAACCTCACAACCACAAACATACACTGTTATCATGGTGAAGAATATGGCAGAATTTAAAGCTTTTCCTTGTCCTTGTGAACGAGGAGACGTGGTTCTGCGAGAATCGTGTAAATCTTACTCCCGTGGTAAACTATACTATGCGTGTCCTTTCTCGCAGGTGAACAATTACTTAATTTTTCTTTAAATAATTTGGTTAGTTGTTAAAAATAATAGTTTTTACTCTTTAACAGCCTGGGACAGAAGACCATGGATGTAATTTTTTTTATGGAAGGAGGGACGACTCGCCAAAATGATGATCGGTTCTCTGGGAGCTTCAACATCAAGCGGTTCTGGATCTGCTCCAAAAAGGTGCTCAAACTGTCATGAAAAAAATCTTAGAATAAACTTGCTGGAGGCACAAAAACAGGTGTTGGAGGCACAAAAACAGGTGCTAGAGACAAAATTAAGGGTGCTGGAGGCAAAACTTGACATGGCAACGTATCCCAACCACGACCACGCATGTCAGTCGGATGCAATACTCCGTGACCTTGTAGGTGACATGGATAAATTTCATATGTAGTACTGTTATCGTTGTTGTTGCTGTTGTTTGCTGTTGTTGTTGATGTTTTTGATGTTTAATAAAATGTTGTTGTTGTTGTTTAATAAAATGTTGTTGTGGAGCAATAATTAGAACTGAAGGAGCAATAATTATCAAACACAAAGGCAAACTGTTTATTTAAAACAAGCAAGAGTTCTTAACCACATGCATTTTCATACAGACTCAAACTAAACAACTCGACAACCAAACTAAACAACTCAACAACCAAAGGAAACAACTCAAACTAAACAACTCGACAACCAAACGAAACAACTCAAACTAAACAACTCGACAACCAAACGAAACAACTCAAACTAAACAACTCGACAACTAAAACAACAGATCAAACGAAACAACCCGTTTATTTTTTTTTGCGGCTACTTCCCGCTTTACTCGAACTCGCACCATCTTTTCCCTTCCTTGCTCTCATTTCCTTGATATGTGCAAACGTAGCTTCAAGATTTGTGATCCTATTTCCCAGATTATCAAGTTTTGTTTCCAACGTACTTTCAGCTTCATCGTCACCTCCAACAGCAACAACTTGAGCTTCAGCAGCAGCTTGAGCTCCAGCAGCATCTAGCTCGTCCATGTACTCTTTGTAGTACGGCTTTTTCCTACACCATTCGATAATCTTGTCTCTCATCCACGGTTCAGCATCCTTAAAATCGCCATATTCCTCATAAACTGCATGACCAAAAGTTAACATAACTTCATTAAAGAGGAGCTCATGTGACAAGATTTTTGAGTACTCCTCTTCAACTGTGCAACCACGCCAAGTCATGTGTGTCTTCTTGTAAAAATTGACGATTGAATTATTTGTGAGATGTGTAAAATGAGACGGAAATAATTTTATGAGAATGTATATATTGGTAAAAAAATGAGACGGGAATGTATTTGTGAGGATATATATAGCCTGATTTTTAAAGATATATTCCCGTCGACATGTCGACGGGAACAATAAAGCGGGAAAATATCCCGCCCAATATTTTACCCATTTATTAAAAATGTTTATAATTAGTAATATACTCCCGTCGACATGTCGACGGGAATCTTAAAACATAATAATTATTATGCTTAATCACACGTTAATTGCGGGATAAAACGTTATTAATATATTCCCGTCGACATGTCGACGGGAATATATTAGCGGGTAAATTTCGCGCGCCAACTTTGGTGAATTATTGAGGCTAAAAAAATATTCTAAAAGGTTCCCGTCGACATGTCGACGGGAAAATACGATTATGAAAAATTCAACGCAGTTGGCCTCGGTCAATCGTTTTTTTTGTCGTTTTCTGTCTTATGCCGTCAACATAATGTCGACGGGAAACGGTTCGACGCCTGTTCTCCTGATTTTTGTAGTGAATATATAAAAGTGAATATCTATAAAAAAAAATAGTTTAAAATTCTTGTCGCAATGTTATAATTAATTGCTCGTAGCGATTTATGATTTGCAAGATTTTTTTTTCAAAAAAAGAAAAAGAAAAGATGTAAGTGGTTTTTTTATTTGATGAAAAAAATGGATGGTTGAGATAGCATGACTTGTTCCTTAGATAAAAACTGTTTCGTATGAAACTTTTGTCATATCACTATACTTTCCTTAGAGGATCCACTATAGTGGTTTATAAAAAGGTCTAAGAATAAATGAAGAAGTATATCATTTTATTAACTATAGTGGAAATATGTTTCATGTGGAATGATAAAAGTCTAGTATCTTGAACCTCTTCAAAATTTAATGCTTTTGTGTTTAATGAGGTTTTATAAAGGTTTAAGAAGTATATGCATAGTGATGAAAGGTATATAACAAGAAAAAGGTTTATGAATTTATGATTTAGGATGACTAGACACAAATGTTTATTATAGTGGATGACATTAGTACAAACTATGTTAATAGTTAATCATTTATTACCATTAATAGCATATACCTTAAAAAAGTTACTAATTGTATATAACTTTTTTTATAAATCAGAGTGTAAACTATAACGTAGTATTTGGTTTTTTGTAATGAAATGGTGAATGAAAAAGATCATTACGGTGTAATGAAGAAAACATGTTTGCTTACTATTATGAAATGCAGTAACTCATTATTACATCAAAAATCATCATTTTGATTTATCAGGGACCCCCTCATTTTTTTTCATTCCATCTTGTAATTGAATCAAAATTACATAAAAGGCTATTTTTAAAATACTCATTATACTTAAAAAATTCTGTCATAAATAGAGTATTTTAGTATTTTTCTATTGATTACATTACGGTCTATTATACAAACCAAGCATAATTAATAATGGTAATGAGTCATTTAATTGCGTCATTTATTTTATTACATTATCCATTTCATTCAATTGTTATTTCATTCCGTCCTATCAAACAAATCCTAAAAGTTGATAGTTAAAAGTACAAAATGGAAAAGGAAATAATTTAAAAGTCATTTACATTACACAATAATTTTAGTAAATTTTTTGGTTTTGTTATTGCAAAAAGATATTGAAAAAAAAATAAGTTTGAAAAGCATGTTTATAAGTTACTTATAATTTAAATCACACATAACGCGATAATATAACAGAGTTATGTTTTCTAATGAATAGCAACATGACCCGATATATTTTTTCTAAATGTATTAAGGTTAATTAGAGAAACTACAAAATATTGAAAACAAATAGTATTACAATTAATTTAATAATAATAATAATAATAATAATAATAATAATAATAATAATAGTAATAGTAATAATAATAATAATAATATAATTAATAATAATAATAATATAATTAATAATAATAATCATAATTATTATCCTAAACTTTATTTCTTTACATTAATATATATAATTTAATAAAAGAATTCAAAACACACCCCTAAACTAAGTAACAAAAACTACCTTAATTTTTTGCTTTTTACAATTTTTTTTATATACCAAACCTTATTTATCAAGTATCTAATAAACATTTAGCAATTTTAGTATAAAAATATACCAATGAAAAGGTCTTTAAGTTTCTAATAAAATGAGCATAGTATTGCAATACATTTGACTTATGTACTAATTTATAAAGAAAAATGGTATTTTTAAAATCAACTTCTTATTTTTTTAGTTAATAGGTCAATATTTAGTTCCTTTGTTATAAAATATATACCAAAATAAAGGCCTTTGAATTTCGAATAAAATCAGTCAAATATTGCAATACTTTTTAACGTACGTAAGATTTTATAGAAAATAATGATTAAAATTTTAATCAACTTCTTATTTTTTTTCAGTAATAGGTTAAAATGATTACAAATATTAGAATAGTATAGACGTTAGACAAATTACAATATTTAGTATTAGTCTATGGAAGAGTTTTTGTATACATTTTACTTTTAAAGTGTAAATTAGTTAAGTAAAAGAAAGTATTGGTATGAAAATTGTACTTTTATGTTGTAATAGATAAAGAATATGAATTGCCTTATATAATTTAGTTTTGTAAAACACATGAAATCAAATTGTATAGACATAAGCGATATTATTTGTGCAAAGAAGGTAAAGTAATTATATGATTTTAAGTGATTATATCATAAAAATTTTATCAAGCAATATAACACCGCAACATACGGACATTTAAAATCCTTGATAACGTACATAGCGCATAAATGAATATCGATTCACATAATTAAGAATGTGGCGTATTTATTTGCACAACAATATTAATATGATGAGTTCAATCTTATATTAATTCGAATAAATAAGTATATTTCCAAGCATTTAATGTTTAATATATACATTTATGAACTATAGATGTGTTTGATATGTCGCAAAGGTATATGCATTCATGCATTAAGGTGTTTGATATCTTGCAAATGCATTCGTGATGGTGCCTTTTGATTTTTGAAGCTAAGAACATTTGTAATGCATAAAACTATACAAAGGTTAATGGATTGACAAATTAGAGTTATTCACTTGTGTTGATTAATCTTACCCTCAAGACAAGATTTAAGATAACTATATAAGAAATTTTGAGTTTATCTAATTAAAAGTTAGATTTAATTATGGTAAATTTTAATTAATGTGTGTTAAATGCAATTTTTAATATTAAAAGAAATTTTGAGTTTAATAAAGTGAGACATTTTTGGAAATATTTCTTTAGAAAATCCAATTTTTGAAAGGGGATTATCTAACCGTGCCCAGAGGGCATCGGATAAACTACATTTATTAAACTCAAAATTTTCTTTTATATTAAAATTACATTTAATTCCCATTAATTAGAAATTACCATAATTAAATCTGGAGGTATTTCAAAAAATGTCAAACTTTGGAAAATGTTCCACAAATTAGTCACCTACTATAGTTTTTCCATGTTTAGACAAGAATGATTGATAGACTTAGCGACCGATAAGATTTTTGACAAGTGTCCATGTGCGAATTATGTACAAGTCGGTTAAAAAAAAAGAAGTCGCATAATTTTATGCCGTCAGTCGCACACAAAAAAACCATTGTCACATCAGTCACACAAAAACTTGTTGGTCGCACAAAAACGTCATATTAGTTGCACAAAAACATCTACAACACTTTTCGAAAATCTAGTGGGACGGTCAGTTTATCAGTCTCACATGACTATTTTTGGAAGGGAAATGTAAGATGTTGATTTTTTTTGAATATGAGGTATTTTTCCGCCTAAATTTGGCATTAATTCTTTTCTAAAATGTGCATCAATGACACACATTTGAGTTTATGTAAAAGTAGAGTCAGAGATTATTAAATTTAAAATTACGCTTATTTATGATAATTTAATTTGTAAGTATATTTAATGAGAATTAAATGTATTTTCTGATATAAAAGAAAAGTGCATGTTTAATAAACATATCTTAAACAATATTGTGTTAAGTGTTTATTGTACGTTTAAACATAAAACGTGAAAATATCAAAATATAATTCCAAAAGATTGCAATATGCAATAATTCAACTTAAACAATAATTCTTAACATGTATCAAAATAACAGATAAAAATATTTAGTAAAACTGAAAATAAAACATTACATCAATTATGAGATAACTAAAAATGCAAGTTAGTCGTCACGTAAAACTTCTTGGTACACGACATGTGAGGTGTAGACTCTTCATTGACCGAACTCTTTGACTGACTAAATAATTATAACCTGCAACAAATCTGCAAAAAGTGAGAGTTTCTATTCAAAAATACTGATCAACAACAAATTTGTTTACATGTAAGCTTTTATTTTTGTTGACACTAATAAAATAATACAAACTGATCAAGAATTATATAAATGCAATGCAACTATAATATTTTCTAGAAGAGATAAAATATTAATACAATGAAATAGCATTATTTTAATGATTGCCTAGAAAATAAAAATAATTGCGTATCTTCGAAAGAGATCGATAGTCAGGTTTTTCAAACGTTTCATGGTAGTTCTTTAAATGCTACTTCCATCTGAAGAAAAAAAATACAAACGATGTAAAGAAACACATTTAGTTTAATGAAGAGACTAATGATAAAAATGAAGAATAAAATATAGATCAAAAATAATATTTATTATGGTAAAGTTAATGAAGATTAGTTTTTCAAATAAAAATTGAGAAGAAATTATAGATCGAAATTGATGTTTTAACAATAATGACTCGAAATTTATTCAACTTCCTCCATAAGCTTTGAATATTTAATTGATTACTTTAAATAAAGTTTAATTCAAATAAAGTTTAATTTAAATAAACTTAATGAAGATTAGTTTTTCAAATAAAAATGGAGAAGAAATTATAGATCGAAATTGATGTTTTACCAATAATGACTTGAAATTTAATTGATTACTTTAAATAAAGTTTAATTCAAAATTTTGTTGACTGTTACAGTTCTTGTGTTTCCACAAAAAGTTTTCTTAATTTTTCAAGATTAAAGAAATGGGTTTAAACCCTTTATATGTAGTATAGATACTTAATGAACATTAATAAGTTCTACTTCATAAATTACTTTATTTACATGTAATTTTTAATGTTAATTTGCTCAAACTTTATTTGTATGTGTAGCTTCACATGTGATGAATTAACACACATTAATAAAACAAGAAGTCCACGCATAGGGTTAATGGGATGCAAAAGACCACTCATCCTATTTATAATTAAAATTGTTTAGTGTAAGGCCAAGTATAATGGTCATATAATCATCACTTCCATCTCAACTATCATATCAAAATTTTAACATATCATTTTATCATCACTTTTAGGCGTAATGGTCGCTGCTTAACCAACTACCAAACTCATTCTTTTTAACAAATTTAATAAATATTAAAATGAAACTTCTAATAATATATAAAAATATTACATTAATAATTAAGAACATAACACATAAAAATAATTTTTTATTGAGCTCCACAAGAAAGGTGTTCACCAAATCGGCATGAAGGCTTGGATGTGTTTCAGAGCAGTTTAGGTTTCTTATCACTTGTGACGTTTGTTCGTGAGTTCGGATGAGGTCATCAGATAATTCCGCTAATATTTTCTTTAAAACTCGGGATTTACATGCAAGCAATAAACAACTATGCCGTCAAATACAATTATACTTCCGTTCAAACAAACCACACAAAAAATGATAGAATAAAATAAGAAAAAAGCGAATTTCAACATGTGTTTCAGTTTGTCCATTCAAAACCTCCTGTTGAAATTATGGGGGAGTGTTAAATAACTAGGTTAGTTGACTCAAACTTAGCTAATTGTGGGTTTGGGTCCATTGACTTTAGTGTTTGATATGCTTGTTTAATAAGCTATGTATTTAGCATAAATACACATGCAACCCTTATTATATAACCACAAAACAACTAACCTAGTCATCTAACAGTAATATAAAAAATCTGTACACGCATGGGATTATAAATATCAAAAAGAAAAAAAGACATAAGTATACACCAAACTTGTTCAAAAAAAATAACTACACACCAAGACTTTAACAAACTTGTTGGGATCATAGTTTTTCACTATTTTATCAAGTCTCGGTCATTTGTAATAATGTTAGGTTGCTTAACTATTATTTACTTTCATTTACTAAATGTATTAAGTTTACTAGGCTTAAGGTATGAAACCCATGGGCCTCAAAGCCCACGAAATGATGAAAGGAAGGAGAGGGAGTGTTGCCCTAACTCCTTCCCTATATATAGAAGCCTTAGGTCATTTGTAAACTTGGTTGGTTAATTCATAATTCTAAGAAAACTCTTTCATTTCTATTTCTCATATTGTCTTAATCAACCATCTGTCACTCTCATCTCTTTTCTATCATTCTTATACTTGTATTTACATAAAGTGTGACCTAACAAGTGGTATCATTCGCCATATGAAGGTGTAGCTTCTGTGTTTTCATTGATTTCGTTCCTTTAACTTGTTTTTTAATCGATTTGTTGTTAAAATTTTCGTACTTTTTTGCTTGTTTTTTGGTTTTTATCACATATTTGCTTACAAACTTGTGCTACAAATCAAAACAAACAAAAAG
This sequence comes from Artemisia argyi, assembly GCA_030686995.1. Taxonomy (NCBI): domain Eukaryota; kingdom Viridiplantae; phylum Streptophyta; class Magnoliopsida; order Asterales; family Asteraceae; genus Artemisia; species Artemisia argyi. Next base: position 106,409,153 of record CM060698.1, on the reverse strand, counting down.
TTTCAAAATTTGTCTCAAAAAATCGATTTAGAGCTTCTTGTACTTATTTTCGAAATTTTAAACTTTTTGGAAAAAGTTCATAAAGTTTACAACTTTCTTTTAGAAATCTTCATATTATAACTAAAAGTACAAGAATCTTTAAATAAAAACACGTTTTAGGTTTGCTTTCCTTGAAAATACTATTCGCCTAGCTTATCGAGAAAGTGCTTAGTCCCTTTATCGAGATCTACACTAAGTGCTCAACATCGACTTCGTTTTTGTGGACTCAGTATTTTCTTTCTTGTATAAGAAAGAAAAGTACTTCGACTCTTGGTACATTGTCAAAATTGTACAATTTCGATAAGTGGGTTCGTGATTTTGTGTTTTTTCGAAAATACTATTTTTTCGAAATCACATTGTTTTCGAAAATTTGTAAAAAGTTTCGAAAACTCACTTACATCCCTTGTTTTGCGATAACCTACAAGTTTCGAAATCACTGGTGTGCAGAAATTTCGCAATCTCCATTGATCAACAATTTCGCAATCACAGTTGAAGACAAATTTCGCAATCACTGTTGTGCAAAGTTCGCAATCCGAAGTTGAGCAAAGTTTTCGAGATTTGGCTAAATCTATACCTTCTACAAGATCCATTATTACACAAGTGTTAAAAAATGTCTCAACCACCTAATTACTACTTCCCTCATCCTCAGCAACAGCAACATCAGCAGTATCAGCAACAACAATACCATCAGCAACAACCGTATCAACAACCTTCACAATCACACGTTCCACAACAACCGTTTAATCCACTACATCATTACCTAATGATGCAACAACATCAAATCATTCCTCAACAACAACCATATCAAATGCCACAACAAAACACTCAGTTTTCCTCAAAACAACCTCACTGGTTTGATAGAATGTGTGAAGTTATTACAACTCAACAATCCCGACATGAGGCAGGATCACTTGAAACACCTCCGATGCTAACACCTGGGAACTATGTTCAATGGTCAAGTCGATTCTTACGATTTCTTGAACTAAAGAAACCTCATGGGAAATTCTTGAAGCAAGTGATACTTGAAGGACCATTTGAGTGGCCAACAAGATTTGAAGCTGGTGATCCAACTGCTGATCCTCCACGTCCTCCTGGTGATAGACCTCTTCCAGAAACTGCACTCACTGAAGAACAGAAATTACATCGTGAAGCTGATGAGTATGCAATGGCTTATATACTTCAAGGTATACCTAATCCAATTTATCGCAGTGTCGATACTCAGAAAACAGCCAAAGCTATGTGGGAACACGTTCATCTCCTTATGGAAGGCACTCAATTGAACAAAGATGATATGGAATCCAAACTTTACATGGAATACACAGACATCACAATTGAACCAGGAGAGTCACTTGAATCCTACTATCATCGTTTCACAAATGTGGTCAATGATCTGGAACGTCACAAAATCACAGTACCAAGGATGGCAGTGAACTCCAAATTCGTCGGTAGTCTTGGTCCAGATTGGCATAAATATGTGACATTTGTACGTCAAACCAAAAATCTACATGATGCACCATATGGTTTGTTGTATGATTTTCTGAAACACCATGAACCTGAAGTGGAAAAAGATAGAGCTCTACGAGGAGGATACACACCAACACCAACACCAAATTCTTTGGCTCTCGTAGCTCAATCTCCCTATGCTCCACCACCAATGTCAAATCATGCATATGTTCAAGAACAGAACTACTTCAGTTATCCACAATCTTCCACCTCGAACCAAATGGTCCCTTATGATTCATCTCCACAGAATGCTTCTACTCAACTTGTTCTATTAAACAACAATGATGCAGTGTATTACTCAAATTCCAATGACGATGACGATGATGACTTTAATACGTTGAATCAGGGACTTGCTCTTATTGCTCGTGCTTTCAGCAAATTCTCTAACAAAACAAACAACCGTCAACGTTCATCTTCTAACACAAGGAATCAAGCTGTTGTCAATGATGGAAGAGTGGAAATTCAGAATCGTAGCTATGGTCGATCTGGTTCAGGAAGTTCTTCAGGAAATTATGGGAATGGTCAGAGGTTTAGTAACAATGGAGGGTTCAGGAACAACTCAGGGTCTTCTCAGCAAAGGTCTGAACCAGTTGCAACAAGGAACTCCAACTCAGGGAATGCAGTGTGGTGCTACAATTATAATGAACAAGGTCATATAGCGACAGCATGTCCCAAACCGAGAACTCGGGGTAGTAAGTTTCACAAGCAGGCATTACTCATGGCTCTTCAAGATGAAAAAGATGGACATTTCCCTGAACAGGATAACAACTTCATGGCAAATGTTAACAATGATGATGACATGGAAGATCTGGAAGCCAATGCAGCTGTGATGCTTATGGCCAACATGCAGGAACTTCAGTTTAATGATTCAGGTCCAGTGTATGACACTGACGGCTTGTCTCAGGTACATGACCAAAAAGCATGCCTTATACATGAAATAGCTTCACCCTCTGCTTCTGAATCAGATATGGCGCAAGTTGTTCCATCTAAATCATCTTCATCTTCTCAATCAGATGAACAAATAAGCACAGTTGTCATATTTGATGATGACACAGTTGTTTCATTTGATGATCCTATTGAGAATGATAAACATGATCATTTTGAACAACATGAACCATAATTTGATCCAGACCCTGACCTCATAATGTTATCTAAACAATTGAATGATCAACAATTGCTAATTGCAAAATGCAACGAGAAAAACAAAGTTTTAAAAGAAACAAATGCGGCACTTGCAAGAGATATTGAGTGTTATAAAATACAACTTTCAAGTCAGCAAGAAAAGATTAAACATACAAAAAGTTTTGAAAAAGCTTTTCAAGAATCTTACAACAAAGAGCAAGATCTTCAGCACAAAATGCAAGATCTAATTCAGTCAAACGGAAAGTTGATTTCTAAACTTGAAAGTGAAAAATGTGAACTGAAAATGCAAGTTGAACGTCTTCAAAGAGACCTTTCAAAAACAGAAACAGAATTGTCCAATTGCAAAAAGGAGTTTTGTGAACATAAAATACGAAAAAGGAGGTATATAGATGATTTACTCGGTGATATTGTTGATCTTGAAAAACAACTCAAAGAATTTCGTAATATTGTTTACAAACACGGGAACTCTGTCACAACTATTCAGAAATTTACTTTAAAACCGAGACCCGATAAAGGATTTGCTCTTGGCGATTACAACTCAATGTTTCTTCACACGGCTTTCAAAGAAATTCCTAAAATTTACAGTATGGACCATTTGCTTGATAATACGATTGTGCGTGCTGTTGTTTTTGATACTGAGGAAGAAGAAGAACTTGAAGACGAGAGTCGATCAAAAATGAGTTATGTTCAATATTGGACACCATATGACTATTCAAAAGCTCCACCTCTTTCTAAATCTTTTGTTACTCAAAAGGAAATACCTGAGAAATCATGGTTTGTCGAAGAGTCATATGTTTCATCCTCTAATGGGGCCCCTGTCCAAACTGTAGCACAAATAAATGGTCCTTTACCATCATCCGGTGAACTTACACCATTACCGAAAACTTGTCGTGTCTTAAATTATTTCAAAACTTTTATGGAAGACATTGAAATTTTGGAGGAAACAATTGAACGTAATTCTGAAATAAAAATTAAAACTTTTCAATCCGCTTACGAGCGAGAAAAGAGAGATATTTTTCAAAAACAAATGAAACCAATTGTCAAACACCTCCGTCTCTGTGCTACACGTTGGGATCAGGAACTTCAAAACGAGGTGAAAAATATGATAAACGTTTTCAACTCTATTGAAAATGAGATTTTGGTTCAAAAGCAAAGAAATAGAGTTTTAAAAAATGATGCTGATCGATTCTTGGAACAAATTCTCCATGCTGATATTTATTCTGTTATCATGAATGATCTCTATAAATCTGGTACTTCTATGCTTGTTGATAATCTTTGTGTGGATAATAACTCGTTGAATGTGGAAATTGAGACACTGAAAAATGAGAATGAAATGCTGAGAATTAAGAATGATGATGTGACAAAACAATTTTCAAATGAAATTTGTCAACTCAAACAAAGGATTGAATGGTGTCAAGCTCAAAGTCTTGAAAGGGAATTGAAACTTCAAAATCAAAATATTTCCAACTCTTGTCAACTCTGCAAAAACAATGAGTCTTTCGAAAGTCTGTGTCTCAAATACGAGAAAGAAATTGCGGATTTAAAAATTGAAAACGCCGACTGGCAACAAAACCGCGATGACATCAGATATTGCAATGGTTTACTTGAGTCTGAAATTCAGGACAAAAATCACATCATCATCGATTTGAAAGAGAAAATTAAGCTACTTCAAAAAGGAAAAATGGTTGACACCACGGTGATAGCACCAAGAATGTATCAATTAGACAAAACTTCTAAAGGGAATGTTGTTCAAAATACTAATGTTGATAACTCCACCTCTACAGGACTAGTCTCCACTAATAGCGTTAGCAGACCCAAGCGTAAAAGTAAAAGGAAGAATAGGCTCTGGCAACGTAAAAGAGGATCACTAGAAGCTCAAGAAGTAGAAGATCAACTTACGAATTTGAATAAAACTCATGTTGCATCAGATTTAGATTCTAATCTGGCAAATTGTAATCAAATTCTAAATGTAACGAATGATGAACCTTTGAATGTTTTGAATATTAATGCATCTTGTGTGTTTTGTCGTAAAAGCGTTTCATCTGGTGATCATACAAAATGTATAGCTAATTCTCTTATTAATCGTCATAAGAAACGTAGGACACGCATTCCTTCTAGGCCCACTACTGCCTCTAAGTCTAACTTAGGAAAGCCGCCTTCTACGGTTTCTAATGATGTTGAAGTTACTCCCATAGGTGCTGAGAATAAATCTAGGAATGTGTCAACTACTAGTGCATTTAACATTAAGAAAGCAAGAACTAGTTGGAATTGGAAACGTTGGTTACAACACAAACCAGACTTTAAATGGATTCCTAAATTGTTGAATACATGTGCCTCTAACCAACAGGAACCCGCACATTCTTTGGGTTCCACCCTTACTTCTGTTCCATCTGTCTCTTCTTCTGGTGATGCAGGCGGTACAGATTGTTCTCTGGATTGTTGATAGCGGATGCACCCGACATATGACAGGCAATCTCAAACTGTTACACAACTTTGTCTCAAAGTTCATTGGTACTGTCAGATTCGGGAATGATCATTACGCTCTAATCATGGGATATGGTGACTATGTCAGCGGGAACATTGAAATCAGTCGTGTGTATTATGTGGAAGGCCTTGGTCACAACCTTTTCTCTGTTGGTCAATTCTGCGATGGGGATCTAGAAGTTGCATTTCGTGAGAAAACGTGCTTTGTTCGTGACTTACAAGGAAACGATCTAATGTCTGGCTCACGTGGTTCTAACCTTTATACAATATCAATGTCAGACATGATTGCAACATCTCCGATATGTCTTCTCTCCAAAGCAGAATCAACTAAATCTTGGTTATGGCACAAACGTCTTTCGCACTTGAATTTCAAAACTATGACTGACCTTGCTCGTTACAAACTTGTTGATGGATTTCCAAGATTCCGTTTTACCAAAGATCACTTATGTTTAGCCTGTGAACAAGGAAAAAGTACTCGGGCTCATTTTCCTTCAAAACCTGAGCACAGTACGAATCATGTTTTACAACTGTTACATATGGATTTGTGTGGACCGATGCGTGTTCAAAGTATCAACGGTAAACGCTACATACTTGTAATTGTGGATGACTTCTCCAGATGGACTTGGGTTTATTTCTTACGAAGTAAAGATCAGGCTCCTTCAATGATCATCACCTTTCTCACTAAAATTCAAGTTCAGTTACGCAACACGGTACGAATAGTCAGAACTGACAACGGAACTGAATTTAAGAATCAGACACTTCGGTCATACTTTGAGAAAGTGGGAATTGAACATCAAACATCTATTCCTAAAAGCCCAGAACAGAATGGAGTTGTTGAAAGACGCAACAGGACGTTAGTGGAAGCTGCTAGAACTATGTTGATTAATGCTCAATTACCAGATTACTTGTGGGCGGAAGCTGTTTCAACTGCATGCTATACCCAAAACTGTTGCATGATCACTAAACGCCATCGCAAAACACCTTATCAAATTGTTCACAAAAGGAAACCAAACATCGACTACTTTCATGTATTTGGAGCACTTTGTTATCCGAAAAATGATCGTGATGATTTAGGTAAACTTAAAGCACAGGCTGACATCGGAGTGTTCGTTGGATACTGTGAAAATTCAAAAGGTTTTCGGATATGGAATCGTCGAACAAGAGAAATTCAAGAAACTATTCACGCTAATTTTGATGAACTCACACTAATGGCTTCTGAGCAACACAGCTTAGGACCCGAATTCAACCGTCTTAACTCACCGGAATCTTCGGCTGAACCATTGCCACTCAACCGCAAAGAATTGGAAACCTTGTTTGCTCCACTGTTTGATGACACAATTGAATACCGCCCTACTGAGGTCTCACCTAATTCCGCTGCTCAACCTGAAAACATTCCAGTACCAGACTCACCTCAACAAACAACTACAAGTGTTGAGAGAGACGGTCCTCCAATTGTATCACCATCTACAGCAGAACAAACTGGTTCTACTTCCCACCATCCAGCTGAAGATCCAACACCACAATCAGTTCCACAACCCGCAGAGCATGATCCTGATGCATTCTTTAACCCGTTTGCACCGGCTCCTACTGTTCCTGATATAGCTGAGTCGTCAACACGCAATTTGGATCCTGCTAACATGTGAGATACCTATCAACTACACCCTTCAACACACAAATGGACTCGAGACCATCCACTAGTTCATATTATTGGCCATCCAGATGCACCTGTAATGACAAGACAACGACTTCACACTGATGGAGAAACTTGTATCTATGCACTCACAGTTTGTCACGAAGAACCAAAGAACATTAAAGAAGCAATGACTTATGACAACTGGATTGAATCTATGCAAGAGGAATTTCAGCAATTCATAAGATTAGAAGTCTGAGAATTAGTTGAAAGACCTGACGGAGTCTTTGTCATCGGGTTAAAATGGATTTGGAAGAATAAGCTAGATGCTGAAGGCACTGTCATACGTAACAAATCACGCCTGGTAGCGAAAGGATACTCCCAACTAGAAGGACTTGACTTTGCTGAATCCTTTGCTCCAGTGGCTAGACATGAAGCTGTTCGGATCTTTTTGGCCTATGCTGCACACAGGAACATGGTGGTTTACCAAATGGATGTCAAAACAGCATTTCTTAATGGAGAACTCTGTGAAGAAGTTTATGTTAGCCAACCAGACGGCTTCGTTGATCCTGAGCGTCCTAATCACGTTTACCGACTCAAAAAGGCACTCTACGGACTTAAGCAAGCCCCACGGGCGTGGTATGACAAACTGTCCACTTTCTTGCTGGCCAATAAATTTTCTAAAGGATCGGTGGATCCAACACTATTTACAAAAACCTACAGGGAGGACTTACACTACAAGAAAAGGGGCTTTTTGGGACGAACCTTTTTGGAACGGTAAAAAAAGAGTACCAAATACGCGTATTTGGCACAGTTTGGCTAACCGTACCAAAAAAATAGGTATTTGGAACAACTATTAGAAAACTGTTCCAAATACTTATGCATTTGGAACACTGTCTAATAGTGGTGCCAAATGCATGTGTATTTGGAACGGTTTCCATTAGCGGTGCCAAATACTTATGTATTTGGGACAACCAGTACCACTAGTGCTAAATGCGCATATGTATTTAGAACGGTTTCTAGTACTTGTGACAAATACTTGTGTATTTGGAATGAATTTTTTAGAGTGTGGAAAATATCAATGTATTTGGGATGTTTTTCATAAACAGTTTTGAATGCATGTGTATTTGGAACATCTTTTAAAACCTGATGCAAACGCCCATTTCATTTCACAAGTTTTGACAACATATTTCTTTTTTGTTCAAATTATAGATATATATACTGTGTGTACAAACGGGTAAACAAATGGGGTCATTCATGTATCGGTTACTCGTGGCTTGCAAGTGTCTTCCTATATATGCCGCCTACTGAAGTATCCCGCGACCATTTTCAACCCGGCCTCCTTTTCGTTGACCATTCCCAAATGTGTAACTAGTGAGTTTGAACCGCGACCTCTTATGACAAATCCATAGTGTAGGCTCACCACTAATTATCGCATTGGATGATTATCACTCATATTTTATAAGTCGATATTTAGATAGTTACCCAAACATAACATATATCGTTAATTTAAGGTAAGAATTTATGTCAACGACCTTTGTTGACCCTATATTATTCAATACCCAAGCATCTAAAGAGGTACATGTTGCGCATGTGTATCGCTTTATTAATTATTCTTTTCAAGATATAAGGTAGAGAATATATGACTCGGGCTGGCTCGATTATTAAACAAGGCTAGATGATGCACACACGCAGTATTATAACATGTATGACGAAGATTAAAGAGCAACTTAACTGTGAAAATCTTATTTTAACTTAAATAAAATTTACTTCAAACAACAAAATTATATTAAATAAATGATGGGAAAAATAAAAAAATATTCACTAGTACATATACTAAGAGTTCCCTTAAATTTAAGAGCAAAAATCCCGGTTTTAAAATAGAAAAACCAGGCTCTATTACAAAAAGATATAAGCAATATTTTGAAACCCGGGTCGACCCGGCCGGGTTGAACCGGTTCCGACCAAAAGACCAAGTAACAAAACGGGTTTCTGAAGACGGGTTAACCGGTTAGAAGCGTCGGGTTTTAAGAGACTTGGGTCAACCGGTTATCGAAACCCGACCGAGTTTTGGTCTTTTTCATAAACCGAGTTGACCCGGTGGTCGAACCAGTTGAACCGATTGAAAAAATAGTTTTAAAAAAAAAATAGAATACTGATTGACCCGCGGTTGAACCAGTGACTCGGTGACTCGACCGGATCGATTAAAAACCCATTTCCTTGGATATAAGTCATGTTTTGACTAAGAAATCGGGTTTTTCAGTTTGATTTTTCATTTGAGCATCAAGCGGGATTTCTCCCTCCTATTTTTTTTCACTTTGCCTTCATTTTCACCTATCAAACCTACAATCCTACATAGAGAATGAAACCTAAATAATATATGGATCAACCTTTACCAAAAATATTTATGTTAAGCTCGAGCACTACTCGAGGAATATTCGAGATCAATTCATTCTCAATCCTCCTCTAACCTTTCTTGAGTATATCGAACTCTTACCTAAATCAATTACAATGTATACAAATTGGTCCCATTAGTTTAAATTCGGCTCTTTCAAGTCATTACATGTGAAAAGTTTAAGCTCGGCTCATGAGTAATTTTGAATGCCCAAACTCGACTGAAATTTTTTTTGGCCATAGGTTTGTGTGTACATATTTTTTCATTCCTTTCTTACAATAGACCGATGTATTTTTTTCTCATAACTTCTCTAATGTATGATTATCTATACTACCTTATAAATACATCTTTGACCCTCTCTCTAACTTTTTAAGACTATGAAAAATAAATTTTTAAGCAAATACAAGTAAATAAGCATAATTTACAAGTATTTAAAACACAAATAAAAGTAAAAAACACTATTCAACACATATAATTAATACACAATTTAATTATCTCTATCACAAAAATATACAATTATTTATATTCAATTTATTAAAGCTTCTAAACCATAAATCTGAAATCTAGCAGCCCAAAACAAAATTACATTTGTTCGCCGAAAAATTTAGTCACAAGGTATTCGCCGCCACATCGCGCGGGTACCTTTCTAGTGTTTTTTAATACTACTAGTGACTAATTTGCTCACAACACAAAAATTTATTTATTTTAATCTCCCGCTCATTATTTTAAGTTCTCCCACCTTTTTTTTTTCTTTACCAAAATCAAAAAGCCCAAGCCCACTTTCATGTATCCTTTTTAACCTAGGTCAAACATATCACGCCTCCATTCTTTTTACTTACAGATTCGCAAGAAAAATATCGAACTAATTTTCTTGTTGTTTCTTCCTCAAGGGATTCCTTCCAAATCCACCACTGGTAAGATATTGTAAACATGATGCCAACGTCTTTTTTCATTAACCAGAATTTTATGTACTTGTAGATGGAGGTTATAATTATAATCTAACTGTAGTAAAACGAATATAGTTCATGTGTCTTAGGTAAAACCTAAACTATTTTTGTTTGGACATTATATTTTGTTGCTAACAATTTTATATTTCTTTTCAGGTTCTACGTAATTGTTATCATACAAGATCTATAATTCTTTATTGGTAACCAAAAGATGCTTGTTGGTTAGTACTCAAATACTTTCAAAGTTTTAATGTATAATGGTTCCATTCTATTGTAATTTTTAATTTTTAAATCACGCAATTATTGTTGGAAGCTATATTTTTGAGTGATGACACTTTTGGAATTCTTTAAAAGATCATCCTTTGTGCTCATAACTGTTTTTCCATCGATAAGCACTTGTTCATATAGGTAACTTATTACTAGGTTCGATAATTGATGTTATAAATAGATTTAACATGTATCAAAATGGGTTATTGCATTATTTTTCAGGTCGAATCGTGCTTAAAGAAGGCTGCTTTGTGATACTCTGGTATACTAATCTGTCACTCTTGTTAAACATTGAGTGTTATTATAATACACAAATTGTTAACCTGTTGACATTTTCTTTCAATGTAGGAATGACATACTACTACTACTCAAGATGCAAGTGTAAAGATAACCCACTAGAGAAGATGGAGATCCCAAAGACTTTTACGAGTTTTTTTCAATAAAAGGTTCATGGTTAGATATGGACATATGGTGAACATGATAGAAAACTTTGATGTATACGCCTTATTATGTCTAGCTTTATTAGGTTCAAGAGATAGTATAAGATTCAAGTTGTATTGTCTTGATTTAATTAATGATTAATAGAATTTGATTTAACTGTATTTTTGCTACCTAGTGGTATTTGATTTACGTATTTGATTTTATTAAAGGACATTAAAACTATGCCACATATTTTTGGAACACAAATATAAATGTGCCAAATTATGATATTGTGCCAAATGTATTCGGCAAAGCCGAATAAAACATGCCAAAAATTTTTTGCACGGGTGAGGAAACGGTCTCTAATACTTTTAGCACGAGAAGTGAAGCCGTACCAAATAAGCATTTGTCACATGTGACAAAATTGTGCCGAATGCGCATTTAGAACGGTAAAGTGCACATCGTGCCAAATACCTAACACATGGCACACCAAAACAAAACCGTTCCAAAACCCGTGCCAAATACTATTTGGCACATTTTGAACCCGAACCAAATGTATTTGGCACCCTCATATTTAGGACGGAGCTAAAACCGTGCCAAAGCCGTGCCAAATAGTATTTGGCACGGATTTTGGAGTATTTGGCACAGTTTTCCACCTTCCCAAATACCCGTTTTTCTTGTAGTGTTACTTGTTGTTCAAATATATGTCGATGACATTATTTTTGCCTCAACAAAAAGAAGTTACTCTAATGATTTTGCAAAATTAATGAAAGATAATTTTGAAATGTCCATGATGGGTGAACTTTCATTCTTTCTAGGACTACAAGTTCATCAATCACCCCGTGGAATTTTTATAAATCAGTCCAAATATGCTCTTGAAATTTTAAAGAAACATGGAATGATGACCAGTGATACTTATAATACACCAATGGGCTATACCACAAAACTAGATGCTGATTTACATGGGACTCCTGTTGGCCCTACCAAATACCGAAGTATGATTGGGTCACTCATGTATCTCACAGCTAGTAGACCTGATATAGTATTTGCTGTCTACATGTGCTCTCGCTATCAGTCCAAACCAACTGAAAAACACCTCAGTGAGGTCAAAAGAATCCTTCGATACATAAAGGGAACCATTAACTTGGGAATCTGGTATCCGAAGGATTCTGGTTTTGAACTAATTGCTTTTTCAGATGCTGACCATGCAGGATGTTTAGACACACGCAAAAGTACATCTGGTGGATTATAGTTTCTCGGAGACAAACTTGTGTCATGGCAATCAAAGAAGCAGGACTGCACATCACTATCGTCAACAGAATCTGAATATGTAGCCATGTCTGCTTGTTGTGCTCAAGTCATTTGGATGAGATCACAACTTAAGGATTATGGCTACCTATTCAACAAGATTCCTATCTACTGTGATTCAAAGAGTGCAATTGCTATCTCCTGCAACACAGTACATCATTGCAAATCCAAACACATAGATCTCCGATATCACTTCATCAAAGAGCATGTGGAAAAGGGTACCGTTGAACTTTATTTTGTTGGGACTGAGTACCAATTGGCGGACTTACTTACCAAATCCTTAGCACCATCAAGGTTTGCTAGTCTAGTTCACCAAATTGGTATGCGATGTTTGACTCCAGAGGATCTGGAAAAGTTTTTAAAACACAATTGATCGTCAAACATCAAAACTATCTTTGTAAATATTTTCTTAAATATAAACCAATCAAAACACAAAAAGATTTTTCATTTTTTTCTTGCACTTAAAAAAAAAATGCAAGTATATCACTTCTCTTCAACATATTGTCATTTTTTTATAGTTTTACAAATGTTGAGGGGGAGATAAGCTCAAAATGCTTCACATTTTTTCTCAAATTGATATACTTGCATATTTTCTAAATGATGCGGTTCTTCGGATACTGTGGAAGTCTAAAGATCATTCCCTCGTCTCATCTCGATTAAGATTTCATTTACAATGGCGGTTAGGAGTATATCTTTATGTTGCACTTGTTTGCCATTTAACTTTAGGACTCAATAATGTAAATCAAAAGTTTAGGGACCAAAAGTGTCATAAATCCAAAGTTACAAAAATAACTTAAAACAAACAATCCGTTTTTTCAAAACCTCACAATTTCTAAAACCCTAAACCCTCTTTCAAAATCTATGGACCATATTCAAACGAGCAATCCACTTTAGTGATCTTCAATTTGTAAGTTTCTATATCATCCTTAGGGTATTACAAGGATAGGTTTTTGTTTAATTACAAATCCAATGGTTGAATCTTATGCAATGTCGATTTCTTGTTCTAGGGTTTCTACAAAATCGAATCATCTAAAACGTGTTGGATTAAGTTGTTTTTCATAGGGCTTTTGCAATATAACATGTTATCATCATCTCTGTAACAACTAATCATTATCCATTACATGTTTGCTTGATTCTCGAAACCTAGGGTTTTAGATCGAATTGGGTACTTTTGATTCAGGGTTTGTTTGCTTAATTTTGTTGGTGGGATATGCTTGGTACTATGTATATATCATCATGAATCAAGTTAATTTAGATCTTTCCCACGTATGCATGATATTCGATAACTAGGGTTTTGTTCATAAAGGATATATCTCGTGTGATGTTTACATGATCCCGTTTGTGTGCTTAACTCATCACCACACACACAAGAAGACTCACAAATGCATTGATATAGTTTAAAATATTGAAATTCACATGTTTTCGATCTTGTATTCTTACCAAGATTTCGAAATCATTGAATGTGTGGTGTTTACATGATTCTAATTGTTGTTTCTCAATCTGTACAACAGGCATCTACCTTTGGATAATAAAATTGCAAAAGAAACGTACGTATGGATCAATTTCGAAAAATTCTTGTATAAGAACTTTTTCGAAATCCCATTTTTTCGCAAATCATGTTTTCGCAAATCACGTCATTTCGAAAACACTCTTATTGAGTGATTGCGAAAGTTTCTCAAACGCTTTGTGTTTTTTCGAAAATCTTGTTTTCGAGAATACATACTTTGAAAATCTTTCGCAATCTCTTACATACGTGTGTTTGCGATAAAAAGTATCACTGCTTTAACATTTTCGAGAACCATGCTTCTTTTCGAAATCACATATGAGAAAATCTTTCGCAATCACGCATCCTTGAATCTTTTCGAAAATATTTCACTTAAGTATGTTCTCGATAAAATTATTATCGCGAACACACTTGGAATATTTTTCGAAAACATTCATTATGCATGTTTGCGAAAACCTTATTTCTTATGACTGTTTTTTCGAGATCATGTTAGATTAAGTTTTCGAAATCTAGTAAATTTTGCATAAATATGATGATGGCTTGTTGTAATTTCGAATACATGTAATTATATTGTGATTGTGTTGTAATCATCATTTGTTGTCACATGATATATAAATATGCTACTTGGATCATTTTTGTGCTTAAGTGTGTGCTCTAATTTTCTTAAATTGATTTAGTGAGATAAAATGATCAATGTTCTTCAAGTATGCATCATACGTCACTTCACACATAACAAAATGAACCATTCGTGCTTAATTGTCTTAAGTAGATATCTATAACCAAACTCAAAACTGTGCTAACACGTAACAAATCTGGATGTTTGGTTTATGATTATACTTTTCAGATTAACATGGCTGAACACAACGAGAATGTCCCTGAACAAGCTCTTCCATTACTCACCATGGATGACATCACTCCCGAAAACTACAATGTCACAATTGGCAACAACAATCCACGAGTTGATTTCGACAAATTGAGAATTACAGAGAACTCGTGCATGATTGTCAAAGATATTCTACTTGCACATCCATGCAAACATCTGCTCATCTGTTCTACTTCAGTTCCTCTGTTCTACCTTCATCAGTTCTGGCTTACGGCTAAGGCTAACTTGGATGATGAATCTTTTACTGTTACATTGGATCGCCAAGTCTACACTGTAGATCACGACGTTCTTCGTACAGCCCTTCTCCTGCCTCAAACTGACAACGAATTTGCTCCAATACTACCTGAACTGGACCTTCTTGACTTCTTCATTGAGTTAGGATATGATGTTGATGATGACGTACCGCTAGTCAAACTTTCCCGATTCAATGCCAAGAATATCCCTAAGCCTTGGAGAACATTCTGTCTGTTGGTTGTAAGATCGATATCAGGAAGAAAAAGTGGTCATGAACATCCTAGGCTTGAACATTTGCAAACATTTTGGGGAATGGTGACTTTGACACCTATGGACTTTGCAGTTCCTATCATGAAAGATATAGTCTACAGCATTCAAACCGAACGTGTGAAGACTATGATCCCGTTCACAAGATTCACCAAACTTCTCATAGAACATTTCTGCAAAGACACACCAGAATTCCTCAAAAGGATGGCTGATCCTAATGAGCCGAAGCACCTCTTCGAGGACGACTTCACCACCTCATTCATCAAGACTACCACTTCCTCAACCAAGATCAAAGGAATGAGGCTTCCCGAATACCTTCTTAATGACATGATCAAGAAAAGTTTGAACTACAAGTACTATGATAATGCTTACAAAGGGGTACAGGAAGAAGCTACTATTCAGACTCGTAGCAAAGGAGGTGTGAAGTCTGGGAGTACTGCAAGCACCACTGGCTCACCTCAGACTAAGTCTAAGACTGCTCCCAAGACAAAACCCAAGACTTCCACCAAACCTAAACAAACATCCAAACCCAAACCAGCAACCAAGCCAAAGCAGAAGGTAACTCCTGCGTACATCCTTCAAGATGAACCTACACCTCCACCTTCTGACACCGAATCCGAGTTCGACACGGAATCTAAAGAAGAAGAACCAGATTATGAACTGAGAGTAAGAGCTCCTGATGAAGGATTTCCTGCAACAGAGATCGCCATACAACAAAGTCTAGAAACTTATGAAGAAGAGACAAGGAAAAGAAAAGGGATCACTATTAATGAGCCTAATGATGATGAAGACGAACCAATCGTTGAACCTTTGGTCGATAAACGCAAACTGAAGAGTATAGTTGTCGACACTCGAGCTGAAGAAAAGCGACTTCGGAAAGAACAAAGGAAAGCAACTCTCGAAAGCCTACTCATGTCTCAACCTTCAACTCCACCACCTATGGAACATGAAGGAGCTACAAGCAGCATGATTGCTCCCGTTGTGTCCACAACGTTAGAATCAGCTCCACAGCCTGATGACACTGTTAAAGATACAGACAAAACAGGAGATGTCAATATGACAGAGACTGCTAATGTAGAGGAGAATGTTGCCGGACTAGAAAACATAGCTACGGATCAGGAACATGAATACCTCATTACTCCAGAGTTTCTTGCACGAGAAGCAGAGGAAGCATAGGAACGTCGTAGAAAAGAAAACGAAGAGAAGAACGCGTTCGACACCAACATATTTCTTAAGTCATCTTCTCAGCAGACTTCCTCAGCAAAACCTCCACATCCTCAAGACTCTTTACCAAAGGATCCGACTCCTCCTGCTTCTTCTTCAAACTCTCACAACGAGTCATCATCCGAATCATCACCTGAGCATTCATCTCCCACACCTTCAGAAACCGCATCAAAACAACATTCAATCAATGAACCGAAACAACCAGTTGATCTTCAGGAGCAAGTCAACAAACTTACCAACATGGTTACAGGTCTCACCAAACAAGTTGAAGACTTTCAGGAGTCAAAGCAGCTGATCGATAAGTTCTTGAACTCTGATTACACAGGATTTATTAAGACGGTCACACAAGATTTTCTCACTGAAAATCTAGTTGAGATAGTCTCTCCTGAAGTAGCAAACCTTCTTGAACCAATCAAGGACAACTTGGATCACAGAATCAGAAGTGTCACTAGAAAAATGTTGTCTACTACACCATTCACGCTTCACACTGCAAAAGCTTCTACTGTTGCTCCTACCGTCCCTGAATTATCCTTCAATGAAATGCTTGCCAAACTCTTCGACAATGTTGCCTCCAAAACCACACAGACTGCAGAAGAAAAAGCACTTTATGATGCTATGGTGGCTTACATATCCAAAGAGTCATGCAAAGAAGCAGCTGGAACCCTGAAAAGGTCAAGAAAAGATGACGACCCTGACCCAAACTCAAAAGGCAAGATACCTAAGTCTGGAACCGGTCCTTCATCTTCTCTACAACCACGAAAGGACTCCACTCCTCCTGGAAATCAACAACACCCCTCAGCTACTGGTCAAGGTCAAACTGAAGAGGAAGAAACTTTCATGGAACCTACTGATGACTACCAGGGTCAACCTGACGCCGATTACCGTGCTTCACCTATTCATGATTCTCATGCTGGACCATCGTCACCATCCAAAGCTAAAGACAAAGATGCTACATCTAAGTCAAAGAAATCAAAGAAGAAAAGACGTCATTCATGGCTCGACAATGATGACACTCCTCAGAATGATTGGCTAACAGAAATGGTTCAAGCTCAACCTCCTCTCGAAGAAGAAGAACCCCTTCCTGGTAACACTCTACAGTTCACCCAAGTCATAATGAAGGATCTTCAGATCAACAAACTCACAAAGACGGAGCTCAGAAGAATCAATAGGGATGCACAAGAATTCCTCAAGAAAAGATCTGGAAACAAAGTGGAATACGAATATCATATGCAGAATATAGCTAGTGCAATGTCTGCCGACTTTGACTGGCTAAATCCTGAAGTGAATATCGATCTCAGTTCCAAGAATCATGAAAAACCTTACTTCACTGACTGGACCAAACCATTACCTTTGAAAGGATTTCCAGACAAACCTAAGATACCTTACAGCTTCTTCTTCAACAAAGATCTTCGTAACATCCAGCTCACCCAGGAGACATCCAAGAAGAAATATGCTTCCTCACTCACAATCTCAGTACCTGCCGCAAGATACGAAATTCCTGCCATTTAAGAGACCACTCGTATTTTCAGCAACTCCATCGTAGCTTACGACAGAGATGCTCTACACGGAATTCAACACTGGCCAGAACATCGTCGTCTCGGTTATACCAGCAGATTAGGAGAGAAATCATTGGAAAATGTGAAGCAAAAATCTAAGATCATCGCTATCTTGGAGATTCAAGAGTCGCAATGGTTTAACTACATATTCATGCGTGAAATTGTTGTTAAACGACAAGATGAAAAGAAGTACAAGTTCTCCGAAGCAGACTTTCCAGACCTTAATCTCAATGACATCGAAGACATGTATCTCGAAAAGGTTCAAGGAAGAATGCGTGGATTCGATAGAGATGTACAGTACAACTTCATGGCATCACTACTTCTTTACATCCGACGATTGATAGTTCAAGAAAGAGTGGAAGATCTTCAGCTTGGAGTGGAAAGTTACCAACAGAAGATCAATTTGACAAAGCCGCAATTCACATTTGATGGAATCTATTAAACGTCATAGTTTACTCTCAACCAAGATCCTTTTGGTTTCACCTACATCAACAGCAAAAAGCTACAAAGTTTCATGAGGTTCGATGAGGTACACAAATTCTGTGATGTTACACTCAAATCTGTTCGTGATGGGCTTGTCAAAAGATTGAATGATGATCGCCGAAAGATAGCTAAGGGGGAACAACCTAGATGGAAATCCAGCACAAGAAGACAAGTTCGTAACTTTGTCTTAAAGATTGAAGAAAGGTTATTTCGACGGGAACAGATCAGACGACTGGAAAGCTATATCGGTGTCAGACCATCGTTTCCTATCAGACTCTTCGAAAGACCAGAACCCAAGTTCACTGACTTTGATGCTCCACTTCCTGACAGAGATTAACTTGGTACATTTGGTTATTTCATTTGATTGAATTATTTTCATAATAGCTTGTGTACGCATAACAGTGCACAACCCGATCTTGTAAAGAAAGGACCCTGAGGTACGCATCAGTGCCTCAATCCTAAATATAAGGAGCAAAGGCTTCTTACTTTTGAGTAGAATTAATCAAATAGTTATGATTTTCATAATTCTGCTCAAAAGGACAAGTATTTCACCTCAATGAGACCTAATCACTTGTTGAGGGGGAGCACTTGTCAAAATAAAATACTTTGCTCTAAATCAAAAGTTCTTGGTGAATCTCCCCGTAGGACTCAAAAGGCATATTTTAATCTAAAAGTTTGTCAAAAACATCATTTTCTATGCTATTTTTGAGGGGGAGAAAATGAAAAAGTGATTAAAATATACGAAGCTAAAGCTTAAAAGTTGTATCATGTGCGAGCTAGACTCAGTATTGACCCTGGAATTGACGAGTCAATAAAAGTTAGTAATATCGAAAGGACTTATCCTCGACGGGTAATAACATCAAGTTAATTACTAGAGCTAGTTGTCACCTAAAAGCTGACAATGTATCTCTTTAACTAACCACGTAAGCGTGTCTCGAAAAGGATATGTCTTAGTAGAAATGTACCGTCTCGAGAAACTTTCTGTGAACTTGATCAGGCCGGGTAATAACTTCAAGCTAGTTCAACTAGTGATGTAAGCGTGTCTCGAATCGGTCTTGTTCACGGAAAGTGGATCAATTCAAATGATTGCTCCTCCCGCATGTGCAAATTTATTAAAACACTTATGAGCACATGTGCAGGGGGAGCCCTTCAAAAGTGGACACAAAACTCTCAAAGTGTTAAACAAAATATTTGATTAACACAAACACTTTGAGAGATTTTCAATCAAAGGTTTCTTGGCTACTGTCGGAGTTATAAGGTGATTAAGATAGGAATATCCGTCCTATGATCCGCCAGAGCCGGAGGGATCTACCCAAGGACATCTCCCGTAGTTAGAATTAGAAGTCCTTAGGTATGATACGAAAAAAGGAGAAAAGAATGAAAGGGAAAGAAGGAGTTGAAGAATTAAAAAGAAAAGTAAAGAAAAGGGTGAAAAGAAATAGCCCTCCATACATTCAACCTTAGGGCAGACACCGGGTTCAATACGTATGCTACTGGTTGTTGCAAAAGACAACACCGGTATTGAAGACAAAGTCGGCATGGACCCAGTGACGCAATGCACTAAACCTTCTTAACCACTCATGTTCTCTTAAAAGGACTTGTTTCATTCTCACGGGGAACCGATGTAATCTATCGACTTATCTCTTAGAGATGGTTGATATTGAAGCAGGAGACCCCTCCCTAGTCTCCACATAGGAAACCTAAGTGTGCACTTTTCGAGTCTAGAGCCATAAGATACATCAAAGATCTCTTAGGAACACTTAGTATTTCTACAACTGGTGTTCTACATCAATGGGCATCAGTTGTAAACTATCGAGTCCTTCGCAGACCTTTGCAATCTGCCGAGAACGTTTATGAGAGGATTACGTAAGTATTTCTCAATGATTGAACGGAAATCCTGCCAGGGTCAACATCAAACAGCCCTGACAGCAGGTCACTTCGGTAACCTCACAAGGGTTACGCTTAGTGTTTGCAGTGGTTCCATTACAGTCTACAGTCGTGGAGTGATCCCCAACGACTCACCCAGTCATTGAGCTACTTAGTAGGTCTCGTAAGGTCCTTCGGGAGTATCTGATATGGGAACGGCCTGGATAAGGATTGGAAGGAGTCTTCACAATATGCTGTTGATGAGCTCTAATTCCTTATCTGTAAGTGCCGGTTATTTATTGCTAACTGTTTACTCGCAGGTACCTCACTTCCATGATGGTAGATTCCAACATGCTCATACATACATCTTGAAGTCAAAGTAAGCTCCCCCAAAGATCTTAGCAACACAAAGTTCAAAGAAAGATTCTACACCAATAAGAAGAATCTACAAAGTATAAAGACAAAGATCTCAATGTATGAAAAGGAACTTCTTGTACGTGAAAGTATAAGTCCAAAGATGTATGAGTATGTTGGAATGGTGGACAACCACCACAGACGCAGGAGTGACGAACGGCAGATTACTTCATAACATAATCACTACATCATCACCAAAGAACAAAGACATAGAGCAAAGTACATTCATTATCATTCATCCATTTTGAAGACGTCTAGAGTTTCACATGTCACAAGTCAAAGACAAAGATGAAGACGTCAAGCAACCGTGATGACCGACCCTTAGGGGGAGATTGTTGGGATCATAGTTTTTCACTATTTTATCAAGTCTCGGTCATTTGTAATAATGTTAGGTTGCTTAACTATTATTTACTTTCATTTACTAAATGTATTAAGTTTACTAGGCTTAAGGTATGAAACCCATGGGCCTCAAAGCCCACGAAATGATGAAAGGAAGGAAAGGGAGTGTTGCCCTAGCTCATTCCCTATATATAGAAGCCTTAGGTCATTTGTAAACTTGGTTGGTTAATTCATAATTCTAAGAAAACTCTTTCATTTCTATTTCTCATATTGTCTTAATCAACCATCTCTCACTCTCATCTCTTTTCTATCATTCTTATACTTGTGTTTACATAAAGTGTGACCTAACAAAACCTATATGTAAATCTTACACATTTTAATATTTATGAAAATTAATGTAACAACTTGTGCGTGCACATGTATTATAACTAATAATATATATAATTCTTAAGAGATAATAATATAAATTAAGTAAACTATTATCAAAACTTTTGGTGAAAATATTTTTCGATCACATTTTTTCATGATAACAATTTTACGCGTGACGAGAATTTTAAGGAATAACTTATCACACTATTTTACATTAACATGTCAAGCACATGTGTGTCACAATGCAATGGACGACACCAAAATGGTAGTCAGTAATATTATGTGGTTGTGATGGTTGATGGTGAAAGGTACTTGCTAATCAGTAAATGTTGTGTAACATTCGTCATAATATTACATTACGTGTAAATATAGATAATCTTCGTACTTTATATGTTTACACGTTATCATACTTTATATCCTTTGAAAATTTTCATACTTTGACACGTAAAATTCTTTTCAATCGTAATTATCCGGTGGAGTATGAACTTTTGTGTTGTTTCTTAGTTTGTAAACTATTTATATAATAATTAATATGGGATCATGGATCATTTGTATAATACAATAAATGATTGTATCTTATTATCCTTTATGTTCAAAACTAATATAAAATAGTAGGAAATGGGGATATTTAAAAAATATAACAAATAATAATAATAATAATAATAATAATAATAATAATAATAATAATAATAATAATAATAATAATAATAATGTCCCTTTCGCTTTTTTCACGTTTGGGGAACTTGATGTGGAAGCTTTGAATACACTCTCGCGTGTCGGGGCCATTGCCAGCAGCCACTCTAACAATGTTAAGAGCGGTGCTTTTATTTTTCATCGAGTTAGTTTGTGTATTCAAAAAGAGGTGGGAGCACAGATCGTGTCTAGACTCCCTTCCAATTTCATGTAATTTATTTGGTTTCAATGAAAAGTGACGGTTTATAAAATAATAATAATAATAATAACAATAATAATAATAATAATAATAATAATAACATAGTGCGTCATGTTCTTGTTGACATATGTTCTCGGTCAGGTATACGGAGGTTGAAATTAGGCTTAGTGGGGAAAAGGGACAAACTCTTATGTCCAGCTGATATGTTACTTTACTCGTGGGATGGTGGACTCGATGTATGTGTTGATCTGACAGGATCATCGCCCTTGATGCAAACTGATATGGTTGATTTTGTGCCTGAGTCGTGCGGTGATTGAACCCGCGCAATGTAAATGCGTCAAGTACGATGCTAAATGCGCGGATATTGGATATGGGTTTCTTCTCTTTTCATTTTCTTCTTTTGGAGAACTTGAGAATGATGCGGTGATCTTACTTAACCGTATCCGAAGATTCTCGGTGACTCAAGATATTGGAGCACGTGCTGCTGCTCATATTTTCAGTATGATTAGTTTCGCTATAGGTAGAGGAGTGGGAGCTCAGTTAGTATCTCGGCTCTCCACTAATTTCTTGTAAATTCTATGATTTTCTAATAAAGTAATTTTATAATAATAATAATAATAATAATAAAGTTGATGAAGTTCACTTGCAAATGTTGTATATATTTATGGTTTTGCAAAAAGTGAACCAAAAACCATTGTTGTCCAGCGGTTAGCATATCTAGCTCTCACCCACAAGACCCGGGTTCGATTCCCAGGAGTATAGATTTTTATAATTTTGCTTAATTCTACACTTAGAAAGTGTTTAATATGAAATCTTTAAGCCTTCTATAAATGAAATATCCCAAATACTTTATATAGTAGTATAGGTTATACAGTTAAGTTGTCAATGGGTTTCCTCAGAAGTTAAAGTGAATAGACATACCATTTAGTTACATACAGGGTGTTTGGGAGATAGGTTGGATGTCGATTACTCGATTATTGCGATTAAAAAACATTGATAAACACAGTTTTGGCGCAGCAGGTGATGACTTGCTTTTGAAGATTGTGATTTTCCTTTTCCTTTCATGTTATCGTATTGCCCGTGTAGATGGCTATTGTGTTCTTTTTCTTTTCCACAAGTTTATTATAGTAGCATTCAATTTTTTTTATCTCATACTCTTCTTTTAACACCTTGCAGTTGCCAAGAATAAATTTTACTCTACTTGGATTATTGAGCATTTTAAATTCAACGATGGCAGAGAAATATTTAGTCACAAAAGCAAGACAATGTGCATCTGCCTTAAAAAATAAAAATGATGTGCTATGTATAAAATTTTATTTATATAATCATTAAAATTGTAAGTTTTTTCATCTTTTTAAGAAAAAGTTTGAATGAAACTATTGTTAACAAGTCTTAAAATATCATTTTTTATATGTTAAATTTAAATAATTCAATAAAAATAAAATTTGTAGAAAATAGAGTAAGCAAAGGTGGCAAGATTGAAAATTACATTTAGATTGTAATTTTTTATTGTAATTTAAATGTAATTGGTAGTAGCTGCGGTTAGCAGTGGTAGGTTATCTGCGTTTAGCAGATGTAGTTTGCTTTAGTTACATAGTTTGAGTCATATCGCCTATGTAACGGGCTTTGGACATGGTATGCACGTCCATGTCATTTGTATTTCAAAGATTTTGGCGTAATAAATTTACCGGGTCAAATGACCTTTTACCCAAAAAAAAGGTGGCAAGATTAGAACTTAAAATGTTATTTTATTTATTTATTTTTGCGATCATACCATACCTTCTTCTGAGTATTGATTACTCTTCTTAAATATTCGATCAACTTTTTTACAGTTTATAAATTTCCAATTGTATATAAAAATAAAATTTAAATTTTGCAACAACAACTTTAATTAAAAGGAATTTGGAGAAATAAATAATAAGTAATAATTTCATTTATTTATTTTGTATAAAAATATAATATAGTCTATATATATATACTAGATCTCAGATCCATCTAGACGAGCTAGTTCCATGAATTTATATAGAATGAGGGTGATATAGTAAAGTTTTATATTATACTCATTTTTACTTAGAAAATTTGGAGACATGCAAGTATGCAACATTATCCAATAATTAACAAAGTTTTAATCATGCATTCTAAAGATATCAGAGCATGAATCTCTGCAATAAATTATACTTACATCAAGTTTAAACCATTCTCATATGAATATAAAGTTTTTAATATGTAAGATATATTATCATAGTAGCATATAAAAATATACAAAGAGAAAGTCTCATGCCAAAATAAGTTTTCAGTAAAGTAAAATATTGTATCTAACTATTTGGTTCAATAATTGTATACATACATATGATATAAAAATAATATCATATGCTATTTTAAAACAAAAAATACTACTCCCTCCGTCCTTAAATAAATGTTCTGTTTGACTTTTCAGAGTCAAACTGGTTCAACTTTTACCTTAAATATATTTTTTTTGTTATATAATACATGATAAAAAAATTATATTGAAAAATATACTTAAAACCCAATCTATTCATATATTTTGCATCAAATATTATATAACACTCACAAAAATGGTTAAGGTCAAAGTCGAACCAGTTTGACTCTGAAAAATCAAACTTGACATTTATTTAAGGACGGAGGTAGTATATAATATTTAAATATGATCCTAATGTTGATTTAGTTATCAAACGAATAAGTATATAATTGTGACATCGATTAATTCATACATTATAAAACTAATCACATTATGAATATTCATACAAATTAAGTGTGTAAATTTAAAAGTACAACAAAATGTAAAACTATTACACTTGTACATAGTTTTACCTAAATAACGAATGTTTTAGGTATGTAAAAATAGTATATATTTATATCTGCATTAATCTTAACAGAAACAAGAACATAATGAATACTCTTTCCGTCTCATATTAAATGTCCAGTTTGATTTTTTTAAGTCTTTATTTTTCAACTTTGACTTTAAATATTTTTGTTTGTACTATATAATAATCGATGCAAAATATATAAATAGAGTGACTTTCAAATGTATTTTCAATTGGTATAATTTTCATCAAATATTATGTATTACAAACAAAAATATTTATGTTCAAAGTTGAAGAAGAAAGACATCAAAAGTCAAATATGAATATTTAATATGGGACGGAAGGAGTATAATTTTTCATATTAAGAGTTAGTATATGCTTTGTACATATTCATGTCATTGTTTTTATATTTTAAATATATGTAGCATTGAAAGTTTAATAGTTAAAGTGAAAAAAAAAATGTGCATTGATTTAAAAAGGTAGTTAGGATTGTTTTTTAAATTATGTCCACATTCAATATTTCCATATATGTTATGAGCATTGATTGACATGAGTAATTCATGTACCTAAATTGGTGATAGTAGATGAACACACTTTGTCAAAAACCAATAAAAGACTTCTACATCCCTTTAAGAATAAAATTAGGCACACATTCAGGTCTCACAATCATTTTCCAAATGTTATGTCATATTACACATCATCATTTATGTCATCACTAAATACCCTATTGTATAGGTTGGGATTTGACAATTAGAGAGCTAGGTGCAGTGAAATGTTATAAGTGTATTATCCACCGCCACCTCAACATATACCCTATAAGAGCATAAGGAGTCATAACACGAAATAACACTAAAAACCCCGCCACGGCAGTGGCACATCATTTCAGTACCAAATAACATTGTAACACCCCGTGAATGACATGACTTAAAATACTCAAAACTTGAAACTTTTGTGTGGAAACGACATGACCCGAAATTGACCCACTGTTACTCTTTTGCAAACTGACAAAAATCTATAAACATCTAGACGTTGAGACTATTTTTAAATGAAACTAGACTCAATTACCTTCAAAAACGATGGATGGCATGACCCGTGACAACTTACGGTTGATTTTATACAAAATAAACAAAACAGACAAAAACTGCAAAACCCTTCTTGGGCACTTGGACCCTTCCTGGGCACTTATACCCTTCCTTAGCACTTATACCCTTTTGGAGCACTTATACCCTTCTTTGGCACTTATACCCTTTTGGGGCACTTATTTGCTTAAAATGACCCGTAACACCTTTAAACATAAAATCAACACTTTAAACTTATATTTAAACACATGTAATTACCATTTAACTAAAAATATACCATATACATTGTTTCCCAAAATTCTTGACCCGTTTGACCCAAAATGGGTTAAAATGGACCTTGTCCCAAACACCCCTTTTCTGCAATTCTTTTTGTGCACTTTTGACCCACTTTCCGGAAAAATGACTTCTATAACATAAGATAACACCAATACTTCCAGAAATCATTAGGACGTTATAAACATCAAATATATGCATAAACTTGGTCACAATGACCCACGGAAACGTGCTTTACAAAGTAACGGGTATTATGCCAAAATACCCGTTTGCATACACAACTTAACCATAAAACAAACACTTAAACCTGAACCAAAACACACATTTGACATTAACGACCATGAAAACCTTGATCCATGACCATTGACCCGTTCAAATCCCAAAATGGGTACAAACATACATTAATGGCAAGTATACACATTTATGGATTATAGATGTGTTTAGAGACAGAGCTTAAATTTTTTGTTAGAAGAACCATTATAAATTCAAAATGTTGCCAAGTATTCATTTTAAAACCAATTCCAGATAGTAAATAAAGGATAAAACATAACTTTATCGAGAAACTTAAGAGCGCCAATGCAAACATTTTCAAGTATTAATTAAAACTCTACATAGCGGACGTTGCTTATTAAGAAACACTAAAAATAAAATCAATAACCCGACGATAAATAATATAAATAGATGGATAAATAATAGAAATAATCAGGCATAAATCAGTCGTAGAATAATTAATAGCTTTTATTTCACTCTAAATCTTTGAGGTGAGTTATTTTAAAGACCATAAAAATAGAGGGACAAATCCTAGACACTTATTATACACAGCGTACTGTTAATACAAATAAGCCATAAAAATGTTTATTTATATTTCTCGATAATCGTAAAATTATCTCAAATATGAATCTAAGATCACATTTTCTTTTACTAGTCATCATAATTATTTTACTAAACTAGACATTTTCTACTAATTAGTTATACATTTGTTTTAAAATAAATAGTTAAGTAAAAATGTCCATTAAATCATGCATGACATCACATTTGGTACTTATGACCCAAATTCCATTACCCATGACCCAAAGTCCATTACCCATAGCCCAAAACCCGAAATTGTAACCTAAAATCTGGACTGGATTACCCAGTGTGCCAAATCCCTTGCTTATAACCCGCCAAATCCCTTTTGTAAGGGATCCGGCGGGTCAGAGGTTGTTTTGCCTATAAATAGAAGGCAATTTCTTTATTATTTCCCACCCATTCTCTTACATCTCTTCTTACATTCTTATATCTCTCTAACCTCATATTTAAGGATAATTCTTGTAGTTATTTCTTAGTGATTCTCAAATTTCTTCTTAAAAGGTGAAACCATGATTTTGCATACAAGACTTGCAAGCTTCAAGAGAAGTGTTGCTAGGCTTCATCTTCATTACAAGATCACTGAATTGATTCTTGTATTTGATTCATCATATTTTATCATAAACTTGCAGCGTTAGTTTGTGTTGTTGGGTTGGTTCTTCCTTGTAAAGAACTCGGTATTTAGCTTTGTATCGGATAAATTGTAAGTGACGTTGTGAGGCTTCTACGCCGGATAAGAAGCTATTTGATATGGTGTTTATGAATTCTCGAGTTGGGTACTCGGGGATTGGAGTAGGGCAAGGAATGTGTCCTTGTAGCATAACCATTATAAATCCTTGTGTCACGGTTTTATCTCTTCTTTACTTTACTTTATCATTTTTTTCTTCACTTATATTCTTGAATTATCAGTAACTCACTATCCAAAGGTTTCACATATACTTGATCTAAAAGTTTTTGAAACTAAATTTTAATCGGTAAAACTATTCAACCCTCCTCCCCCTTCTAGTTTTCTACACATACGTTAGCCAAAATTTTGTCTGGGACAAAACATTGTTCACAACAAAACACTGTTCACAACTTCATTTACTGTCTACAAGGAAATTAGTAAAAAAAAATTGGCAGTTATTTTTTCTCACTAAATCTCCTCTTACAAAATTTTCTAATTGCAAGGTTAACATCTGTAATCCAATATCAAAAAATCATACTCTAATTTCATCTAACACAAAGTCCAGAATTTTCAGTTCATTCACCTTGAAAAAATAGGCCTCAGTATTTCGATTTGCATGTATGTGTTAAAAAAAATTGCATGCAAACTTTTTTTTTAATGCAGGTGCGGTTTTCTTAATGTTTGTAGAAAGAGATATTAGAATGTGTTAAACTTTTGAGTATTTTGATATTGTATGTACATATTTTAAGAAAACTAAATGTTTGATGTGTTTTAGGTGTTTGATGTTTTGTGTGTAAAATTTTACTAGTTTCTTTGTACATTGTTTGTAATGGGTTGAACTTTTGGGTATTTTGCTATTGCATGGATGTATTTTAGGACTATTAAATGTGTAATGTGATGTAGGTGTTTGATGTTTTGTTTGTAAGCAGTGTATGTTTGATTAAGAAAGTGTTTTTTTTACCATGTAGTATTTTAAAAGTGACTTTAGCATACTGGAATTTTGGGATGAAGAATGCATATGTAATGTGCTTTGGGTGTTTTTTGTTATGCATTATATTTGTTATAAAAGTTTGGTGTACCATGGTAAAATTTTTGTTTTGAGATGGAGGACGCATGTCGGTAAAGCCTCAGTGATGTTTTGAAAGCTCATATGTAGAGGAAAGTATTGTGTTAGGATTCTGATGGTAGGTTTATATGCACCCTTGGTTCAAGGTTTAGTGTACTAGAGTCACAAAACTAATCGGCCAATATACTCTCAGTCAAAGTGATTTTGTACTCATTTTCTTTAAGTTTGTTTGTTTTGAGTTAGTTTCCGATTGGTTTTATATTTGATTCCTAAATTCATGTTGCATAACGTTTCATAAACTTATGATGATTACTTAAAATGTGGCAATAGTTATAGTTTTTTACATTAGTGTTATTTGCATTAGTATACTAAAATATGAAAGGAAAAACAAAACGCGAGACTATAAATAATAAATCTCAGCTCCCTGATAATGAATTTAAAAACAACGATGAAAATTTCAGTTTAAATCTTACATCTAAAAGACAAGATCTGAGAAGGCATTATTTGTAAAACGGTGTTGGTACTTTTGACGCCTATGTTGGGATTGAGCAAAAAGTGCTTCATGAAGACTTACAAGAAAGTTGTTTTGATGGTCGCATAATGCCCCATTATGCGAATACTATGTCCTTGAGATCGAGTTGTGTTAAAGTTAAAGGTTAGTTAGATTTTTTCAATATTCTGTTGTATACAGTTTATTCAACATGTTATATGTTTATAGAATTTGTTTTTATAACTAATGATTGCTTTTTTCGCCATAAATTATTTCCTACACGTGTGTCGTTTCCCCATGATTTGAAGCTAAAAAAGGAACGCTTTTACGACGATTCTATAATGATTAATGGCACTGATGGTCCGGGATTGTTGACGCAAATGTTGCTATGGGCTCAAGGATTGTTCTAAATGATAGTTATGATTGTATTTTTGTCAATCAGGAAGCATTGAAACTGAAGGTGAAAAAAATTGACTCGGTTTTTTCTTAACAAAACATATTACTTTTCTCAATCCGTTATATTTACTTAACTGTTGGTTTTTATTTTTATAATCATTGGCTAGAGACCAATCTTCTTCTTATAAGCCGAAAGGGAAAAACAGGCAGCCAGAAGACCAGTTAACAATAGTTAGTGATGCATTTTGTATGCTCTCGACATCTAACATATGATATGTAAGAAGGAACGGTTTAGATAATTATCGGATACCATCAGTTATCAGGTGATTATGTTGATTCTTTACTGATTAATGATGCTGAAGCTCAAAATATAGGACCAAGGAATGTTCAGCCTCAAGGTGAGTAGCTTTTTTTGGCTATAAAAGCGTACTTTGTTCAAACAATAGTTTTGGAGTTTGCTCTTATCCTTAAATACAGTATATGTATATTTTTTAAAAATAGTGAATATAGGCACATCTATCAGACTAAAAAGAAGGCGTTTTGAAACTCAGAGAACAAGAGATGGTCAAACATCTGGGTCACATTTCACATCTAACCATCCACCTCGAAGAAGGCGTAGTATGGATAATCGTTTAGGAATTCATGATACGGAAACGGAAAATGTGGGATCAAGTAGTGATCAAACTGAAGATGATTAATTTTTTTTTAAAAAATTGTTTTCTATTACATTGAATTTTTTTTTCAATATATATTTTTACCCCTCATATTTTATACTAACATTTGCTTATGTTTTTATAAACTTTCGGTTACAGGGGTGTCATCTTCTTATATTGATTTGAGCGATTGTAGTTGGTCATGTGAGCACTGCAAAGCAGCTTTTTGGTATGGTGAACGTCTAAAAGCATATTGATGAGTGTGTAAATACTCATCATTTTTACCAATTCTGAACTGCCAAAACATCCAAAAACACTCAATAATGAATCAAAATAGTGAAAATATCCCAGGAAAGTGTTTTACATGTCTCAAATGCAAAAATACCAAAAACAGATGAAAAACGCACAAAGTTTGCATAATTGGCAGTTTCAGTCCCCCAACTTTCAAAAGTTGTCAAAACTAGTCCCTGGTCATTCTAAAAACTTGAAAAAGTCACCAAAGGCCCTTATAAATCAAAAAGTTACATAATTAGTCCTTTGGTGAAAAGTTTCACAAAATGTCAAGTTTAGTCCCTGAACTTTGAAAATTGTCAAAAATGGTCCCTGGGATATGAAAAACTTTGAGAAAAACAAATTTTGTCCTTGCACTAATCTCTTATGGCAGGTTTGGTCCCTTGGTAGAAAGTTTGGTGAAATTACAAGGCATGTCCCTGAAGTTTGGGGAATTGGCAGATTTAGTCCCTGGGGTTTTAAAAAGTGAAAAATTCAAGATAAAACCTTATACTATTCATCATTGGCATTTTATACCCTTGGAAACAAATTTAGAAAATGCCAAAATCCAACCCTCAACTTTCCCAAAATTACACAAATGGTCCTTGTAAAACTAAACCAAATCCGGATCCAAAATAATAAAACAAAACCAATCCAAACAATTAAATCCATCTTGGGCCCAAACCAATCCAATTCCCATCTAGCCCAGTCCACATCCAAAGTATTAAAACCAGGGTCAACGTTGACCTGGTCAAACCCAGTCAACCCCTTCCCTTTCCCTCTCAGACGTCCCCCACAAACACCACCACTTGCAGCCTCCCTCTCCTCCAATCACAAGCCAAAGCCCCCACAATCATTACCTTCCCACCTCCCTACACCTACCCCTCACCTCAGCATTTAATGCTCCTCCCCAATACACGTTGTCAGAGGCAATTTGAAGAAACAAGTTTTGGCGCCAAAATTACGTGTGAGCTTCTCATTGGACCAAAATGATCAGATAATGGTGGGATTTGCTCAGGGTGCTTGGGGGAACCCTAATTGGAGGCTATAAATAAGAGAAGATGCAAGAAGAAGAAAGAGTAGTTAATTTAAATTTTAGTTCATGTCGTTTAATTGCAATTTTAAATTCTAGGGTACACCCAAGCTCTTAAGCAGTGGTAACCTTCTTTTTATTGTATTGTAACTTAATTTCAGTTATAAATTTCAAGCTTCCTTTATTATTTCATCTTATGCAATTTAATTATATGTCAATATCTCATATTGTTCAATTGTTGTTTTAGTATTATGTTATGGACTGAATTTAGGCTCATATAAGCTCCCTAAAGCTTAATCAAGCTTGTAGAGACCCTAAAATCCAGAATCAATAGAAAATAATCAAAAAAGCAAAAAAGTCAATATTGGTCAAACTGTCTTGTTCATAACTTGTTTTCAGGTTTGGAGAAGCTTTGAAGAGCAAGGATGGAGCTTAAACTGCCTATCTAAAGATAGGCTTCAAAGGAAAACCTCTTGTTCATGCTAGAGGTGCTCAGTAAGCTTTTGCTCATTTCCATTTTCCTCTCAAAAGTTTAATTTCTAATTTCCTTGCTTGTATCTGAGATTTTGTGCTTGCATTGTGTTCTTGATTGTTATTTTAGTAGTTTTTAGTTTAGTAATCATAGTTTGTTTATTAGAATCAATAGTCACTTAATAATTTAGTTTTAACTGTCAAAGAATAGTTTAAGTGGTATACTTGTGCTTTCATAGTTGCATTTTGTTTCTAAGTGCTTAAATTAGTCCATTTAGTCATAATTTATGGTTTGGAATCAAGCTTACAGTCCCTAGTTATAATCCTCTTTGAAAATCATCAAAACAGTCCACAAAAGGGGTGTTTGGATTAACTGATTGCTTGTTGTTTTGCTTAGTTTTTGCCACAACTTTTGGTTTCTGCATGCTACATTAGTTTAAATAGGATCATATATGGTATAAAATCAGTAGCTACAAGTTTAAAAAGTCAAATTGAGCTTCAACCTCTCTTAATCAGTTAGCTGTTAGGTTTTAAGAGTAGTGATTAGTCATATAGGTATATTAATGGTTCATGTAGCTTACTTTGGTTCTATTTTAGCTTAAATAATCTTACTCAGCTCAAAAATTAGATCCAAAGTTCACAAAAGTCAATTATCAAGTTCTTGTCAAAAAGTCAAAGGTTGCATTTTCAGATTTTTACCAAATTTCCAACTTTAATTGTGAGCTGTGTAATGGATGTTAAGTTTTGAAACTTTGTGTGATTAAAGTATATCAGCTAATCTATCAGCTTGAATTTTTGCTTAAATTGTTTAGAAGCTTAAGTGGGTCCCACAGACCCCCAAACTAAGCTGCAGGGCAAGGTTGTGCCCTGCTCACCCAGACACCCAGTCACCACCATCACTTTGGTGGTGTTTTGCTACCACCTCAGTGGACCCCAGACCCCATACTTAGGTTTTTACCACCCCCCTCCTACCAAGGAGCAGCCATTGACCATTTGTTTGACCCTCACCCTAGTGGACCCCACATGCAATTGCTCACCAAGTTTGTCCCCAGTCTGTGTTAGTTTCCATTGTGCTAAAGTGCTTATTTCAATCTTTACAGCTTATTAGTGATCTAGTGTTTGTGTTTGTTGCTTATTTGTGATTATTAAACTTGCTGAGACCCTTTTTTACCATTGTGGACCCCACCTTAGGCCATTTGACCCAAATTGACCACACAGTCAACATAAGTCAACTGTGTAGCCAAGGGGGTGCTTATAGCTTATTTATAAGCTATCTTGAAAAGTGTCTTTACAAAAGTTTGTTATTTTAAGGTATAAAATAGTTCTGAAAAAGAAAAATCTAAAAAAAATCAAGTTTAAAAAAGTGATAGTTTCTATTTAATTCAAGTTAATTTTAATTTTCATTTTTAGATTTTAATTAAGTCACTAGTGTTTTTATATTTTTATTAAATACCTTATATAGTAAAGTAATTTTGATAATTTTTTTCAGATTTTTATTTTGTCATTTAGTGTTAATTAGATTTAATTTTAATTTTCTTTATTATTAATTAATATCAAGTATTAAATAGCTTAATTAGTTTTTATAAAGTTAAATCTAGTTTTTATAATTTTCCTAGTTCTAATATAGTATAATAAGTTTTTAGAAAATATATTTTGAGATTATACTGTTCATTTTCTATTTTTCTTATTTTATTTGTTTAAAATAGACTTAAGTTAATTAAAAGGTAAATAATTAGTTGTTTAATCTTAAAACATAATTTTTAGAGTTTTTATAATTTTGTAGGATTCCTGTGATGGTTAAGTAATTTTATAAATTTTATCTTAATTTTCCAAGTTAATTTAGTATTAATATAAATTAAAAGTAGTTTAATTAGCTTAATTAAGTTAAATAGTTTTTAATTAATAACTAAACCACAAAAAGACAAAAATATAATTTTTAATTTTTTATACTTTCTTCAAGTTCTAATTTAGGTTTAGAAAATATTTTTGTTAATTTTTAGTTTAATTTAAATCATTTGTCATTTTTAGTTAATTTAAATTAGATTTTAATTTAGATTTTAAATAGTTTAATTAATTAAATAATAGTTTAATAGTATTTTAATCACTTTTATAATTTCTTTTTCATTTTTAATTTTAAGTTTTGAAAAGTGTCAAAAGCACCCCCTGTAGTTTGATAATTACCAAAAACCCACTTTTCTAGTCCGATACGTGATCTTAATTGTGAATCTGTGCATATATCTGGTATCTGATTTTTGTGAATATTATATCTGTGTACCAATACCAAAATAACAGTAGCAAAATCAATTCCATATCATCTGGGCTACTGTCCTCAGTCCCACTCACTCATAAACGATTTCCAAAGCACCATTTCAATCTCGTCGGGACTTTAACGACCCGGGAAAACACTACACTATCACCGGAGTATTGATTCTAGGCTGTCTTTGACTTGTTGACCTTGGTCAATAATAATCTGACGGTTCAGGCTCAATCACATATTCTAAAGATCAAAAGGTCCAATATCATGGATGTTGTGGGGATGGAAAGTCACTTTGGAAGAAGAATTAGAACCCCCATATTATATCAAAGAGTTATTCAGGAATAAGCAATTTTTGGACAACATACAGGCGTACAACCATATGTTTAGCATGACTTCATTTGGCGACCATGTTGATGAAGCAATAAATAATGGAAGATATCCTTATGTATTCAATGTCTCTGGTCAAGTTTACCATTGGATTAGGACGTTATGCCCGATAGAAAGTGATCTGCCACGATTCTTACAACTTTATATATACGATACGGAGAATGAAGTAGCTAATCTGGTGAATCACTTTGGTGGATAGAGTTATGGCAAGTTAAGCACATAAATAGTTCATGGTTTGATCGATTTTCTTGATAATCATAACAAGGTGGTAAAACTCTTTAGAACGGCTGATGACATCAAATAATAATGATATTTAAGTGTCAATTTCCCCCTAATATACTCATTATTGTATCATTTTATGTGGATATATACTTTGATTTCGTTATATTTCATTTTCAGGTTATAAGTAAGCGTAGGAGCAAAAGAGACACGGATTTGGAAATGCATTTACAAGATTTTATACTTTTGTATGCTTGAAGAAGTTACGGCGTAATTATACTCTCCACCTACCCCGTAACTAAGGATTTGTACATGAAGACCAAGTCAACTCTTATTGAAGATTATGGCGTAACTACCACACGAGGTTACACTATAACTATTTGAACTAAGAAGATTTTATGGCGAAGAAGGTTACGCTGTAACCAACTCATAAGGTTACGGCATCGTCATTACACAAAATGGGGTTCAAGATATTTATGAGATTACGGCGTAACTAAGTATGAAGATTACGACGTAGAAGAAAATCTCAGAAAGATTACGGCGTAGCTATTCATGAAGCTTACGACGTAGTTATTGCCGCCAAAGATTACAGCGTAACTAATCATCTAAGTTACACCGTAACCTTTATTAATGGATAAGATCGTTCAAGGATTACACTAGCTACGGAGTAACCACAACTCAAGGTTACGCCGTAGCCTTGATGGGCCTATACGTACCTGCCCTAATTTATACATTTGACACATCTTCCATGTAGAGCCGCAGAGGGGGGTGAATACGGTTTCTTAGGCTTTTAAGATGTTTAAAAACTTTAAGCCTCAAAGGAAACCAAGTAGTTATATAATCAATCCAAACAACCACACACACAAACGAAGTATCTAAAGCAAGTAAACGACACCACGATATATACTGGTTTGGGATGGGGGTTTATACCATCCATACGTCCAGTTGCGAATCCGCGACTCCGATACTATTCACCAGTATAATCCTTTTGGTGGACTATAAACCGTTACAATTCACTCCACCGATATTCACAAATATCGATGCTCACAAAGAAGGAGTTACTCACCAACGGTATTCCGCCCTCGGAAACCACCCAAAAGAATCTCACGACTCGACTTCACCTAAGGATCACAAAGATCTCTACCAAGACTTCCACCCGGAAGTATCAAACCCCAACAAGATCCCCAATTATCTAGGCTTGGTCACCAAGACACAAGACTTCCCTTACAAACAATTGAATGAATGAATGAGTGTTTGTTCAATCAAGTCCTAACCTAACCCAGAGACTCGATTGTAATAGAAAGGGTATAAGAAAGAAGACCCTCGACACAATCACAAGAGTGGATTAGGTTCTTGTGATTCTTCCCTTGCAAAGATATGTGTTCTTCCAAAGATGTTAGTGTGAAAATCAAGAACACAAGATTAGAGATAGAGAGATAGAGAGATTTGAGAGTGTTTAGAGAGAAAGAATCTAGAGAGAAAGAATAATGGCAAGGGGTGAGGGATACAAGAGGCAAGGGTGGTATTTATAGGCCAAGACCCAAACTTGGGAAAATTTTACCGAGGCCGGCGCGTCACCCGCGCGTCAACGCACGGGCAGCGCGCCAGGACTCTGTCGCAAGTTTTCCCAAAACTTGGGTGTTGATCCTTGTAAATACCTATCCTTGCTAAACCCCTAATTGTACTTCACACTAAACCTTAACATTAATCATTCTAAGGTTTGCCAACTCAAATAGCCATGGAAAATGTTTTGTGAAGTGTTTAAAGAGAAACCAAATTACCAAGGGTTTAAAGTGTAGATAGGGTAATTTGGAAGGGGCAGAAGTGTATCTCCTCACATGGCATTGATGCGTGGGAATTGCACCAGGCTTTACCTCTCGAGGGATCTCGAGAAGCTTACAACCCCCACCAGGCAGTGTACCTGATCGTTGTAGTATAGTATAGTGACAAGTACCGGGGGATTGATCGTTCAACTCAGGAATAGTGTCGCTAGGATTGAAATTAATCTAACTAGGTCTAAAGGTGAAGGATGATTCTTTTTGTATTTTTATATTTTATGAAAAGCAAGTAAAAATCTCGGGTATTGGAAGGAGGGGCGGAATTAGATGCTAATCAACTAACCCAAAAGCTACTAATTAAACTAATGTGCAAGAAAACTAAACTAAGGTTCTACAAGATAAGTGAAGCATGTCTACCCATGATATGTTACTCCTTGCTAGCTATCCAATACTACCTATTGAATTGTCACACATTGTTTTAATTGATGGGTTGTATTCCTTAATACCAATCATGGGGTGGCGTACTTACTTCCCCAATTCTATAAGCTCCTACTTCACTCCTATGTCGAGCCGGCTAAGAAGCTCCTAACATGGGATCACTAGAATTCGCTCATGCATTAAATACAACCATAAAAACCTAGTACACATCGGCTCACGTTTCTTAAGACGTTCAAGCAAGTTACACAATGGAGATCTGCCATTTTTCTTAAGCCTAACATCGAATTCATTCAATCAAAACAAGAATCAATAGGAAACAAGAATTATAAACTAAACCAACTAGATCTATTGAAGTTGTCACGCGTTAATTGATAGAGATAGACACAAACATCAACAAGAAATCAATGAGATCTAATTAATTATGCACAAGTTTCACACAATCATAAGTAGACACAAGGTGAATTAGCAAAACATCATCAAAGAAGAGCAATCAACAATGATAATGGAAAACATAATTAAGATAGAATCAACAAACCAATACATGATGTTTATGGAGTAATTGAAACCCTCTAAGTTGCTGGAAAAACACCTACCTAAACCCAGGAATCGACCTTAGGGTTTAGGGCTTACAAAAAGTGAAGTTATAATGTTATATTTATAGGCATGTTTTCTGTCGGCCCATCTTGACGGCGTCAGCTCATTTCTCTTGACGCCGTCAAGACCATTTTTTTCACCAAATTGTAGATCTCTTCGTCCTCTTCACGT
The DNA here is from genome assembly GCA_030686995.1 of Artemisia argyi. Lineage (NCBI taxonomy): Eukaryota > Viridiplantae > Streptophyta > Magnoliopsida > Asterales > Asteraceae > Artemisia > Artemisia argyi. Next base: position 106,371,073 of record CM060698.1, on the reverse strand, counting down.
GGGCTTTTGAATCACCTAAATCCGAGTTCGTATGCAAAAGTTATGACCAAAACAATATCAGCTATTCCGCGCGCAAGTTTTGACAAGTTAACACGTGACGGCCTTGGGTGACGCCTTCACGTTTCTTCTGGGCCGTCACCACTTTTATTCTTGATGGCGTCATCAAATTGCTCTTGACGCAGTCATGTACTATTCCTAGCAAGGAAAATCAAGACTTTGCTGTTTTCTTCACTTTTATGCTCTAAAAACGTCCAAAATGCTTCCTTTTCCAGAATTTACTCCCAAAGTACCTAAAATCACAAAAGGAACGATTTAGGGCAATATTTGATCAAATAAATTCAATTCCGGGCTTAAATGACCCCCTAAAAACAGTTCATTTTTCGCCTCATCATATACCCTTACACTTGAGATTTGCTTGTCCTCAAGCAAATGCGCTTTTATTCTAATCAAAATACAAGTTAGGGGTCATTTAACACTAATATAAAAGTAATTACAACAAATAATCGTTCCACTAAAGACCAAAGACAAGCACGGAGGTCATACACTAGCACCTCACTAATAGTGATTAGATACTCACATCTCTCGGGTGTAATATAGTAATATCACAATATGGAAATGGAAAACATCTCTCACTACCTGTCATAGCAAAATAGATTACCATAGGCTTGGGAAATGATCAAACCTCCACCACATGGCATAAGCACCTAGGATAAACTATCAAAGAGGTCTTTTAAAGGGTTGTAACGTTAGGTCTGGGGATATGGAATACACGGTTTTGTTGGATATAAGAAGTCTTTACTGGTGGTGAGTTAACAATCTTGGTTAATTACATGTACAATATGGCGTTGCTAAGCCAAGACTAGACTCGACTTAAGCTAATAAATGAAGAATAACAAAAACATAAAATGAACATAGAATGAAAAGGGATGGTAGTCCGTATGTTTTTCTCTTTTCTTTTTCTATTTTTTTCTCTTTTTCTTGATTTTTCGATTTTTTTTTTTTTTTTTTTTTGCATACACTCTTACCCTACCATCCAAAATAATACATCGTAGGGGATGAACATTCCCCTTACACTTAAATTTTTACATACTTTACAATAAACTAATCAAATGACTCGAATTAAGAAAATCAAAACACTTGGAGTACTTTTAAGATTAACGCACATATGGGGGTAATATATGATGTTCTTCCCCATTATTCCATAAAATAAGTACTTTACCCATGAGTCCCAATCGTCCCAAAACAATATGTACAAGGATATGACTCGACTTAGCAACCATGTAATCAATTAGATAATTAACTTAGGGTTTAACAAATAACAATAATGCACTAAAGATGAGTGCATACACGGAAGGCTAAGGCGATTTGGGTGTACATTTAAGTGGGGTGTAACAAATTCTTCCTTTAAGTAAAATGCTTAAAGTTAGAAACGAAAAGATAGGCTCGGAGGGGTGTACTAGGGGTTTCGTGTACTAAAAATGAGTACAACGCTAATGGTGTGGGAAGAATTAGTTGACTTAACTAGCCAAGTAATATGACTTACATGGTCAAGTAATTATGATACGGGTTTAAAACAAGGGTGATCCTAATGCCTCTTATCATGTAGTAAATCCTACTACACGAATGTAGTCTCACTAGCGGTCTCGGGATGCATCACTAATGCAAGTTCTAGAATCTAAATGCTACCGGTACACTCATAAGCACTAATAGTAAATGCTTTTCCTATCAAATCTAAAGGCGAACCTCGCATATTTGGGTGAAAAATTTTTTGAATAGTACGGTTTTGTGCTAGTCATACAATCTCCTATCCATGAGACGTTTGCTAAGGCTAAAGTTTCACTCCTAAATGTTGTAAAAAATTTTAAATTTGGCGCTAAAATTACACTAACAAGTATTTGTCATAGTTTTATTACACATCTACTATCAAACAAACAAACTCAAGCGAAAGTGTATCTGTAAGGTATCATCATTTTACCCTCCCCTTACACTTAGGATGAACATTGTCCCCAATGTTCAAGTAAAGAATGTAAAAGTGAAATAAGTAAAACGAATGAAATCAAATACTCCCCTGATTCACTCGGTATGGATAATAAGGTGGCCAGGTTAGATCTTCCTCCAAGAAAATGAACAATCAAAGCTTCCCTTCCAGAATATAAATCATCTTCTTGTCAAACATAACCTGTTAAACCTGAGAAAACAAACACAAAAACCCAAAGCATCAATCCGAACAAAGAAAACTCACAACTAGATGTAATTCCAGACTTAGGAATAGAAACAAAACAATTAAAGATATAATGCTTATGGAATGAATGTTTGCAGATTTCCTGGAGTTTATAAAACTAAAGAATTAACAAAAACTTTAAAACTCTGGTATAAACAAAACTAGCAAAATTTCCATAATTTTACACATGACGCCATCAGGAATTAATTCCTGACGCCGTCAGAAGTAACCTGCAAAAATCTTTATGTTAAGTTTCCGAAAAATTTCTGGAAAAACTTATGTCCTACTTCCTGGAAAATCCTGCAAAACATCATTATGACTCGATACAAGCATTTGACTCTAACTAATATACATGTTCATTTAATATTATTGTGGATCATGCTCAATTTCGTTCTTATAAACAAATTTGGGTCTCCCCTTACACTTAGCTTTTGCAAAATACCTTTATATGTAATTAAGACGAAGTTAAAAACAAAATAAAGCATTTTCACAATTTACTTTGAAACATGAACCATAAACAATAAAAATAAAGCATGCATACGAAAACAAATAAAATCAAATAAACAAACAAATAAACAAATAAATAAAGCTTGGGTTGCCTCCCAATAAGCGCTTGTTTTTGTTCGAGTCACGAGCCTGACTCTACACTTATTTAATGGAAATAGGGGAGGTTTTCCCTACACTTTGAATTAAGTACGGGTGGAAGTAGCGATACACACCCTTAGGGTGGAAATATGCCACGTGAGGTGAAGGGAGTGAGTGAATGGCTTCCTTCATCCTAAAACTACCCGGATAATATTGGTTGATGGGTGGGTCGGTTCCTCTTTTGTCTCCTAGATGTATATCTAAGGATGGAAAGTTGTGTAAAGGTTAAGGTTCCGGTTCATCAACATTAGGAAATTCCCTAGAACTAGGAGTAAGGTTATCACTACAAGTATTCAAACCTATATCCTCTAGTGGTGTCTGGTCCAAGGGTTCTACCTCCATCGGAATTCCTAAAGTTTCTTCTACTTCTTCCGGGTAAGTCACGGGCGGTGTGTGTGCTTCAAATGATGGTTGAGTATTTTGTGGGCTTATGTTATTGACCTCATCATTCCATGTGTCAAGATCACCTATATCCTCATCATGTGTTTTGGTAGAATCTATCCTAAGCATTCTCATAAGTATCTCACGTGCTTCTCTAGGCATCTCAACTTCTATGTCCGAATCATAAGGATCATCCTCAATATTCTGACTGCTATATACAAATTGCCCAAGAGATTCATCATCTATTTCTTGAGATTCATCATCATCGATCATAAAACCTAGGTCTTTTTTATCAATGTAATCATGCTCGGCTAAATCCTCCTCAATTGTTTTCTTAGGTGTGATAATAGCAAACCTAGTGCTTCATCCAACTTATGATTTGTTGCAATGGCTCTCTCCATAATTCCTTGGCAAACTAGGTCGCATTTCCTATTGGCCTTACTAAAACTAGATCTTAAACATGGAGGTTGTTCATAAGAATCTATCCTAGGTGAAGGCTCATATGATTCATAGGTGTCTCTAAATGAGGTATTTTGAACTCTTTGGTGTGTTAGCCGCTCAACCTTATCTTGTAATCATAGAAGTCTAAGTGTAAAGTCCATTTGAAGCAAATTAAAACAAAATCACAAAGAAAAGATAGACTACGAGAAAGCTACAAAATAAAAAGAAAAAAAAATCTCACTTGATAGGAATCTAATGAGTAGACCTAATAAAAATCAAATTCAACCTAAACAATAACTATTCCCTAGGCTGCGGCGCCAAAAACTTGATGCGTGGGAATTACACCAGGCTTTACCTCTCGAGGGATCTCGAGAAGCTTACAACCCCCACCAGGCAGTGTACCTGATCGTTGTAGTATAGTATAGTGACAAGTACCGGAGGATTGATCGTTCAACTTAGGAATAGTGTCGCTAGGATTGAAATTAATCTAACTAGGTCTAAAGGTGAAGGATGACTCTTTTTGTATTTTTATATTTTATGAAAAGCAAGTAAAAAACTCGGGTATTGGAAGGAGGGGCGGAATTAGTTGCTAATCAACTAACCCAAAAGCTACTAATTAAACTAATGTGCAAGAAAACTAAACTAAGGTTCTACAAGATAAGTGAAGCATGTCTACCCATGATATGTTACTCCTTGCTAGCTATCCAATTCTACCTATTGAATTGTCACACATTGTTTTAATTGACGGGTTGTATTCCTTAATACCAATCATGGGGTGGCGTACTTACTTCCCCAATTCTATAAGCTCCTACTTCACTCCTATGTCGAGCCGGCTAAGAAGCTCCTAACATGGGATCACTAGAATTCGCTCATGCATTAAATACAACCATAAAAACCTAGTACACATCGGCTCATGTTTCTTAAGATGTTCAAGCAAGTTACACAATGGAGATCTGCCAGTTTTCTTAAGCCTAACATCAAATTCATTCAATCAAAACAAGAATCAATAGGAAACAAGTATTATAAACTAAACCAACTAGATCTATTGAAGTTGTCACGCCTTAATTGATGGAGATAGACACACACATCAACAAGCCCTCATTGATGGAGATAGACACAAACATCAACAAGAAATCAATGAGATCTAATTAATTATACACAAGTTTCACACAATCATAAGTAGACACAAGGTGAATTAGCAAAACATCATCAAAGAAGAGCAATCAACAATGATAATGGAAAACATAATTAAGATAGAATCAACAAACCAATACATGATGTTTATGGAGTGATTGAAACCCTCTAAGTTGCTGGAAAAACACCTACCTAAACCCAGGAATCGACCTTAGGGTTTAGGGCTTACAAAAAGTGAAGTTATAATGTTATATTTATAGGCATGTTTTCTGTCGGCCCATCTTGACGGCGTCAGCTCGTTTCTCTTGATGCAGTCAAGACCATTTTTTCACCAAATTGTAGATCTCTTCGTCCTCTTCGCGTGGGCTTTTGAATCACCTAAATCCAAGTTCGTATGCAAAAGTTATGACCAAAACAATATCAGCTACTCCGCGCGCAAGTTTTGACAACTTAACACGTGACGGCCTTGGGTGACGCCTTCACGTTTCTTCTGGGCCGTCACCACTTTTATTCTTGACGGCATCATCAAATTGCTCTTGACGCAGTCAGGTACTGTTCCTAGCAAGGAAAATCAAGACTTTGCCGTTTTCTTCACTTTTATGCTCCAAAAACGTCCAAAATGCTTCCTTTTCCAGAATTTACTCCCAAAGTACCTAAAATCACAAAAGGAACGATTTAGGGCAATATTTGATCAAATAAATTCAATTCCGGGCTTAAATGACCCCCTAAAAACGGTTCATTTTTCGCCTCATCAGGCATATAAAAGAGAGAAAGAATATGCCAAGGAATATTCCAATGCTTGGGGGGAAGAATGAGATGAAGGGTTGTGATGAAATGGTTTGAATTGGATGGCTAGGATCAAAGGGAGCCTCCCTTGGTTTTCAAACAATTTGGGATGTGTGGAATGTGGATGGTTGAGATGAGTTCACTTGAATTGAATGATTAAGATCAAGCCTAGGTTAGGGTTAAGAAAGGATATTCCAAGGGAATATGCTTTGCTTGGGGGGGGGAAGGAGAAATGGAGGGTTGAGATGGTTTTGGTTTGAATTCAATGGTTGAGATCAAGCACATGTGGTGGCATAGATAGGAGAGATTGGATGGATGGTTGAGATGAGTTTAGTTTGAATTCAATGGTTGAGATCAAGCACATGTGATGATATAGAGATGAAGGGTTGGATGGATGGTTGTGATGTGTTGTAATTTGAAATCAATGGCTAGGATGAGAGGAGCCATATTAGGGTTTCAAACAATTCCCCATGTGTCAAAAATGAAGGGATGAGATGTGTTGTAAGGGAATGGATGGCTTAGATGTAGTGTGTAAGGGAATATATAAGGGTGTAAGAGATTGTGTAAGAGAATATTTGATTTGGATATGATTGGTTTTGTCTTTAGTATAAATGGTATTAAGAGAGGATTAACACATAATCTTATTGTCATTAAGAAGAAAAAGTTTAGACAATAAGGATTATAAGTAGAGAAAATCATAGGTTACTTATAAGTTCAAGTAACACAACATCGAGAATCCATAGTTTCATATCTCGTGACTTTCCATGACTCGACGTTCTCAACTAATACCTTGGTTCAAACAAGTTAAGTGCTTTGCCTTGATGTAAAGCATAACCCAAGTGGGAAAGGATGCGTTTACGCAAAGTGACCTTTGACTTAGTTTGACCAATAAGGGAGTAAACCCGTTACGTAATTAGAGAAGACGTAAGCACGGGATATGAGCATATGGATGCTTCAACACGATGTCACGTGAAATATATAAGCTCCCTAAGTTTAGAAAAGCCTTGGCTAGAGGCGATAGTTAGAAAACAAGAGTTGGCGTTTTCCCGTAAATAGGTGTTCTAAAAGTGGGATCTCTCAAGTCTCAAAACTCGTTTTGAGTGTTCTCAATTAAGCACATAACATACTCATACCTGTATTGAAAGATCCACATTTGTCGGGTAAGGGGAAAGCCGACTTTCAAAATTCGCCCGGAACCATACAGACTCCTGGCGCGTCACCCACGCGTTGACGCGCGGGCAGCGCGCCAGGAGTAGACACTGGCTCCGGCGATTTTGAGCTAACGTTTGTTATTTTATGTGTTTTGATGGTTTGTTTGTCATCATTAAAACATAAAGAGATCTTGATCATGTTGCCTCAACAATCTCCCCCTTTTTGATGATGATAAATAAAAACCGAAAGCAAATAAAATTACCAAACTTAGCGAAGACAAAGTGCGCCTTTGGTGTATCTTGCGTCTTGACCTTTGTCTTGTAATTTGATGAAGCCTTTAACATAACTTGAATGGTCTTCACGCTCTTGCTTTCTTTCTCCCCCTTTTGTCGAATCAAAAAGGCGGGACTTAATGTGCTCCCCCTTGAACATAGCTCCCCCTAGATCGTTGCTCCCCCTTGTTACAATGCGGGGATCCATGGGTCAAGAGCCTCACCTTAGCAGTGGCCTAACTACACATAGAAATCACAACATGCAACCAACAAGAAATCCTCACATGTGAAAGTTTTCAAAATGGGTTAGGTTACCATTTGGAGACTTTCAACATGGGTTAGTCCTCATCATAACAATAAGTATATATGTGTCCTAGATGACTCCATTATCCAAATGTTGAGCATTATATAAAAATAGAGATGAATCAAAGATGATTTTCTCATATAACCCATAATACATTTTATATCACATAGAAGAGCATAAAGCATACAACTAAGACAATTCCTAATACAAGCTAGAGACACATACTACAACACCTTATACAAGCATAATATTAGACACACATAATGAAGGACATACAAGAAGAACATCATTCAATCCTATCATATTTTATTCATACAAGCTTGTGAGAAGGCCTAGATTGTTACTACTAGAGCAAGTTTTTACTACTTCACTCTTCATCCTTTTCTTGAAGAAACACCCTTGAGATATCTTTTAGAACGGCGGTCATTACCAACATGTCATTGTTGATTGATTTGTGTAGTTCTCTAATTTCCTCACGTAAAGCGAGAATATTCCTCTCAATCACATCATTGGTAGTGCAACACGCACACCTACAAGTGTGATCATTCTCATGGGGTTCGCCAAGTTTTCCTTCAATCTTGGCCCAAATTTCATCTTCGACAAAACAAAGTTTGACGAAATCTTTCACAATTGGGATATCCGCACTACTAATGTTGTCCCAATCAATGTTTTCCTCTTCTTCCCTTGTCATCATTCTCCTACCATCGTTAAAGTAGTATGATGACCCAACAAACTCTTCTTCCATATCCATTTTGAGTGTGTTTTGAGTGTTATTTAATTGAAGCAAGGTTTGATGTCAAGGTGACTAGAAAGATTACTTCTTTTATAGATGAATTAATGTTGGTAGTTAGGATTCTTATCACATAAAAGTTGGTCATATTATTAATGATCAAGGTACATAGATGCTTGACAAGATGTTCAACCCCTCTAAGACATGTACTAATATGCTTAGATCACATGGTGTTGGGAAGAGATATTCAATGAGAAATGAGTGTTCTAGTTAGACTAAAGTTGAGGTTGGGTAGACCAGAAACACATACTAGTTACCATCATTTCCCAAGCAAGAAACTACAAGCAATTAATTATTAAGAGATAACATTATTCAATTTAAGCATGCAACATGTAGTCTATCACATAAGGTGAACAAGAAGAACAAGATTTTAAACACAAGTGTGAATTGTGTTTCGAAATTTTGTCTAATCATGGAAACTTAACATAATCAAAATTTTCAAGATGAATCAATATAATTTTGTGTCAAGTTTTCTTGTTCAAACACATAGTATAGACATGTAGAATCTTGGATACTATCAATCATTGTTTGAATAATGAGTTGATACATATCTTTCCTCTTGGAAGACATTTGTTTGATCTTCCATACATGCCTCCACATAAGCCTTAATCACATAAGCTCTAATAGCACCTAAAGATTGTTCTCCTAAGATGCATGTTTAAGCATCAAAACCTATCCCAAAGCAATTTGGACTCTTGAAAATGTCATGCCAAAACTTAGACTTGTTTGTTTTGTGACCTAAGTGTCCTTTTATTCAAGTCACCAATGACTTGTTGTATAGGATGGCCCCTCGCTTCTCTCAATTCCTTAGGATTGCCTTCATCCGAAGCATTAACTTGTAATGTTGGCGACCTTTCTTGATCTTGAACTAAAGGTTCGTTGATCACATCATCTTCTACCGAAGGAGATGATTTAGGCTCGTGCATGCTCTCATCAGAGGTCACATTGAGAGATTCCTCAATTCTCATTGTTTCCTTGTTAAGCACTATGTATGCTTTACTAGTTTGAGAGTATCCTAGGAACACACCTTCATACGACTTTAGGTCAAATTTGGTGAGATATTATTTGGTGTTAAGTATAAATACTTTGCAACCAAATACTCTAAAATACTCTAGGGATGGTTTTCTATTCCTAAGTATTTCATAAGGTGTTTTATTAATTACCTTTCTTATGTAGACTATATTAAAAATGTGACAAGCGGTATCTAGGGCATGACACCAAAACTTTTGTGGAATGGATTGCTCGTTAAGCATTGCACGACTGATCATCTTTCTTAACTTATGATGTGTTCTTTCAACAATCTCATGCGTTTGAGAAGTGAACAGGCCCGATAAGTTATAAGATATTCCATGTTGTTCACAAAAGGCTCCAAATTGCATTTTATCAAATTCGCTACTATGATTTGTTTTAATTGATACCATTGAACAATCAAGTAGGTTTTCAAGTTTCTTTCTCAAAATGTTGAATTTATTCAAGACACCATCCTTGTTTTCTAAGAACAATATCCAAGTGTAATTTGAATAATCATCAATGATCATTAAAGTGTAGAAGTTTCCTCCATAACTTTGGATCGGAGATGGACCATACAAATCCACATGAATCAATTCTAAAACCTTACTAGTTGACACTTCCTTTTTATTCCTATTTTTGGTTTGACCTTGACTCCCTAGACATGTGTCACAATAATGCCTTTCAAAGCTCAACTTTGATAAATTCCGTACTAGCTCGTTAGAGGCTAGGTTTTGGACTAACCTCATATTGGCATGACCTAACCTCCTATGCCAAAGCATTGAGTTGTCCACCATGGACGTAAGGCATATGTGTTGCTTAGAGTTATCACCTAACTTGCATGTATATAAGTTATTTCTCCTATGACCTTTTGCTAACACAACACCATTTTCACTAATAGTGCAATCTACCTTAGTAAATTTGACCTCACAGTCATCATCACATAATTGACTCACACTAATCAAATTGAAACTTAGACCCCTAACATGCTCAACATTGGAGATTTCTATGGAGTCATGAAGGACATTACCTTTGCCGACAATTTTGCCATTAAGTTTGCTTCCAAAAATGACTTGATTGTCATTATACGCCGTGTATGATGTGAACAATCTTCTATTCCCGGTCATGTGTTTAGTGCAACCACTATCCACTACCCACTCATCTGGTTGTATATCACTTTTGAGGTAAACCTACAACAAAAGTACAACTCATGCCTTTGGTACCCATTGTTTCTTGGGTCCATTTTGGTTAGCATTTAAAGTGCCCAAGTTAAACATTCTTGGGCCTTGAAGTAAGACACATAATTTCTCAATACCATACTTAGAAAATGCGGACCAAGGATTGTTTTGATAGTCATTTTGAGTTTGATAACTTGGTCTATAGTTATGATATGCTTGTGGTCTATAGAAGTTTTGGTTTGAATAAGAGTTGTCTCTCCTTTGGTAATTATCGTATTGGTATTAAGAAGACTCTTGATCATTGTTAGAAAATTTTCTTCTTTGGTTGTTATGAAATGATGGTCTTTGGTTGTATGAGGTAGAAGATCTCATATTAGGTGTATGAAAAAATGGTCTATGATTTACTCGAGGTTGTGAGTATCCAAGTCCATTGCGAGAGTTTGAGTTATAAAATTGTTTTGTATTTTCTCTTTTTGCAATAGGAGCTTGATTACCTCGAGTACTTATAAGAGGAGCTTGAGGAGTAATTGGTTTAATGTTATAGTTTAATGGAGGCCCAATTTTCCTCAGAGGCCTGGCGCGCTGATGGCGCGTTGACGCGTCAGCCTCGGGGATTTTTGGAGCCTCATTTTCTTTAGCCTTTACAAATGTTATTGGTTTTGTTAGGCTTATAGGAGTGGTTGTACCTTGTTTAAAAAATCCAAGACCTCCCTTATCTTGAGACACCTTTTGCCAACTTATTAATTCTTCTAAATCGTTTGTGCTCTTTTTATATTTTGAAAAGCTTAATGACTCTTTTTGAAGTTCCAACACTTTTTCATTCAAAGAGTTAACCTCAAGTGTGAGTACTTCGCAACTTTTACAAGGTTCAATCATCCCTTTGCAATGTTCTAGTGTTTTTACTTTACTTTCAAGTTCACAAACCCTTTCTTTAGATTTAACATTTTCTAATTCAAGAAGATGTTTTTCTTTGAGAGCTCTATCGAGGGTTTTCTAAAATCATCATTAAACTTAACTAGTTCCTCATTCTCCTTTTGCAAATTTATAATATCTAAGTTATTAGAAGAGGAAGGGTTTAGAGATACCTCAAATTTCTCTTGAGCCATAAGACACGTAGCGTCATTTGTTGGTTGGTTTTCATCTTCACTATCACTCCACGCTCCTCCAACGAATGCCTTGTTCACTTTCGGCTTAGGACATTCATTGATGAAGTGACCCTTTTTTCCGCAATTGTAACACCCTTGTGTGCGTCTTGAGCTTTCACCGACCTTGTTGTCACCACTTCGGTTCCCCCCAAAATTCTTCCTTCCACCATTATCTCGGTTTCCAAACCGATTTCTCCTACCAAAGTTACCTCCTTTCCTAAAGAACCTCCAAAAGTTCTTAGCCATGAGATTATACTCTTCGTCATCCATATCATCTTCTTCATTGCTATCCTCTTGACCATCACTATCATCACTAGCTTTAGTACTAGTGACTTTAGCTTTAAGAGCCAAAGACTTAACCTTCTCCTTCTTGTCTTTGGTACTTGCCTAGTCGTTCTCAAGAATCATCTCATAGACTTTGAGATTTCCAATGAGCTCGTCAAGAGGTAGTTCCGCCAAATTCTTGGCTTCTTCTATGGCCGTCACCTTTGGTCTCCACTTCACCGGAAGTGCTCGAAGAAACTTTCTCACATGGTTCTTGTTATAGAAGCTAGGATCAAGATCCGTGAGACTAGTGATTATAGCATTGAACCTTGTGTACCCATTATCAATGGTTTCTTCATCCGAGATCGAGAACTTCTCATATTGTTATATGAGTAAATCGATCTTGCAATCTTTCACTTGAGAGTTGCCTTGATGAGTGATGATGAGAGAGTGCCAAATTTCCTTGGCGGTCTTGTAAACATGAACCCTCTCGAACTCCCTTCGAGGTAGAGCATTATAGATCAACATCTTGGCTTCATCATTCTTACCAAGATTTCTTCTTTCATCATCATTAAGATCCATATGTGGCTTTTTCACCAACAACTTTGTTTCCGAGTCTTCCACCATAAACTCAAAGTTGTCATTTTGGATGATTTCGCACAAATCAAGATCTTTGGACCTAACATAGGTCTCAAATGGGGTTTTCCAAAAGCAAAACCCATCGGTTTCTAGCAAAGGTGATCTTTGCATAGAACACCCCTCAACATAGTTCTCTTGAGCCATGGATCTATACTCTACATTTCCAAAAACCTTGGTTAGGATTTTAGATTTTTGCGAAAGAAGTTTTTGACTTAAAACGACTTCTCGGGAAGGCTTTAATGCTCAAAAACTTGAGTATACCGCTCTGATACCAATTGTAGAACCCTAGAGGGGGGGTGAATATGGTTTCTTAGGCTTTTAAGATGTTTAAAAACTTTAAGCCTCAAAGGAAACCAAGTGGTTGTATAATCAATCCAAACAACCACACACACAAACGAAGTATATAAAGCAAGTAAACGACACCACGATATATACTGGTTTGAGATGGGGGGTTTATATCATCTGTACGTCCAGTTGCGAATCTGCGACTCCGATACTATTCACTAGTATAATCCTTTCGGTGGACTATAAACCGTTACAATTCACTCCACCGATATTCATCAATATCGATGCTCACAAAGTAGGAGTTACTCACCAACGGTATTCCGCCCTCGGAAACCACCCAAAAGAATCTCACGATTCGACTTTACCTAAGGATCACAAAGATCTCTACCAAGACTTCCACCCGAAAGTATCAAACCCCAACTAGATCCCCAATGATCTAGGCTTGGTCACCAAGACACAAGACTTCCCTTACAAACAATTGAATGAATGAATGAGTGTTTGTTCAATCAAGTCCTAACCTAACCTAGAGACTCGATTGTAATAGAAAGGGTATAAGAAAGAAGACCCTCGACACAATCACAAGAGTGGATTAGGTTCTTGTGATTCAACCCTTGCAAAGATATGTGTTCTTCCAAAGATGTTAGTGTGAAAATCAAGAACACAAGATTAGAGATAGAGAGATTTGAGAGTGTTTAGAGAGAAAGAATAATGGAAAAGGGTGAGGAATACAAGAGACAAGGGTGGTATTTATAGGCCAATTCCTAAACTTGGGAAAAATTTACCGAGGCTGGCGCGTCACCCTTGCGTCAACGCGCGGACAGGGCGCCAGGACTCTGTCTCAAGTTTTCCCAAAACTTGGGTGTTGGTCCTTGTAAATACCTATCCTTGCTAAACCCCCAATTGTACTTCACACTAAACTTAATATTAATCATTCTAAGGTTTGCCAACTCAAATAGCCAATTTGGAAAATGTTTTGTTAAGTGTTTAAAGAGAAACCAAATTACCAAGGGTTTAAAGTGTAGATAGGGTAATTTGGAAGGGGTAGAAGTGTATCTCCTCACATGGCATAGAAAAGAGAGAAAGAATATGCTAAGGAATATTGACTCCTCCCAAACCAACCAGTCAACTGGGTGCAGTTGATAGGCCCACCTGGGAGGGAAAGTTAAGTGTTTATAATCCGTGGAAGTACAGGGAAATCCCCGGGTCGTTAAGTCCCAACGAGATTGAAATTGTATTTTGAACGTTTATGGGAATAAGTGGTACTGAGGACAGTAACCAAGATGATTGGGGAATGATTATACTACTGATTGCTTGGTATTTGAACAATTTGGAATAATATTAACAATCACAGAGATACATATATAATTAGAGATACACAAAATGGAAAATCAGATTACAGACAAAGAAAAGTAGGGTTTAACAAATTACAAACTACAGGGGGTGCAAGTGAAACTTTTCAAACTTAAAATAAAAAGGAAATTTAAAATGAAAATGAAATTATTAACTTAATTATTTTAATATTTAAATATTACTTAATTAATAAAAACTATTTAAAAAGTGATTTAAATCTAATTTATATTAAACTAAAAATGACAAAAGCTACAAATTAAACTAAAAACTTGCAAAAGTATTTTCTAAACCTCTAAAAGAACTTGAAGAAAGTATAAAATTAAAAAGAAATATTTTTGTCTTTTTATGGGTTTTCTATTAATTAAAAACTAATTATGTTAATTAAACTATTTAAACTAATTTAAATTGCTAATAATACCTAAATGATTTAGAAAATTATAGAAAAAATTATAAACTAATTAACCATCACAGGAATCCTAAAAAATTATAAAAAGTTTCTAAAAATTATATTTAGACTATTTTACTAATTATTTACTTATTAATTAATTTAAATCTAATTTAACTAAATTAAATAAGAAAATTAAAAAATGAACAGCAGAATTTAAGAAACTATTTTGTATTTTTGTAAAAGTCTTAAGTGATTTATGAAACCTAGAAAAAATATAAAAACCTACTGTTGTAAATTAAAATTTAAGAAAACTATTTAGTTACTAATATTACATAATTAATTAATTAAACTATTTTTAATTCTAATAATTATCAAACCTAAAGAGAAAAATCTAAGAAAATTATTACAAATACTTAAAGGTAACAGGAAATTAAGAAAATTATGAAAATGATGAATTGCTTATTAATAAGCTAAAAAGATAAAATTAAAAAGATAAAATCTATTAAATAGAAGCTATCACTAATTTTATATTTGGTTTTTGTTGGTTTTCTTTTTGACAGATGAAAATAAGCAAAAAACAAGAACTTTTTGTGAAATGACTTTTTGAATAGCTTAAAAATAAGCTATGTGCACCCCCCAAGTGCTTAACAGTTGGAATTTTATGCTTATTAGGACTTGTGATTTTGTGAAAAGCTATTCAAATGAACAAATAAGCTACCACTTATGTATATCAACTTGAAATAATACAAAAGTCACAAATAAGCACTCTAGATAAGCTGTTATGAGTAAATAAGCACTTATCACACTACAAGGCAAAAACAGGCCAAATACATGAACTTTTGACCTCTGTGGGGTCCACAGAAGTGAAGGGGGTCCAAAATAAATCCTGAACCTTGAAGGTGGACTGGTCAACTTTGAAATAAGCCAATAAGCTAGGCTTATGGCTTATTATTGAGATCTGTGTAAGGCTTGGAACTTGGGCTCAACACCTGAGACACTCAGTGTACTCAGGAAATGATCAATCTTAAAGGCACTTGCAGCCCTATCAAATAAGCTCTGATTGGTGAAATAAGCCCTGATCTATCAAGATGAGTTGTTTGGCTTTCCAAAAAACCATTAAGCTAAGGGTGGGTCCCACTAATGAAGTAGCTAAGGTCTTAGGAATTTCGGTCAAAACCTGTGCACAGGGCATGTGTTTGCCCTGCAGGTCAAAAAAAGCTAATGTATAAGCTACAATAAAAATCCCACAAATAAGATGAACCTAGATTCTTGAAGCTTAGGTGATAGATTTTAACCTCTGAAAGTTTGAAGGCCTGAATAAATTCACAAAATTCTAGAAAAATCCTTGAATATTTGGTTTTCTGCCTAAGTATGCAATTTTGACTTTTTGAGTTTTTACTAAAAGTTGACTTTGATGAGATTCTACTTTGGTTTATTGACTGAAATAAGTTACTTAGGCTATAAGGAGACTAGATTAAGCTAAAACTTGCACTTGTGAACCAAATTAAGGCCTATGCTACTTCAAAATCAACATAGATATATGATTAGACCCAATGATTTGTGATTTTGACTTTTGGTGAAATAAGACTAAGTTTTTATGGTTGTTCTGAGACAATATGATCCTAAGGGACTTGTGTCAACAGAAAACAACAACACACATTTACTACAACACCTAGGATTACTCTAATCCAAACACTCCTTAAAACTTGTTTGTTTTATGATTTACAAAGCAAATGGGTGTAAGGGCTATTGCAACTGATCCAGGACAACTTATTATGATATCTTAAGCCTAAATGAACATTTAAACACAAGGAATAACAACAATAGACAAGATTACTAGGTATACTAATTTGACAGTGAAATTGAGATTTCAAGTAAACAACAATTTAAATGAACAAACTACTGAATTTAAGCAATATTTCTAATTAACACTAAATAAACATGAATAAGCCAAAGAAACAACAATATAAGCAGTGCTACAGTGATATTTAAGAAATGAGTTTCAAAATCTTACAATGTGCATTCCTGCTTAACCCAATGAACCAAGGACCATTAGAACCACACCTAAAGGCTTCCACAAGCCACTAAACCCATGGCCATCCAGTATTAACCTTGCTCCAGCTTAAATCACCATGAAACCTGCAATGTTGACTTTTGTTGACCTTTTTATATTTTTTTTGATTTTTTGCTATTAAACTGTATTTTAGAGTTTCTAAAAGCTTGATTAAGCTTCCTGGGAGCTTAAATGAGCCTAAGAGTCCATGTATTCTAATTATAAAAACAAGACAGCTTAATAAGAAATTTGAAATGAAAGTAAAAATTGCACAAACTTAATAAGATACTAAAACTTGAATTATATTAATCAAACAGTTGAGGTTACACTTGAATTGACTGGAACAATGCTTAAAAGCTTTTGAATTAACTAAAATAACAAGCTACAATTTAAATGACTATATTTTTTGTTAATATGACTACTACCCTTCTTTCCTTGCATCTCTTCCCTTTTATAGCAGAGGATTAGGGTTCCTCAAAGCTTTCTGAGCATTTCCCAACCAATCTCGACCCTTGAATCTCTCTGATTAAATCCTGACCCTCGATTTTGTTTTTGGCGGGAAAATTGGGTACATGGGTTTGGACTGTTATAGGCAAGGGGGTGGTGGCATTTAATGTTGAGGTGATATAAGGTGCAAAGGGTGTAGGTGGGTGATGATTATAAGCTAGCAAGTGGTGGTGGTGGGAGATGGTGGTTTTGTAGAGGGGTGTGGTTGGTTTGGAGAGAAGGTGGTGTTGGTTTGACCGGTATTTGACCACAGGGTCAAAGTTTGACCCTGGTGGTATTAAAATGGGGTATGGACATGTGAGAGTGGGCTTGGGAATAAGGGTGGGCTTTGGTGTGTTTTATTTGTTTGGATTGGACTTAGTTTTGGGGCTTATGAATATCAAAGGGTCCGGTTTGGTTTGTACTATCACAAGGACCAATTTTGTAATTTTCTTGTTTCCCAGGGACTGATCATGTAATTATCCCAAAGTATTCACAAGGGTGAATTTTGCCAAGTGAGAGTATTATGAGGACCTTAGATGATTTTTCCATTTTAATTTTCCCAAGGACCAAATCTGCCAACATTTCAAACTTCAGGGACCAAATCTATAATTTCACCAAACTTTGCAACCAAGGACCAATCCTGCCATATATGAGAAGTACAAGGACAAAATTTGTTTTTCTCAAAGTTTTAATATCCCAGGGACCATTTTTGTCAATTTCTAAAGTTCAGGGACTAAACTTGCAATTTTGTGAAACTTTGCACCAAAGGACTAAATGTGCAACTTTTTGATTTAAAAGGACCTTTGGTGAATTTTTCAAGTTTTTAGAATAACCAAGGACTAGATTTGACAACTTTTGAAAGTTGAGGGACTGAAACTGCCAATTATGCAAACTTTGTTCATTTTCCATCTGTTTTAGATTATTTTGCATCTGAAACATATAAAACACATTCCTTGGATATTTTCAGTATTATGATGCATATTTGAGTGTTTTTAGATGTTTTGGCAGCTTAGATTAGGTAAAAATAATGAGTATTTACACACTTATCAAATATTTCAATGCTTGGGGGAAGAATGAGATGGAGGGTTGTGATGAAATGGTTTGAATTGGATGGCTAGGATCAAAGGGAGCCTCCCTTGGTTTTCAAACAATTTGGGATGTGTGGAATGTGGATGGTTGAGATGAGTTCACTTGAAATGAATAGTTAAGATCAAGCCTAGGTTAGGGTTAAGAAAGGATATTCCAAGGGAATATGCTTTGCTTGGGGGGAAAGGAGAAATTGAGGGTTGAGATAGTTTTGGTTTGAATTCAATGGTTGAGATCAAGCACATGTGGTGGCATAGATAGGAGAGATTGGATGGATGGTTGAGATGAGTTTAGTTTGAATTCAATGGTTGAGATCAAGCACATGTGATGATATAGAGATGAAGGGTTGGATGGATGGTTGTGATGTGTTGTAATTTGAAATCAATGGCTAGGATGAGAGGAGCCATATTAGGGTTTCAAACAATTCCCCATGTGTCAAAAATGAAGGGATGAGATGTGTTGTAAGGGAATGGATGGTTTAGATGTAGTGTGTAAGGGAATATGTAAGGGTGCAAGAGATTGTGTAAGAGATTATGTAAGTGAATATTTGATTTGGATATGATTGGTTTTTTCTTTAGTATAAATGGGATTAAGAGAGGATTAACACATAATCTTATTGTCATTAAGAAGAAAAAGTTTAGACAATAAGGATTATAAGTTGAGAAAATCATAGGTTACTTATAAGTTCAAGTAACACAACGTCGAGAATCCATAGTTTCATATCTCAAGACTTTCCACGACTCGACGTTCTCAACTAATACCTTGGTTCAAACAAGTTAAGTGCTTTGCCTTGATGTAAAGCATAACCCAAGTGGGAAAGGATGCGTTTACGCAAAGTGACCTTTGACTTAGTTTGACCAATAAGGGAGTAAACCCGTTACGTAATTAGAGAAGACGTAAGCACGGGATATGAGCATATGGATGCTTCAACACGATGCCACGTGAAATATATAAGCTCCCTAATTTTAGAAAAGCCTTGGCTAGAGGCGATAGTTAGAAAACATGAGTTGGCGTTTTCCCGTAAATGGGTGTTCTAAAAGTGGGATCTCTCAAGTCTCAAAACTCATTTCGAGTGTTCTCAATTAAGCACATAACATATTCATACCTTTATTGAAAGATCCACATTTGTCGGGTAAGGGGAAAGCCGACTTTCAAAATTCTCCCGGAACCATAAAGACTCCTGGCGCGTCACCCACGCGTTGACGCGCGGGCAGCGCGCCAGGAGCAGACATTGGCTCCGGCGATTTTGAGCTAACGTTTGTTATTTTATGTGTTTCGATGGTTTGTTTGTCATCATTAAAACATAAAGATATCTTGATCATGTTGCCTCAACATTCCACACCACAAAAAGTCTGAGAATAAATGGAGGCTTTAGAAGGACGATCTACAACACCATACGGAGCATTTCCAAGGGAGAGATCACGACATAACGTCCATAAGTTGTAGCGATTCATTTTCAATTTACATTTACGATTCCATGTCTTTCATTACATGCAAAACATTGAATCAGCTGTACTTTTTAATATGATTGGCTAAGCACCATTGGTGCTAGCCTAGTTATGATTCCTATATTGTATTTATTATGTTTTCAGGCTTTTAGTATTGTTTCTAGTGTGTGCATGCTTAGTTATTTGATTGATCCTCTAGTTTCAGTAGTTTTGACAACCGGCTGTACGTATTACACTAGGAGAATTGACCAAAGGACCCTAGAGTAGTAGGTTGCGAGGGTTGGTAAGAATTGACCATAGGACTACCAAATCCCTTGCATGTGAATTGACCATAGGATCACCCTCCGGGATGGATGAACTTGAGAAATTATATGTGTGGTCTAAGATCCGAGAGGTCGGATCACACAAACAATTAATCTAGCATGTAGTGGCGCTTAATGACTCAAACTTTACCTATAAGCTTTGATAGCCATAAAGATCCAGACCTTTGATGTCCTAGACGAATTCTAAGGAGATAGGCTATACGAATTGATCACAGGAGTCTAGCGAATTTTATGCCCCACTTGAAGCAATAGGAAGTTTTATTATAAAACATAGTGATAACAATGTAGGATGAACAAGTAGGCTAGTACACTTTCTCCCTACTGTTTACAACTCAATTTACTTTCTGCATTTCATTTCTGTTTATTTAGTTTAATTATTCAAACAAATCATAAACCCCTTTAAAAATTATGACATAGACTTAAGTTAGAATCTAGTTACACATAGCTCTTTGGACAACCTCGGCTTTACCAAATACTTTACTACACACGACCGGGTACATTGCCCGTGAGTGCATAAGATAGACCATAGGTAGACGAGAGTTAATATAAATTTAAAACCTGGCCATAAAACCTGCATCAATGACTAGAGATAAACGCAGTGGCAAATATGTACCAGAATTTAGAACTAGGCTATATGGTGTGGTTAGGGTACGGGAGTACGATCTGCCATCTTCCCTGACACTTAGCGCTATAGTGTTTGAAAACCGTACAAAAAGCAAAACGGATTATGATGTAATTATTGAGTTGAAGGGCGGAACTCCTCAAAGGATCAACAAACTACATCCATCATATATGTCGCTTCAGTTTCCTATTCCTTTTGTCGATGGCCAACTGAGTTTTCATCCAGATATGAAGCTCAAGAGCATTAATACAAGCGGGAAAAAGAAGAGGTTGTCGATGAACATGTGTCATATGCATTAGTTACATGACCAGTTTAATCTTTATGGTCTTCTGTTCAGAGGTGACAGGTTATTTCAACAATATGTCCTTAGCGCTTATTGTAGCATGGAACAAAATTGTATTGATTGCATACGTGGTAATTAAAATGATAACAGAAATGAGTATCTATCGGGTTTATATGTTGCAATCTCAAGGGGAGATCGTAACAAATCCGATGTTGGCATTAGATTTACCTCAATAATAATTGTAATGTATAAGTACATGAAGTATTTTTAAGTTTTACCATTAGATTTACCTCAATAACTCCAATTCACTTATTCACTATTCAATTAACAAAACCAAATATTTCTCACCCACACATACACCACGTACCGTATGATCCTAGTGTACACTCTTAAATGGTTTAAGTTTGTATATTAAAGTAGCATGCATGTTTTTGACTTTTCTGCTATTAAAAGGGTAGAAATAGGACATTTTACCAAGCTTAATGACAAAGACACCAATTTGTTTAGAAAATTTTTATTATTTCTTTTTGGAACGATGATTATCATAAAAAAATATAAAAAATAAATAAAAAAAAGGGCTCTTAAGGAGCTAGAAGAGGAATTATAATAGATTAACTAACCAAGAGTTCCAAAATTAACCTTTACGACCTCTACATTTAAACCAAGAAAAAGAAACATACGAATACAATCAAACAATTAAGTTTTCCTCATATGATGAGAATTAGAAGTGATACTATTCTGATACCACCGCAAGATCCATAAAGGCGACGCGAATATTACATATACATGATCTTTATAATCCTTAGAAGCTCCTTAATCGTCGAGCCATTGAAGCCAATCGTAACAGGAAACAAATGAAGGCATAGAAACATCGATCCAAACACGAATAAGCTGTCATATGCTAGAAGCTGTATCACACCCAAAGACAATGTGATCATTCGATTCCAAACGCACATTCCAAGAGGAGCACGTAATAGACTGAATCTCTAATCCCTGCAAAGATAAATTTAAATGATCGGTAATCTATCCAATATAAGACGCCAAATGAAGATATTTACCTTACGGGGTAAGATTTTAGACCACCTCGTACTTGGGCTTAGAGAAGGAAGAAAACAATTATCCACATGCAAGCGAGTAAACGTTCACATAGAACACACAATATCCAATGCCAAGAATATGGAAAATCATTCACGTGAACATGGCCAATTTTCGTCTTCAAAAACTCTGAAGATTCTTCATTTCTGATTTCTAGCCGATGCCTTTTCCAATTCCATGTCCAAGTATCATTAGATAACCGACCAACAAGCATGCAATTTGGATTTGCATCCAAATGAAATTCGTACTCAAAGGCCCATTACCTATCAAATTATCCTTCCAAAAACGGATAGATGAACCATTACCCGCCTTATGACAGTAATGTATGTAACTGGATAATCTCTTTGGAATGTAACATAGAGAATAATCTATGACAATAATCTAATAGTGACAGAATTATCGCCGTGATTAAATTACCAACTTCCAAAGTTCTGTTTGGAAAATAAATATTATTAGAATACTTGTTATATATAATGTCGTTAAACATGGTAAATAACATTTGTGTTTATTGTTTCTTACGATGGGCTCTTGACTAGCCCTTAAGTATCACTTTATTAGTTGATCTTGTTCGACTTCAAAGGGGTGTAAGGTCGTCCTGGACATGCTGGCATTTTTACGTTTTTTTGCCGAATCGGCAAAACAAACGCATATGGATTTGAAGATTGTTACGTGTGAGAAAGCAAATACATGCATATCTTTTTTTTTATTTTTTTTGAACAAAGGCTACATTTCATTTCAAACCTCACAAATGGAGGAAGATACAACATAACAAGTTACATCGAAACATAACAAGTTAAGCCAAACAAGACATACACCATAATAGTTGTGACAGCCTACAGCAACACCATTCAAAGGTGGGGGGAATCACCCGAGTGAGCTTTGACTGATACAACCATATAAAGGCGTAGCCTGACAAAAGTACACTAAGTACAAAATACATACAAAGAAGATAAAACTAGACATCCATAAAGGAGCCGTACAAAAGCCTAACAGATCTAAAATCAAACCCCTACGCAGCAGCAAGCCGGCGATAACGGACCACAACAGATCTGAGCAGAAGAGGCCGGATGCCATCGGATCTGAGCAGAAGCAGCAGTGGCAGCAGCGACAACAGCGGCATCGGAGGAGATGACTGATCTGTGGGCAAACCTTTTATTTAAAGAAAGAAAAGTAAAAAAAAGAACGGTCCCGACGGCCGCCGTAGCCGACCGCCGGAAAAGGATCGGATTTTATGGATTAGATCGGATATAATTTTAGTGAGAAGGAGGAGAAATGTTTTAGAGAGAGAGATATATATAAATACATGCATATCTCCTAACGATGATTACATTTCTACAACCAATTGGACTTGAACTTACAAGAAATCACATACAAAATGATACTTATTTAAGGGGGTGGCAATGTTGTCTAACCATGCCTAAAACTTAATTGTAATTAGCCAATAGAATGAATCCAACTAATTTCATGTCTAATGATGTCTAAGTACATATTTTTAATGGCAATGTTGCCTAACTTTTTTTTTTAACTGATAATTATATTTAGCAATTAAATTAAAAACTTCAAATTTCATTAATAATTAAAACAAAAGTTACATGATAGATAGGAAAATAAAAACAAAACAATTTCTAAAAATTGCAAGGCCATCCATATTTCGCGGCGACTTCACGTTTTTTTGCAATCATAATGTTGCGCATTGTTGGATCAAGTATGGTATCATGGGGGTCGTTGAAGAACTTCATTGCTCGAAAAAAATTCTTTTCTTGAACCCCTTCTAGTTGTGCCGACATTAACTTTTCTGCCAACTCTTCCTTCGCACGTTTCTTCTCAACATTTTCATCCATTGTTTGTGACTTCTTTGCCGCATAATCTGCTATCGATTCAATACTCTTCTTTGTAGACTCGTTTTCAGCCTTTTTCCCTTTTTTCTTTCGTGTAGGAGTTGTGTCGTCATTTAGATCCGGAATAATTGTCTCAACATTGTCATTGCTAGATTCCGACGACTTTTTTCATTTCTCCGTATTAGACGAAGATGTTTGACTAACGGTTGGTTGTTGCAACCATTTGTCCGATTTCCTAACTATCTCCCACGCCTCAATATGAGTAAAATTCTTGCCTTTGGTTTTCTTTTTATAGTCGGCCAATGCATTTCTCATCACGTTAAGCTCGTCACACCCACTATCACGACATCAGTTCTACAATAATAAGAAATATAATTTAAATTTACAATACTAATTAAAATAAACAAGTATAAATTTAAACAAATAATTAATATAACGAAAAAAAAGTATAAAAAGTATATAATTTAAAAGTTACTTGTTGGATGTATAGGCCGTTAAAAGTATTCATTTCGGTATGCATATTTTTCCATTTTGTGTTCAACCCATGGAATGTGCGTAAAGTATCCGGCACATTTTGCTTGAAGTGCTCTAAAATTCTTCCCCAAAAGCTATCAGACTTTTGTTGATTCCCGACCTTTGGGCATGTTGAGACATGAACCCAAGCTTTTGCCAACAATACTTCTTCGTCGGTCGTCCAATTCTTTTTTCCCGTTTTACCCGGATTTTTTATTTCTTGAATGTCATCATCATTTTGTTCTTCACCTAAAACAAAGCAATATATATATATATATATATATATATATATATATATATATATATATATATATATATATATATATATATATAACGATTTAAAATAAAAAAGAAATAAATATTAACGATTTTAAAAATAATAATAATAATAATACCGTATTGGATTTGGGAATTGGGTTTCGGGAACAACTTCATCTTCATCATCTTCATAATCGTATAACGGTAATTCTCTTTCGACACTTTGTTCACGTCTTGGTGGACCGTCTCGAAAGTCATTAAAAGGGTTGAACTCGCTTGTCATTGCTATATTATAGTGACTTGGATTCAACGGTGGAGGTGTCGGATAGTAAGCTTGTGGTGGAGGTTGAGATAGTAGACTTGTGGTGGAGGTCGGGGATAGTAGGCTTCTTGATCACGTGGTTGTGCTTGAACCTTCGGCCGGACCGGATGTGATCGAGAACCTCGACCACGATCACGACTTCGACCTTTTGATGTTGAACTTGGATCCATGTGATTGATTTTTAAAGTGAATTGGTGATTTGAAGAAAATATGTGATTGTGAATATGTGATTTGAAGAAAATAAGGTAAAGTGAATTGTTGATTTAAATGGGGTAATTTTTTTTTTTTGAAAATGCATCCATCAAACGGTAACAAATTAAGTGTGCAACGGTCGAAACATTAAAGGCAAAGCTTTTACCGAGTCGGTAAACAATCCCGTATGTGATGCCGATTTGCCCATGACGATCCATTGGCAACGTTTTGCCGATCCATACCGATCCACCCCGATGCTTTGCCGAAAACGTTGCCAGTCAAAAAGTGAAGATTATGCCATGACCCAACATCCAAGTTAATTATTTTGTAAGACCAACTAAAATTTTACTCTCTGATTTGCTAAGGAATGATCCTTAGTGGTTGAGGTTATGTTTTCTGGTAACATGCAGTTGGGCACTTTAACGCATTTGGGCTCCATGGAACGCTGCACCTCATTAAGAGCTTGACTTTATGACAAAATTGATCATGTTGACCCCCTTTAATTAATTTGTGCCGTACTACATTTTTTTTTCCAACTATCCTCCTTTCATAATCCGCGCTGCAATGGAACGTAAGGCGGGAAATTAATTAAAAAATAAAAATAAAAAAAATAATAATAATAATAATAAAGAAACTGATGACTTGGTTGCTTATAATTGACCCGCATAAGGATCCGCTCTTTCCTTCCTTTGCCAAGCGAGCGCAAATGAATGCTCTAGAACTCTAGATTGCTAATCTAACTAAAGCTGGTCTCAACGTGCAAAGTGACTTCGACATGCTGTAATATTCACCTTGAAATACATTCACCTTGAAAGTCAGTTACTCAGTTCGACATGTGAATGGGCCTTTGGGCTGAGCCTTCCCACCTTCTATGGATATGGTAGATTATTGGTAGAGGGGTTTAAAACTTTAGTTAGGCCCAAGGTTTTGAGTGATAGTCACGAGTTGGGTTTTACGATAAAATAATAAATCATAGTTGTATTAACTAAAAGTAATAGTGTAAAACAAGCATTATTTGAATATTTTATTTTCCCACCGAAACAAAAAATCGTAAACCGTCGTCGTATACCTCAGATCTAACAAACACGTAGCACATAAACAACCGGATTTAAACTATAAACAGAAAAAAACCGTTAGACAATATCATTTAGATAGCGTGTGTGAGTGGATTTTCATATAGCGTGTGTGTATGTGTTGGATAGTGAAAGCGGCGAGTATATGTAAATTCTAGGGCAACAACCTCATACAACAAACAAAAGGCAACCCAAATGGACTAAACCCAAATCACAGCCCAAGCATTTTTTTGAATATTTTATTTCTTAGTTAGACAAACCGGCGTCGTTTCATGAGCGCCATAGTATTATAGTATAATGGGTATGGTCATAAGTGTTAGGATCAAATGAGAAGAAAAATTAAAATGAGAAATGTGGGAATAAATCAGAATCACACATTTGAGATGTACCTACAAAAGTAGATGCCCATATCCTTTTAAAATTTTTACTCGTATCTAAAATGTGTAGCTAAAAATACTTCTCATTTTTTTTATTTTAATATTTCTTTTCACCGGAAAAGACAATGGCATAAATTTATACATAGTTTGTCAAACTAAAATAAGTAGTAGTGTTGAAGTAAACAAGATTTTCCTTTTCATTTTGAAGTGGACTGTTTGCAAATTTTGCACCTTCTGAGAAATTATGAATCTATTTTAACAATGATGATATATCTTTCAAAGTTACATATGATTAAACTTATTTTGTTTATTTTAATGCCATTATAAAGAAAAATGAAAATTAGACACTCTCTCCTTACTACTTAATTGATTCGTAGTTCCAAACACTGTTTTCTATGATTTTATCATTTAACTTCTCAATAAGTTCTTAAGTAAAAGGAAAATAAACTTATTGATGTTTTACCTTTTCAGCAAACTCTAAAGGTCATCCAATAAATCCAGGCAAACACCTCTAATATACTTACTATCCGGGTATACGTATAACCAAATAACCCATAATAGCATACAATTACGACGACGGATATACGTGTAACCAAATAACCCATAGTAGCATACAACTGAAGCACTACAATCATCTTTATACAATATAGTAGTACATGCGCAATGCAACGAAACTCCAAAAGGAGAAAGCAACAATGGTGGTGTTTGATACACGGTAATACAAATGACACGTCGTAGTTGGTGATAATGTAAAGACAAAAACTATGTCAATTATTAGTATTGCAAAAACGCCGCGGTTGACTTCACCATCTCAAGCCAACGTCTATTTTTTCACCATGTTATCTCTTCATGGTCCTTTTTATACTAAAACAAATAACTTATAATTTAACGTGAATTTAAAATTATCTAATCGAAAGTTAATAATGGTTATTTACTTAATTGTATTTTAAATGTTTTCAGTTTAAATCATTTATATTATTAATTACATAAATTAATTTCATTTTAAAAAACATGTTGGTTATTAAGAGCATCAGCAATGCAATGCACAAAGCTATTAAAGACTTTTTCTAGATAAAACGTTAATTGTATCATTTATTTTCTTATACAAAAAGCTTTTCTTCAAAATCTCCTCCAATGCTAAAAAGTCTTGCAATAGCTTTTTTGTGTACCCCATTTGTGTACTTTAAGTCTTCAAGTAATGAAAATGGCTTTGTAAGTTTCATGTCAAACGCTTGGTATGCACCAAGTCATTTTACTACAAGTCTTTGGTAAAGCTTTACTTACAATGCACAAAGTCATTTAAAAAGTTTTTTAAATAATGAAAAGTCTTTTGTAAACCGGTGCATTGCAGTTGCTCTAATATTAATATTTTATCAAATCCTTCCATAATAGGCAAATGTGTAATTTGAATTTTTAAACTCTTCTATTATAAATTTATAAGCAAGTATAGATGTCTAATTTACTTTTTGCCACATTATGGTTTTGTGAAAATGAAGCTCACTTGCACACTAGCAAAACTGATCTTAACGTCATAACTGGTTTTTAAGACTTGGGCGTACCTAAAATTTTCTTTTAAGGGCATCCGCTATGATAAACCTATAAAAAGGTTTATACATTTAAAACATCATTAATTTATAAACATTTTTAAATTATAAACCTATTTCTACTACATATAAACCTATTCATAAACCTTTTCATATCATAAAACACACTTAACATTTACTAAATACTTAAATTTTGGACCTCTTCAAAATCCTAGACCTATTCATGCTACATAGGCTTGAAATATACATCCACTATGGTTTTAAAATTTTTAGACCTCTTCATCTTTTTATATACTTTTTCATAAACCACCATAGTAGATGCTCTAAATACCTTCATTTGATTACCATATTTTTAAGGATTCAAAAGTATATAATAACTTATATTGAAATTAATAACAAGAAAACATCTTTACTTTATTTTTCTTATCGTTAAGATAGTTAAACGTAAGCAAGATGTAGTATATGAGACACAATCTTTTATATAATAAAACAAAACCCCTATTAGAAATTTTTCATTTCAAAAAAATCAATTCATACCTTATTTAGTAATAATTTTATTTAAAAAAAAAGATTATTTTCTTATTAGGTAACATTTTATATTTATCCAAAACACAAGTAGAAGATAAATACAAAAAATATAGATAAGATGCAATTAATAATAGGATTAAAATTTTTGAATTATCTTTAATAATAAAAAAAACCTATAATTAAACATCATAAATCAAATAAAACAAAGATTAAATTATTTGTTTTTTTAATAAATAAAAATATATAATTCAAACAATTTAAAAAAACCCGCGCGTGCGCTGGCATTATAACTAGTTCAAAAAATGGTTATTTACAGCTGTAGTAAAGTACTAAAAAATTTACTTTAATGTGAATGTAAAATTATAGGACTTTCGGGTGCGTTTGGTATACTTTCCAGAATCACAAGCGGTATGATATTGGTTAAAGGGTAATATGAGATTGAGAATACCGATTCCATTTCTGTTGATATAAATAAATGTCTAAAAACGTTATTCATATCTTTCGATATCTCTATGTTTTGATAATCACAAAATGAAAACTCGTCAAACCAATGATCATGACATAAACAAGTATTTAGTAGTAAATACTCACCTTTACCATCTAATCACTTAAGGTATGAATAAACAAAGTGTCTAATGCATTATAAGATCAAATGAACACTTTTGTTAATCACTAGATATTTATAAAATGTTACAAAACATTTTATATCTTTTATAAAATATTTTTGGCAATAAAATAATATGTTTAATTCATTACAAATTTATGAATTCAAATTTTCAACAAAAAATGGCAAATCTAATCCAAAAAAATTTCCTTCACAAAAGGACAAGAAAATTCAACGTTCAGGAGGGCGGCCCCCCTTAATTATACTAGGCGGCCCCCTTAATCATTAAGGGGACCGCCCCCTAATTAAGGGGACCGGCACGCTCCAGAACAGTATTTTCTGGCCCTTTAAATATGGGATCATTCTACATATTTTTCTCACATTTTTGCACAAAAACTTTCTGATCTAAACATCTATTTCCTTCCTCTAAAAATCCTTTGATCTTATATACTTTGATCTTTGTTTCAAAGTGATCCAAGCCTCAACATTCAAGTGCAAAGAGAAGAATACTTCTATTAGAAGTATTACAACTTAGTATCATCTTGCTATCTAAGTTGTTTGTTTATTTCATCTTGTTGATCCTTCATATTTTGGTGAATAAGGTGTATGTATTAGTTAGCTAGATTTAGTTATAAAGTCTAGAATTGTTGTAAGTGTGAAGTGGAACTTGAAGTGAAGAAGTAGTGTTGGATAGTAGTGGTGATAGGAGATAGTAGCAATAGAGATTAGTAGTGAAGAAATTGAAGCTTCCAAGTAGAGAAGACTAGAAGACATTAGTGGCTTGAAGTTGTGAAGATATTAGTGGCTTGAAGTTGTGAAGACATTAGAGCCTTGGAGTTGTGAAGACGTTAGTGCCTTGAAGTTGTGAAGTTGCAAGACATTGAAGTCGTGAAGTATTTGTGAAGGCGTGAAGATACTTGTGGTGTGAAGAAGTATAGAAGAAGTGAAAAGGTGTGAAGAAGGTGTGGTGTGATATTTGTTGTGAGATTGGTTCTAGCTATGATTAGAACTCGACATTTTGCTTTGTGTCGTAAATTGGTGTAAGCTTTTGGTGTGTACGGTTTTCTCCGCCATAAGGGAGGTTATTGACTTGGTGAAGAAAACTCTCGAGTTCGGTGCTCGGGGAGTGGAGTAGGGCAAGGAAGGTGTCCTTGTAGCTGAACCACTATAAATCCTTTGTTTCTCGGTTTGATCTTTCCATCTCTCACTCTTTGCTTGCTTACTTATTAGCTTTTCATACATTGTTATAATTGTGTGTTGTGCATATATTGATTTCACATAAAGATCAAACTAGATTCCATTTACAACATTAATTGTACATTAATAAAATATAAGTACATACAATTATTAAAACACATATACATATATAAATACAAACTTATATTTAAGTGAGATATATGAAATTATAATTTCTATTCAACACTTTGAATAAGTAGTGTCTATGTGATATATGTGAATTAATTTGTATATATACTTTAATTTCAAAGGTTTATACTATTAGCATCAATTCTTTAAAAGCAAACTTTTATTAAACGAAAAATACGCAAAACTATTCGACCC
Source organism: Artemisia argyi (assembly GCA_030686995.1). Classification (NCBI taxonomy): domain Eukaryota; kingdom Viridiplantae; phylum Streptophyta; class Magnoliopsida; order Asterales; family Asteraceae; genus Artemisia; species Artemisia argyi. The sequence goes on along the minus strand of CM060698.1, from coordinate 106,340,482 downwards.
CCCTTCTAGTTTTCCACAATTGGTATCAGAGCCACGTCTAGCAAGATCTTTAAAATATATTGTATTTTAAAACTTGTAACGATCTATGGAATTCGAAAAATATCTAGAAGGGGAATTTACGCAAAAACCACCATTATTTGAAAATGATCATTGTCTTGAATGAAAAAATAAATTTGAAAATTATGTGAAATCAATAGATCTTGATATTTGGCATATCATTTCAATTGGTGATCTTAAACCAGCCAAAATGGATTTTGAAAATCAATATAATAATCTTCAAACCAAAATTGATAAAAACACTAAAGCCAAATTACTTATTTTCAAAACTCTACCAAGAGTTGAATATGAAAAATTATTTCGTTGTAAAACGGCAAATGATATTTGGAAATGTCTTTTAAAGTTTCACCAAGAGATATGTAAAACCAAAGATGATAAACTTGATATTGCACAAGAAATAGTTAATCTATAAAATTTAATAGATAAATATTTAGTTGAAATAAACACATGTACTAATAGTTCAAATGTGATCATTGAAGGTATCTATAACGAAGAATACATGAGCCAAATCCGAAGAAAGGGCATTAATAAAACATGGAGAGACATGGACGATGGAATTGATCAACATATAGCATGTGAAGATTATACAACTACTAATAAGGTACAATCCGAAACCGAACATTTTTGCTATGATCAATTTATATTAGAATTTTCAAAATTGGAAAACAACTTCAAACATTTTTGCAACATTGACTCAAAAATGATTCCTAAAAATAAATCTTCAATATTCATTGAAAATAATTTTGAAAAGGAAATAATT